>JAVJIF010031276.1:0-317253 GCA_038442645.1 Agave tequilana
TGGTGTTTAGCTTCAACTAGATGATTTGGAAGCTTGCACATGTTGATTCAAGAGCCCGAACGTCAAAGATCATATATAGCACTTGCTCGGTGAATCAAGAGTTTTTGGATCGAGCCGACTTGGAGATTGCGCTCTAGCTTGGAGATTGCGCTCTACAAGAAGACTTAGGTATCCATAGTTTAGTTTTGAGTTTAGATCTTAATTGTAAAGATTAGTATAGTATGATAAGCTCAAGTTCACAACACACACCTTTCATGTTTTGATTTTCGGTTTTAGGTTTAACCGATCTTGGTTTTCATGAATAGATTTTTATCAAAACAAGGTTTACATGGTTTATGTATATTAGATTTGTTCTATATACATGCATGCTTCAATTGTTTAGACAAACTTTGTTGATAATCTATTCCATGTGTTTTATGTTTTGGTATTTACTACAAAACATATTTTTGGACTTAATGAGAAAAATCATGATATCTATATGCTTCTTGTATATTGAATTTCTATTCATATACAACTTGCTTCAAAGTGTTTAAATATCATATTTTTGTATTTGGATGAGTTTTAGACAAAACGTATTTTCTATTCAAGATTCCAAGTTTTAGAAAATACAAGTTTTGGTTTTTGGCAAAATTTCTTTGACACAAAATAGTCAAATATGGTTGAAATTTGTGTTGGGATTTTAACACAAGTTCATCTTTCAGTATAAAATGACAAAACTATTTTTGTGGAATTTTAGAGATTTTGTGGGATTTATTATAATATATTTTTCCCTGTTTTTCTGACCCATTTATAGGCTGACAGGCCTGGTCGGTCGACCGAAAGCGGTCGACCGCACCAAGGGCCGGTCGACCGGTTCGGTCGACCGACGTGCACAGACCTGTGCACGTCTGCAGCCCAATGGGCCGGTCGACCGAAGCGGTCGACCGACGGAGAGCTGTTTGCTCTCAGGAATTTTCGGTCGACCGGACCGGTCGACCGGCAGCTGTAACGTTCGAAAATTCGAACGTTGGGCGGTCGACCGGGCCGGTCGACCGGCAGGGTAAAACTGGCAAATGTTCTGTTAAACGGCTATTTTCTGTTATTGCCTATAAATACCCCATTTGAGAGAGGTTTTCTCTAAGATTTTTTGTGGCGAATTTTTGCTGATTCGGTGTTTGTTTTTAAAGCAATCAAAAGATGTTTATGAGCTTGAATTGAACAATCCATTTGGTGTTTTCATTAGGGTTTGGAAAATCAAAGAAAGGGTTTTGGGAAAGGATTTTGATTGAACTTCTATATCTTGTTTCAGTTTTTCCAAGGATTTTCTTTGTGATTTCTGATTTCCATTCCTTTGGTTTTCTCCACACTTGAGCTAAAATCTACTATCTATATCTATAGGATTTGTGTGGGAAGAAGAAGTTGTTTGTGGTTGTTGTTATGACCACCAAGTTGTAACCCAATCTTTTCTTAGCTTTGTGCTTTGGGTTGTATCCCTCTAGTTGAGAGGTGATCCTTGTATTGGTTGGTGATTGGGAGTTTGTTGTATTGGTTTGGTATTTGCCTCAAGGAGGAGGTTGTGATTGTTGGAGTTTGCCTCAAGGAGGAGGTTGTGTTGGTTGCCTTGGATATTGTGCCTCAAGGAGGAGGTTGTAAAGAGAGGAGTTGGGTACTCTTTGTAAAGGGTCCTAGGTGGACGAGCTAGTGGAAATCCTTCGTGTCGAAGGCGGGGATGTAGAGCTGGGTGCTCGAACCTCGATAACATATCCTTGTGTTTGCGTTTGATCTATTGGCTCTCTATCTCTCTCTCTTCACTTTGTGTCTTGCATTACTATTCATATTGTTCATCATATTTGCTTGGCTTGGTTGTGTGTGCATCACTAGTTGATCACACTTGAGTGCTCATTGCATTTAGAATTTTAATTCCGCATTTAGTTCCATTGATTAGCATCATCACCTATTCACCCCCCCCTCTAGGTGACTTTTCAATTGGTATCAGAGCTAGCGCTCCTGATATTTAGGTTTAACCACCTAGGAGTGAGATCTTGGTTTACTAATCTTCATTTGCATTTCACTTGCACTCATACTAGATTACACTCATGGCTAGCCCTCCTATGTTTGACCATTCTAGACTTGACTCTTGGAAAGTTAGCATGACTAGATACTTAAAACACTAGGTCATCTAGTTTATCAAGCCATCACCATAGAAACACTCCCAAATACTAGCAAGCATAAGAAGGCCAATGCACTTGCACTTCAAACACTTAGAGCATCTTTTGATAATGATCTCTTACTTGTTTTTGATAGTTTTAACTCGGCTTTTGCAGTTTGGAGCGTCTTGACATCTCCGGAGCTTCCAAGGATCATCAACAATATGAGGAGATCTAGGAGAGATGTATCCGAAGAGCCTTGCTTTATGGCATATGGGAATGACTCTCATGAGGTACATTCGGATTCCCCTCTTGATGATAGTTCTAGTTCATATTGCCATGGTTGTTTTGAAGTTCAAAATTTGAATGTTGAACTTGCCTCTAAACTTGAAAAATTTATGGAAAAACATGAGATTTTGAAAAAGAAACATTTGATTTAAAAGAAGAATTAAAGGATTTATGTTCAACTTTTGAATCGGTTTGCAAGAGAAAGAAGAGATCACTAGTGAACGTGACTCACTACAATCTCAACTTGAACTTGCACTTAAAAAGATTGAAGATTTGAAAAACAAAAATGATTTTGATGATGTTGTAGAACACAATGAGGTTTTGTCTTCTAGATTGGATCTTGTTTTCAAAGAAAATCTTACTTTGAAAAATAAAATTGATTCAATTACAAAAGAATTGGATTTGGTTTTGATTAAAAATAAATCTTTACAAAATGAGATTGATATTCATGTTTGTCATGCTAATGTAGCTTCTACTTCTTGCACTTCTATAGCATGTTCCACTTTGTCTTCTAGCATTGAAAATGATATACTTGTTTTGAAGAAAAGTGTTGATAGTTTGGGCTCCACTTTGAGCCATTGTGCCATGAATCACACATGTTTGGAAACCTTGATTCGCAAGAAACAAGTTCCAACCTTGCATGCACACCCATCTAGGCATACACATGCTTTTCATGATCACCACCTTCATATGTATGCTCACGTGTACACATGTACACATTGTGGTCGAAAAGGCCACCTTGCTAGATTTTGTTATGATCTTTTACATGTTAAAAACTTAGCAACTAATTTTGTTTGGGTTAGAAAAGATGCTAACCCCCGTGGACCCACAAGAAAATGGGTACCAAGATCCACCCCTTTGATGTTTGATGTAGGTGGAGGCTCTCGCATCACGTGAGGGTGTTGGTGCCTTGAGGTGAATGCGTTCTAAGCTTAAATGAGAACCATTTGGATGCTTCACTCTCAAGGAGATTAGGTGGGAGGACCACCATGATTTGGAGATCTAGAGATGCACCTTCATAGGTTTTGGTATCATTCTCTAACTCCTTTTTTTACTTGCATGCTTTCATGTTCATTCATCTTTAGCATGTTTATAGTTTCATGATTAGTATGATGATTACCATGTTATTAGAATTATGCTTTACATGATTAGTGATTGAGACACCCATGTTTAATATGGACCCATATTTTGTGTTCTCCTTTGTTTTAGCTATCATGTTAATCATAGATCTAATACACATGTTCTTATCATAATAATCATATGGATTTGTGTGATTGTTTTAATATTCCATGTTTTTGATTATCATGATTATTTTATCAAGTTGATTTTGTTTCATTTTTGTGCTTCATGTGGTGACTACATGATTGAATGATTGTTTTCATTAAGACTAGAATTTATACTTGTGCAACTAATGAGCTACAAATAGACCTTTATATATGTTTGTGCTTAAATGCTCATTTGTATTCATTTGATGTACTAGCATAGTCTAGTTTTGATGATTCATGCATTTGACTTGTATTCAGATGTTTTGATTGACTTCATGTATATGTCTATTTTGTCCAAACTATCACTTATACATATACATTCTTGAGCCACGTGCCTTCATGCATACTATTTTGTGGACTCTTTATGTTTGGGATATGTATGTATATTTTAGTTTGTACATGACATACATATGCCTTGAAGTTTAAGATCATTTGGATAAATTTCATGTTTTTATGTGATTTCCCATTTATGATGAAAATCTTGTTTTTAAGATGATTTTTCAATTAATATCATGGACTTCAATAAGTGATTTTTCAAATTTTCAATTGGTGATTTCACATCCTAGATGAACTTTCATGGATTTCATGATTCATTTATGTTTCATATCTTGATGATTTCCATATTGAGCCTAATGTCAATTTTCATGATGATATGTTTCTCACAACACTTGTACACTCACCTTTTGATGTTTTCTCATGACTTGATTTTCATGAGTATTATTGGTGCCATATAGATTTTTGAGTGTTTAGTGATCTTGTGATTTTCATGTTTTATGAAAAATCCATTTATTTTATCTTGAAGGATTTCGTACTAGTTGACTTACATAACTAGTTGTGATATTCTTCATGAGGTAGTGATTTTCAAACATACTATATTGTTCAAATCTATTTTGAAAACCCCTACCATCCATGGGCGGTTGGATGGGAGACCATGATCAAGTATGTTTCATTTTGAAAATCATTTAAAACTTATCTTGGATGGGTGGTAGTTGATATGAGTTATACACTTGACCTTACTTTTGTTATTTCAATTGGTATCATTGAGTTCTTTCAATTGGTATCAATATGACATATTTTTTTGTATACTCATATGTGTTTGCTTTGTGTATGTATGTTTGCACCTCATATAGTATCAATTTCAATTGATATCTAATCTTTTACATACATAGAAGTTTCCTTTGTGCCTATCATATTCATATATTTTAGAGCACAAATCTTGATTTTGCATAGCTTGATTTTAAATGACTATATTGTTTCAATTGATGAAGTTTTTCAATTGGTATCTTAATACAAGCTTATGCATAAGTTTCTTTGGTATTTCATAAAGGGGGAGAAAATTCGTATTTTGTATTTCAATAAGTATTTGTTTTGCTTTCCACTCCCTAACTTTATGATGAAAAATGATTGGAAAATTACATTGTTGTGTAATTGGTTTCAAGAAGCCATTTGTGTTAAAAACTTCTTCAATTGGTATCTAGAGGCTATTTGTTTACTTAAATTTGTATCAATTTGTCTTATAGTTTACATTGCATGTTTTCATTTTGATATAAAATGGTCATTCTTGTTTCAATGCCTTGTATAATGTTGGTATTGGCATTCCTCAATTTATTGATAATTTCAAGTGGTATCATTTGGATATCAAGAGTTTAGTTTATTATTTCAATTGACATCAAGAGCTTGTTTGGTATATCTAAAGCTTTAGCTATGTTTGATTGTTTTTGGTATCAAGAGATTTAGCAATTTGTTTTTGGTTTGTTTTTACCCCTTTGTTGATGAGTGACAAAAAGGGGGAGAGGAATTGTAGTTTATATGCATGGTTGATTTATGCATATGTTTTTGTTTTAGTATTATTTTATTGATATCAAAAAGTATGTTTTATTATGTGTTTGAGAACATTCATTGCATATCTTATATGTTTTATTGTTATGCATGAGTTAAGGGGGAGCTTCTTTGAAGCTTTACTTAATCCATGCATATATAACTCCATGAGTTTTGTCATCATCAAAAAGGGGGAGATTGTTGACCCAAAGGCTTTCCACTCTAGTTTTGATGATGACTAACTCATGTAGTTATGAGTACTAATAATCTTGTGTTTCAGTCTCAGATCATTAATCAAGATATTAGTTGGTGTTTAGCTTCAACTAGATGATTTGGAAGCTTGCACATGTTGATTCAAGAGCCCGAACGTCAAAGATCATATATAGCACTTGCTCGGTGAATCAAGAGTTTTTGGATCGAGCCGACTTGGAGATTGCGCTCTAGCTTGGAGATTGCACTCTACAAGAAGACTTAGGTATCCATAGTTTTAGTTTTGAGTTTAGATCTTAATTGTAAAGATTAGTATAGTATGATAAGCTCAAGTTCACAACACACACCTTTCATGTTTTGATTTTCGGTTTTAGGTTTAACCGATCTTGGTTTTCATGAATAGATTTTTTATCAAAACAAGTTTACATGGTTTATGTATATTAGATTTGTTCTATATACATGCATGCTTCAATTGTTTAGACAAACTTTGTTTGATAATCTATTCCATGTGTTTTATGTTTTGGTATTTACTACAAAACATATTTTGGACTTAATGACAAAAATCATGATATCTATATGCTTCTTGTATATTGAATTTCTATTCATATACAACTTGCTTCAAAGTGTTTAAATATCATATTTTGTATTTGGATGAGTTTTAGACAAAACGTATTTTCTATTCAAGATTCCAAGTTTAGAAAATACAAGTTTTGGTTTTTGGCAAAATTTCTTTGACACAAAATAGTCAAATATGTTTGAAATTTGTGTTGAGATTTTTAACACAAGTTCATCTTTCAGTATAAAATGACAAAACTATTTTTGTGGAATTTTAGAGATTTTGTGGGATTTATTATAATATATTTTTCCCTGTTTTTCTGACCCATTTATAGGCTGACAGGCCTGGTCGGTCGACCGAAGCGGTCGACCGCACCAAGGGCCGGTCGACCGGTTCGGTCGACCGACGTGCACAGACCTGTGCACGTCTGCAGCCCAATGGGCCGGTCGACCGAAGCGGTCGACCGACGGAGAGCTGTTTGCTCTCAGAATTTTCGGTCGACCGGACCGGTCGACCGGCAGCTGTAACGTTCGAAAATTCGAACGTTGGGCGGTCGACCGGGCCGGTCGACCGGCAGGGTAAAACTGGCAAATGTTCTGTTAAACGGCTATTTTCTGTTATTGCCTATAAATACCCATTTGAGAGAGGTTTTCTCTAAGATTTTTTGTGCGAATTTTTGCTGATTCTCTGGTGTTTTTAAAGCAATCAAAAGAAGTTTATGAGCTTGAATTGAACAATCCATTTGGTGTTTTCATTAGGGTTTGGAAAATCAAAGAAAGGGTTTTTGGGAAAGGATTTTGATTGAACTTCTATATCTTTGTTTCAGTTTTTCCCAAGGATTTTTCTTTGTGATTTCTGATTTCCATTCCTTTGGTTTTCTCCACACTTGAGCTAAAATCTACTATCTATATCTATAGGATTTTTGTGTGGGAAGAAGAAGTTGTTTGTGGTTGTTGTTATGACCACCAAGTTGTAACCCAATCTTTTCTTAGCTTTGTGCTTTGGGTTGTATCCCTCTAGTTGAGAGGTGATCCTTGTATTGGTTGGTGATTGGGAGTTTGTTGTATTGGTTTGGTATTTGCCTCAAGGAGGAGGTTGTGATTGTTGGAGTTTGCCTCAAGGAGGAGGTTGTGTTGGTTGCCTTGGATATTGTGCCTCAAGGAGGAGGTTGTAAAGAGAGGAGTTGGGTACTCTTTGTAAAGGGTCCTAGGTGGACGAGCTAGTGGAAATCCTTCGTGTCGAAGGCGGGGATGTAGAGCTGGGTGCTCGAACCTCGATAACATATCCTTGTGTTTGCGTTTGATCTATTGGCTCTCTATCTCTCTCTCTTCACTTTGTGTCTTGCATTACTATTCATATTGTTCATCATATTTGCTTGGCTTGGTTGTGTGTGCATCACTAGTTGATCACACTTGAGTGCTCATTGCATTTAGAATTTTAATTCCGCATTTAGTTCCATTGATTAGCATCATCACCTATTCACCCCCCCTCTAGGTGACTTTTCATCTTGAACTCTCTTGTTTCTTTTTGGTCAGACACATAGAAGCAAAGGATCTTTGGCTTATCAAAACTATGATGAAAATTTTAACAAGTCAAATATTGTGGAGAAAAGATCCTATTTCAGGAACCCCATAATGCTGTCAGAGGTGTGATATTAACTTGACAGAGATAAGATAATTTTGGTGGACCTGCTACTTTATAAAAGAAAGTAACAGGTTGAATTGGTACCCCCAGGGAAGGTGAGCTCAACTGGAGAGTGATGAAGACACTGTCAACGGTGTAATGTTAACCTAACAATGTCTTTGGGTAGACTTGTTGTTCTGTTGAGGAGAATAACAAGTGAGACTAGACTCGCGGGGAATCTAGAAAAATCTTTACCGTTAGAGGTGTGATATTAACTTAACGGGTTGAATGAAGTCTTGTCAGAAGTGTAATGTTAACTTGACAAGGATGCGAGTCAGAGGTGCGATATTAACTTGACCCAGAAGCATTTCAGCTTTCATTTGGGAAAACTGAAAGTGTCACTGTCATTGGTGTAATGTTTAACTTGACAATGAAGGTAATGCTAGAGGTGTAATTTTGAACTTGGCATTAGTCATCTCGACTTCAGCGAGGAAGTCCGAGGAAAAGTCATGGCCATAAGTGTATTGTTGAACTTGGCGATGACCTGGATGCTAGAGGTGTAATATTAAACTTGGTATTGTTCATTTCAGCTCCGATATAGAAGCCTGAAAGAAGGTAACTGTCAGAGGTGTGATGTTAACTTGACAGAAACTCGATGTACTGTTTAGAAGTATAGTGTTAACTTAACAGTAATTTGTCAGAGGTGTGGTATTAACTTGACAGAAATTGATTTGTGATATGAGCAATTTGAGGACCTGTCATTCTATTGATGAGAATTGACAAGTGGGGTTTAAAAATATATGTCAGAGGTATAATGTTAACTTGATAAATTTGGATTCGCGATATGAGCAATTTTGAAGACTTATCATTCTATTAATGAGAGTTGGCAAGTGGAGTTTGAAGTGCCAGAAGTATAGTGTTAAGTATTGGTAAGGGATTTTGGAGGGAGAAGTGGAGTCAAGTCCACTTAGGATTTTTAGCAAACCCTCAGCTGTCAACGGATTTGAGGTGCCTTTACCAACTACCGTTTGAGTTGGGCTAGCCATGCTATTCCCCTCAGCATGATAAGTTGTCGAAGATTTATGTTGGGCTTAGAAGCCAACATTTTCCTCTATCCTTAGCCGTTGGAGGCGTCGGATCAAATGGGAACATGTCCCTTAGGATTTTTAGCAAATCCTCAGCTGTCAACGGATTTGAGGTGCCTTTACCAACTACCGTTTGAGTTGGGCTAGCCATGCTATTCCCCTCAGCATGATAAGTTGTCGAAGATTTATGTTGGGCTTAGAAGCCAACGTTTTCCTCTATCCTTAGCCGTTGGAGGCGTCGGATGTTAATGAAGAAGCTCTTCTTGTTTTGATCAGATGTGTATTTTTAACTTGATCAGTGGAAGAACACTATCTAAGGATAGTATTTCTTTAGGAATCTGCCATTGATCGGCATCATGAGAGTATCGCCATTTGACGTTATGAGACGATATGACCCATTTGAGTAGACTGACTCTACTACAAATGGCCCTTCCCATTTGGGCTGGAATTTTCCTTTTGTCTTGTGCGTCATTACCATGGGTCTTCTGACGGCTAAGACAAGATTGCCTTTCTTGAAAGTTCGCACTTTAACTTTCTTGTTGAAGGCTCTGGTAATTCGAGCTTGGTAAAGCTTGATTTGCTGTTGGGCCTGCAGACGCTTACCGTCTAAGGCCTCCAATTCCTGGAGTCGCTGTCGATGCTTCTCCTCTGTTGTCATCTCCACTGTCAGGGCGACGCGTAGAGATGGAATTTGGACTTCGAGTGGAAGCACGGCTTCACACCCATAGACCAAAGAAAATGGCGTAGCTTTAGTTGGGGTTCGCACAGTTGTGCGGTAAGCCCATAAGCATTCACCCAGCTTGTCGTCCCAATCACGTTGACTTTTCGAGACGAATATCTTGAGAAGCTTGCCAATGGTCTTGTTGAAAGCTTCTGCGAGGCCATTAGCGGTGGGGTAGTATGCCGTTGAGGACACACTCTGGATTCTAAACTTAGCGCAGAATTTCTGAAAAGCCTGGCTGATGAACTGGGGTCCATTATCATGGACAATTCGCCGAGGTATGCCGAAACGGTAAATAACGTGATGCTTCACAAACTTGATCACGTTAGACGATTTTACCTTCTTCAAAGGAATGGCCTCGGCCCATTTGGAGAAGTAATCGGTTATTGCCAAAATAAACCGATGTCCTTTCGATGACGGCGGGCTGATAGGGCCAACTACGTCCATCCCTCACATTTCAAATGGCCAGGTAGAGGTCGTAGTAGAGTGAAGGTACCCTGGTGCTTGATGGATGAAATCGCCATGCACTTGACAGGCGTGACATCTTTTGGCATAAGTGACGGCGTCAGCAATCATCTTGGGCCAATAATAACCCAACCTTTGGAGTCGGTATGCAAGTTTTGGGCCAGGTTGATGAGCTTCACACATACCGTCATGGGCTTCTTTTAATATTTCCCGTGCCTCTTTTTGTGAAAGGCAGCGGAGTAAGATCCCGTCATGCGATCGACGATACAATGTTCGCGTAATCGCATTATAGTAGAATTGGGGGCTTTCCTTCTGATGGCAGCCGCTTCTTTGGTGTCCTCAGGCAAGATGCCGTATAAGACATAATCAATATAGGGGAATCGCCAATCTCTAAGCTCTGGACCAGTTGATGACTCAAGTGCTTCTTTACCGTGACGACCTCCCTTTGACTTTTGATAGTCCTCGAGAGCAATTCTCGGGCAATACAGGTCGTGGCTGTAGACGAATATCTTCTCCATTGCTCCAGCTGGAAGAGCTAAGGAGGCTGCGAGGGATGCGAGTGCATCTGCATGCGCATTTTGCCTGCGCGGTACATGATCGATGTAGAAGTTTGTAAACCTCTCGGCCATGTGGATAGTTGCGTTGTAGTAGGGTACTAGGTCCTCATGTCTGGCTTCGTACTCCCCGCGAACTTGGCTGACGATGAGTTTAGAGTCGCCGTATGCCTCGAGATTTTTAACGCCAATCTCATCGGCGAACTGCATCCCAATTAAAAGAGCGTTGTACTCCGCCACATTGTTGGAGTAAGGCTCAGTTAGCGAGACGGCTCGGGGAATCACATAGTTCTGTGGCGAGACGAGTACTACTCCTACTCCCGCTACTATGTGTCCTTTTGGGCTTGTTCTGGATGCACCGTCAAAGAAGAGTTGCCACACTTGACTTTCAAACGATGTCTGAGTCAAACAGACTTCGGCCACTTCATCTGGGAGATCTTCGTAGACTTTGGTTGCCCTCGGATCTGAGTGCTCAGCTAGGAAATCCGCCACCGCTTGTCCCTTAACAGCCTTTTGTGGCAAAAAGTGCATCTCATATTGGGATAGCAATATGGCCCATTTTGTCAGCCGGCCGTTCAATGATGAAGGCTTAGTCATAAGTAACCTCAGGGGGTTGACTTTTGATATGACGTTTATAGTTTGGCCTACCAGATAGTGTCGCATTTTCTGAATGGAGAACACTAATGCCAAACATTCCTTCTCGATCGGATTATACCGATGTTCGGCTCCGATCATTGTTCTACTCAGATAGTAAATCGCTTGCTCTCGTCCTTGATCATCATTCTGGCTAGTAGAGCTCCTAAAGAATGATCCATTGCTCGGACGTATACCAGGAAAGGCTTTCCGGATATCGGAGCTGCAAGGACTGGTGGTTGTGTGAGGTATTGCTTGATTTCCTCAAATGCTTGTTGGCAAGCGTCGTCCCAAATGAACAAAACACCCTTCTTCATTAGCTTAGCGAAGGGTTGGCATCTTCCGGAGAGATTTGAGATAAACCTGCGGATGTATGCCAGTCGTCCTTGAAATCCTCTGAGTTCCTTGAGATTCCTCGGAGGTTGCATCTCCTGGATAGCGCGAGTCTTTTCTGGATCTAAATGAATTCCTGTGGAGGTCACTACAAACCCTAGGAACTTGCCGCTGGCCACCCCCAGGAAGGATTTGGTAGGGTTCATCTTCAACTGATGGGTCCGCATGATGTCGAAGACAACTTTTAGATCAGCTATGTGATCACCTTTAGCGCGGCTTTTTACTGCGATGTCGTCAACATAGCATTCCACCGTTTTGCACATGTGTTGATGAAAAATGGCATTCATCGGCCTTTGGTATGTTGCCCCTGCATTCTTCAGTCCGAAGGGCATGACGGTGTAGCAGTATACCCCCAATGGTGTCCTGAAGGAGGTGTGCTTTTCGTCATCAGGATACATTTTGATTTGATTGTATCCTGAGAACCCGTCCATGAAGGACATTTGTTCGAATCCACAAGTATTGTCAATCATGACGTCTGTGATTGGCAATGGGAATTCGTCTTGGGATAAGCCTCGTTTAGATCACGGAAGTCGATGCAAATTCGGATCTTTCCGTTCTTCTTGGCAACGGGGACGATGTTGGCTACCCAGTCGGGATGTTGTTCTTCCCTGATGAAGCCAGAATCTATGAGCTTTCTGACTTCTGATTGAATTGCTTCCATTATCTCTGGGCGGAATAGTCGCTGTTGTTGTTTGACAGGCTTTATGTCCGGATTGATGTTGAGGCGGTGCATAGCCACTTGAGGATCAAGTCCGGGCATGTCTTCGTAATTCCAGGCGAAGACGTCTATATACTCTTGAACAAGAGATATTAGATCCTTTTTCTCCGACGGTGACAGGCCGTCACTTATGAAGATGGGCTTAGGATTAGCCTCATCCCCCAGATTGATCTGAACAACCTTGTCTTCTGTGGGTGGCTCGCGCTGTTCAAAGCGGGTGTCCCAAAGAGTATTTAAATGTTTGATCCAAGGATCTGTATCGGATTGGATCATTTCTTCATCTCCTTCTTTCAGGTGGCTTGTTGAAACCATGTTCACTGAAAGTTCTCTGAAGATGTTGCCGACGCTGACATCTGACTCCCACGATGATGTGCCTGAAGAGTTTTTATGGCCTGACGACCCTCCAGAATCAGAGGCTGATGGAGCCGGAGTTGATACATAGCCTAACCCCCTGCGCGTCCGATGATAATAATCGGGGGCTTTTCCTTTTGGTACAAAGGATCGAAGTAGCGTTCTTCTTCCTTTGCCGAAGTTTAACCCGAGTCTGCTGGTTAGATCATACCCCATGTTTTTCATCATTCTGAGTGCCTTTGGCTCATAATGACCGAGCTGAGGGGATTCCTGCTCGCTTTCTGATTCTTCATGATTCATTGGTTCAGATTCAATTCGTCCGAAAAGAATTGGTCTTTGGCCCTTCCTTCTCGCTGGAACCATGAATATTGATTGTTGCGCATCGCCGACATTCCGACATGTTTCAAAGGACGATTTCACTGGTACATGCAACGATGTCAAAGCATCCATTGCCGACCAGAGATCGTCATCCACGTCGGTACTAGTGTCTGACGGCACTGAATCAGAAGCAAACACAGAAAAATACGCTAAATCTAATTCTTCATTAATGTACCAACCGCCTACATCATCGGCGGAGGTATTATCAACATCGGGCTTATTAATGCCCGTTACAGGTGGATCTAGCTCCCACACACACTCATCTTCCTCCAGCTCGGTGTCGGCTTCATTGTCAGAGTCTGGTTCCTCTGGTTGCGGGACTTCATCTATTTCCACAGATTCCTGATATAGGAGGGAATCTGTGAAATAATTCTCCACTCCCTTGAACGGATGCCTCTCGGCAATCAACGTTCGCACCTTTCCACTCCCGTCAATGTATTTCATGACTTGGTGGAGAGTAGAGGGAACGATGGAGTTGCGGTGAATCCACGGCCGCCCCAACAGTAGGTTATAGGAAGTGTCGGCATCAATGACGTAGCATGTCACTTCCGACTTTAGGCTTCCAATCTGGCATTTGAGCTTGACCTCCCCAATGGACGGGTACTATTGGCATTGAACCCATAGATGGTTGTCTGGGTAGGGCTCAAACGATGAGTAGGAATGCCCAGATGTTGCATGACCCGGCGAGGCATGATGCTTAACGCGGACACTGGATCCACCTGAATGCGGTTCACTTCAGATGATCCAATATACCCTGCGAAGTAAAGGGTCGATCATGCTT
Source organism: Agave tequilana (assembly GCA_038442645.1). Lineage (NCBI taxonomy): Eukaryota > Viridiplantae > Streptophyta > Magnoliopsida > Asparagales > Asparagaceae > Agave > Agave tequilana. Next base: position 13,966 of record JAVJIF010031276.1, read on the forward strand.
CCCTTTGACTTGCATATCATCTGTCGTGAAGGTGATGCAGGGAATATTTTGGGAGGCGTGGAGGCAATCCTCTACATCTTCCTCCTTTGGTAGCTGGGTCATGAAGACTTCAGCATTAGCCAGAGCTTCTTGTAGAGCTTCTCTAGTCGACTTTGATAGCCTGAGGAGCTCATAAAGAGTAATTCGCGCCGGGATGTTGGCCAACTGAGCCAGGACATCAAAGCGGTAAGGTGCCGTGGATCCTTCCGCTATGTCTTTTGAAAGAACTCGAGAAAACCGAAGTTCTTTCTGTTTCTCCCCGGGTTGCTTCGTGGAGGGCTTGGCTGGCTCTGCAGCGAGTCTTGGAGGAGTTACCGCCGTTTCGCCATACTTTTTCAAATATGGCTGCCCTGAACGGGTTTCCGCCACAAGCTGACTGGGTTCTGCGGCCAGAACTATTGTCTCCTCTTTTGAGTCGGTTAGCGAGGGAATATCAGTTTCCGCTTCTCGAGAGGAGGCACACACCACGTTGCAGGATGAAGCCTTTGTTTTGCCTTTGGACTTCTTGCTGGTTACAGTAGTCCATTGCTGGCCATCCACAAGGTCGGGGTGAACCCACATGACTTCTCCCTGAGGTGTGGGAACATGTATTAGACCCTTTTCTTGCTGCTGGTGAGGATCTGTGTTGACCATTCTCAGCTCTCCTCTTGGGATAGGGACTACTCCAGAGGGTGTTGGGGGTTGTCTCCCAAACTAGAGAACTGACGTCATATTAGCCTTCACCTTCTTCTGCTCTGGTCGGAGTTTTAATACCTCCGCGTCAATCAGGGCCTGAAGGATGTCCTTGAAGACATAACAGCTCTTGGTAGGGTATCCCAACATCCTGTGGTACATGCAGTAGCTGGGATTGTCGGTTTTACCGACTTCCTCGGGGCGCCTAGCTTCAGGAAGTTTCAGTCGATTGCTCTTGTTGAGTAATTTGAAGAGCGAGTCGACATGTTCATCCTTGAAGGAATACTATTTGTTGGCCCGTGGTTGGCTTGAAGAGCCACTTCCCTTGACCGGTTAAGGTTTGACAGGGGACTTGGTCTCTGCTGCCAAGTTATTCTTCCTTTTGGCTTGGAGGGATGTGTCTGGCGCACGCCTTGTTGACCTCTCAGGCCTGGATTTACCTTCTTCTGCTCTGATGCGGGCGATAATCTCCTCAGCCTGTTCACCCTGCTGGACCAATTGCTTCCAGATGCGGCTTTCAGCAACTCCTATTTGAGTAAGGAGTGAGGTTTGGAGATTGTGGCGGCATGTTTCCACCAGGGTAGCCTGGGTCATACCGCTCGGACATCGGAGTGCCACGTTCCGAAATCTTTCCACGAAAGACTTAACGGACTCTCCCTTTCGCTGCTTGGTGGCTAAAAGGGTAGGCATGTTGACCTCCGAGTCATCTTCAAAGAAGCGTGTTAAGAAAAGCTTCTCCAAATCACCCCAGTTCTTGATGGAACCTTCTGGGAGCTTCATGAACCATTTAAAGGCCAGCCTTTTTAGGGTGCCGATGAACAAACGCGCCAGGATGGCGTCGTTATCTACCACATTCCCAGTTTGGGATTTGAAATAGTAGATGTGTTGGTTCGGTGAACCTTTCCCATCAAATGCTTGGAGGGTTGGAGCTTTGAACTTGGGCGGATATGGGACCAGGTCCCATTCGGCTGGATATGGGCGGACCACTCCTGCTTCTTGGAGACCTTTCCGATTGGTAAGGGCTTCGAGGCGCTGCTCCAACTGATTCATTCTTTTGGAATGAACTTTTCCCCGGTCTTGGTCGTTCTTTTCCTGTGATGAGGGTTTAGACGAACCAGAAGTAGACTGCGCGTCCTTCTCGGAGTGTTTGGAAGATGAGCTTTCTCCCTCTTTTCGTTTGCCCTTAGACTTTCTAGGGGGAGATTTCCTCCTGTCTTCGAGCAATTGTGCGAGCATCTGCTTGAGAGAGTCGATAGATTCCCGCTGAGTAAGAATCATATCGAGTTGTTCCCTCTGGACCTGGGTTTGCTGATCCAGGCGTCGGGCTGTCTCCTCAGGAGTGCTCGTCATGTAGGTGAAGGCCTCCTTCTCGATGGAAGAGTTCGAGGCCTGCGATTCTGCTACAGCGAAATGAGAGTCATTCATTTTAACGCCCTGAGCTAGGGCATTATAGTCAATCGGGGGAATGGCCCCGGTCCGGGTGCGAGTGTGTCGGTACACTCCTTCGGGTTCAGAGTCAGATTCATCATTGGAACTGACTGCAGGTTGTTTTCCCTTACTCCTGCTTGTCATATTTGCAGTGAGCTCTGGATACTCAGCGTCAGAGAACAACCTCCGCCTATGAGAGCGTCTTCTTTGGCTGATGGGGGAATCAGGGCCAGCTGTCTAACTAAAGACTGCTGGTTCATACCTGAACCACAACGGCACTCAGAGAGTATAGAGATAAGCCGTTGGCAGCAACATGATGAAGTGATTTGATTAGCACTTCTTTTCTTCGTCAAGTAATCCCTTAGATCCATGGAAAGAGGATCGAAGAGATTAGCCTCGCAACTTCGAGGGCGCAAGGCATCTTTGTGCTGTACAGCCTGGACGCAGGATTCAGAAACGCGGTTCTCGCGCCGCAGCTGTACGACGTGTGTCTGGCGTCTCTGTTGAGATGAGACGCGACTGTCGCGTTGCTGCTTGGTGCGTCGGGGCAAAGATGCTTGAGAGTGATGGGCTGCTGGGCCCCACGCCTAAGGGCGCGTGCCTCTTGCACTTGACGAGGCGCGCAAGCTTCGCCTTGGCGTTTGGTGAGTTGGACTTCAGAGGACCTAATTTGGGGAGTCTCGCATTTGGGCCGCCAAACGCGGACTTCGCGTGCTGGACGTGGCGCGGCCGAGGCGCCAGATTGAACTTTGCGTCCTGCCTCAGTTGGACAATCAGAAGTTCCAACTTGCAGTTGACGCGCACGCCTCCTCTATCGACGCTCAGCGTTTCGGTTGCGTCGTGGAGGTGGAGAAAAACCAACGACGACTTGGTGCTGAGGGAGAGGATAGACTGGCTGGACACCAGAGATTTTGACCACGCGGGTCTCCTGAGAGACGTTGGCGCGTGTGTTCAGCATGGCGCGGTTAGTCGCAACGGCAGTTGTGCCTGAGACCACGCGGACCTCCTGAGAGATGTTGGCGCGTGTATCCTGCTTGGCACAGTTGGCTGCCTTTGCAGTAGCAGCGCCCGAGAGAGACTCAGATCGGACTTCAGGGCCACTCCCAGTCGAGACCCTGCGGCAGACGCGGGTCCTTGGGCTCTTGGAGCTAGAAGAGAGAAACTCTTCATACTTTGCCTGGTCGAACTCGACAACGAGCGATTCGACCGTCTTCCCTTATAGAGGACGTCACCTTGCGCCACAATTTGTTCGTCAGTAACAAATGAAGTCCCCAGCGGAGTCGCCATCTCTTGTACGCGTCGGAAAAGGAGGATTCGATTGCAAAATTCTTTTGATTGGATAGAAGATTACAACAGATCAGTATTCCGATTACAAGGGAGGGAGGATGTTGAATCTTGAATCCTCCCTTTGTTTAAGGCTGGGTTTTTCAAGTGGCGGTGGAGAGTGAATCTTGTTCTCCGTTGACCGGGTGACCGTCGAGATCTTCCGGGGGTCTTCTCTTCGGATGGTAGATGGAGTAACTCAGCTCTGTCTACCAAAACTCTCAAAGAGAAGATAGGTAAAGAGCAACTTGAACACAGCAAGTTTTCTGAAGGGTTTAACTCTCTCTCTTTCTCTCTCAAATCCTCTGACCGAAAATTCTGACCCCTTCTTCATAGCGACGGGGCTATTTATAGGGGTTTCAGGGGCGTACGTGCCTCCTAAAAACACTCCATAATGGGGGCTAACCTTCCCCGTTACGTGGGCCGTGATTGGCCCCGAAACCGGGACGGTTACAACTGAGACGCGGGTGTCAACCCACGCGCCTTGGTGCGCTGAGACGCGGGTTTCGACCCTCGCGCCTTGGAGCGGCTGAGACGCGGGTTTCGACCCTCGCGCCTTGGTGCTGCTGAGACGCGGCTGCCGAACCTCGCGCCTTGATGCTGCAGTGTTGGCTGAGACGCGGGTTTAGACCCTCGCGCCTTGGAGCGGCTGAGACGCGGGTTTCGACCCTCGCGCCTTGGTGCGGCTAAGACGCGGCCAAAATTAGTTTTGCGTCTAGAACTTGGAATTCTGCTTTTTAATGGCTTGTCTTTTAGTGATTTTTAGACAGCCTACACACACATTTGTTTGGACCCGTGGACTTCATGACCCCACCTATGTTTGACCCTTCCAACATCATTGTTTGGAAGACTAGGATGTCCGTTTATTTACTAACCCTGGGATATAAGGTTCACCTTGTCATTACCAAGGAATCCTTCTTAGTGATAGCAAGCATATAGGGGCCAATGCACAAGCCTTGAGGCCATTAGAAGCACACTTCCTAAAGAATATCTTTTGCTTGCTTCTAACTTTGATTCCGCATTTGCAGTGTGGAATATGTTGACAACCACAACCACCACCTCCAAGCTTCAAGTGCCAATTCAACAAGAGGAGGAATCTAGTGGAGAATCCGATTCACAATGCCACATGGTCCAAGGGAATGACTCCCTTGAGGTACACTCGGAAACCCACTTAGATGATGATGATGATGTTAGTTCTTCAAATGATTATGTTGATGCCCATGCTTTAAATGAAGAACTATCCATTGTGTGTGAAAAATTATTAGAAAAGTATAAAATTTTGAAAAAAAGACTTGTACTTTAAATACAGAAAATGAAAAATTGTCTTCTAAACTTAAAAATGTTTTGCAAGAGAAGGTTGAGGTCTATAATGAAAGGGATTCATTGAGATCTCAACTAGACCTTTCTCTAAAAGAAAATAATTTTTTAAAATCTAAAAATAATTGTGATGATGTTTTGAAGAAAAATGAAACTTGTCTTCAAAAATTGATTTTGTTTTAAAAGAGAATGTTTCCTTGAAAAATAAAATAATTTCTATTTCTAATGATTTAAATGTTTGTTTAAAGAAAAATGAAGTTTTGAAAAATAAGATTGATGCGCATGTTTGCCATGCTAGGGTAGTTTCACCTCGATCACCTCTTGCATGCTCCATTTCTTCTACTATTGAAAATGATATAAATTTGCTTAAGAAGAATATGGATTGTTTGGGCTCCACTTTGAGCCATTGTGCCAAGAGCCATACACGTTTGGAAACTTTGTTTCGAAAGAAACAAGTTCCATCTTTTCATGCACACCCTCTACGGCATACACATGCTTCCCACGGTCACCCCTATCACATGTATGCTCATGTGTACACTTGTATACATTGTGGACGTAAGGGCCACCTTGCTAAATTTTGTTATGATAGATTACATACTTCAAATTTAGCAAATAATTTGTTTGGGTTAGAGAAGGGACTAACCCCCATGAACCCAATAAGTTATGGGTACCAAAGACCACCCCTTTGTTTATGATGTAGGTGTGGGCTCTCACATGACGTGAGAGTAGCGGTACCTTGGAGTGGATGCGTTCCGTACTTAAAGGAAAACATTTTGTATGCATCACTTTCAAGGGAGGTTTGGTAGGAAGACCACCATGTTTTGGAGACAAGGAGAAGTTGCCTCATAGGTTTTGGTAACGGTCTCTTACTCCTTATTTATTTTTACATGCTTTCATAATTATAGTTTATAGCATGTTTTGATGTTTGTAGATTATTGTGTAAATGCCATGATTATTAGACCATTGACATGCATGTATAGCCTTTGAGACACCCATGTTAAATATGGACCATTATTTTAGTGTTCTCACCTTTGTTTAGCTATCATGTTTATCATAACTCTAATAACATGTGGATTTGCATAATAATCATGTTTTTGTTTATCATAATGATTTTTATCTTGTTTTTATGCTTCATGCTTTGAATATATGTTTAAATGTTAGTTTTCATTAAAACTAGGTATATACTTGTACATATAGTGGGCCTCAAATAAATCTATATATGTTTGTGCTTGAATGCTTATTTGTTTCCATTAGATGTGCTAGTATAGTCTAGTTTTGATGATCCATACATTTTAAACTTGTATTCCCATTTTGGTTTGTTTATGATCATGTGTTTTTATTTCATGTATATGTCTATTTTGCCAAACTTTAAGATATACATGTATACCCCTTGAGTCATTTGCTTTTCATGCAAATCTATACATATGGACTCAATTGGGTTTAGGGATATGTATGTATACTTTTTGTGTTGACAAATCATACATATACCTTGAAATGAAATTTGTTTTAATGAAAATTTAGTTTTTCATGTTTCCATGTGTTTTTATTTAACTTCATATATATGTCTATTTTATCCAAACTATTGTTTATACATATACATCTTTTTGAGCCACGTGCCTTAATGCATATATCTTTGTGGACTCGTTATGTTTGATATATATGTATAATTTAGTTTGTATAGGACATACATATACCTTGAAGATTAAATAGTTTTGATGATTTTCATGTTTTCATGTTTCAAGGAATATTGAGCTTAATTGAATACTTTCATGATCATGTTCTTCACATTGTATTTGTACACTCACATTTATTGTTTACTCATGTGTTTGTTTTCATGAGTCATATTTATGCCTAATTGATTATGAGTGTTGACTATTTTGTGGATTTCATGTTTCATGAAAAATAATTTTATTTTATTCCTTACTTGAAGGATTTCGTACTAGTTTACAAATTTTTCATATAGCTAGTTACGGTATTCTTCGATATGGTAGAGTTTTTCAAACAAAGCTTATCTTTCAAACCTATTTTTGAAAACCCCTACCTTCTACGGGCGGATGGATGGGCGATCATGCTCATGTATGCTTTATATTGAAAATCATTTTAAACTTGAACATGATTGGGTGGTAATTATATGATGTATACACTTGATCATTATTGTTGTTTCAATTGGTATCATTGAAATTCTTTCAATTGGTATCAATTTTGACCTTTCTTGTATACTCATATATGTTTGTATGTATGTATGTTTTTCAATTCCAATAGTATCAATTCCGATTGTATTAAACTTTTCATACATATATATGTTTTATTTGTGTTTATTATATCCCTATATCTTCAAGCACAAAATTTTGTTTATGCTAAAGCTTGAATTTTAACTTTGTTTCAATTGATTCAATTTTCAATTGGTATCTTATTACAAGCTTATGCATGTGTTTTGTTGGTATTTCATAAAGGGGGAGAAATTTTGATTTTCATATTTCAATTGGTATTTCAATTGGTATTTGTATTTTCACTCACTTGCTTTATGATAGAAAATAGTCATTTCATTTGATATCATATACTTAAAAAGAAAAATACTCTATTTTGATATCAAGATGTTTATTTGAATGTTTTAAAATTGGTATCTCAAAATTTTGTTTTAAAAAAAAATTAAATACAAATGTTTTGATTTATATTGCCTATATGCAAGAAGAGCTTAACATCTCTTCTACATATAGATTCATGTTGAGTGTATCTTGTATTGAGGAGCTTGACATCTCTTCTTTATGTGGTACACGTGTGTAGGGGGAGCTTCACATCTCCTCTTATATATTGCATATTTTACGTTATGTGAATTAGGGCTTGTCATCCCTCTTTCATATAATGTATATATGTAGGGAAGTTATTTTACCATCTTCCTCTTCATGAATGTATATCGCATATACCATTTATTGATTGATCTATGTTTACTTTCAATTGGTATCAAGATGCTTCTTTGACATATTTTCAATTGATATCTTAATTGATTGTCACCCCTATTTAGTTTTTGTTTTTGTTTTAGACAAAAAGGAGGAGAACATTGTTTTTATTAACCCTTTGTTGATTCATTGTTTCGAACAAAAGGGGGATAAAAATTATTGATTTAGTTTTGCTTTTACCCTCTTTATTGATGATTGTTTCTTTGTAGTAAAAAGGGGGAGAAGATTTTGTTTTGTTTTGGTTTTTACCCCTTTGTTGATGATTAACAAAAAAGGGGAGAAAGATTTTGAGTTTGATCAAGTTTTATATATGCATATTTATGTTTTACATATATTAAGTTTAATTTAGTTTAATTTTAATTGGTATCTAGAGTATGTTTTGTTTTTGAACATTTCATTGGTATCTAGAGCCTTTTATTGTTTATGCATGATTATGCATTGTTATTCATTGCATATTTATTGTTTATTTGTTTATGCATGAGTTAAGGGGGAGCTTCTTTGAAGCTTAACTTTAATCCATGCATATATAACTCCATGAGTTTTGTCATCATCAAAAAGGGGGAGATTGTTGGCCCGGAGGCCTTCCTCTCTAGTTTTGATGATGATTAACTCATGTAGTTATGTTTACTAATAATCTTGTGATTTTAGTTTCAGATCATTAATCAAGATATTAGTTCGTGATTGCTTCAATAAGAGGAGTTTGGAAGCCTTCACTTGGTGATTCCCGAGCCCGAGCGTCAAGATGATACATAGCCATACTCGTTGGATCACGGTGTTGGACCGAGTCGACTTGAAGATGAAGATCGTCAAGAAGACTTAGGTATCATAGAGTTTAGTGTGTTTTAGATCCAGTTGTAAAGCTTAGTATAGTTGATATGCTCAAGTGCACAACACACACGTTTTATGGTTTAACCGATATTTGTTTTCATGAATAGATTGATCAAAACAAGTTTAATTGATTTATGTATAGTAGATTCATTCTATACATGCATGCTTAACTTTTAAACAAACTTATTTTGACTTTCCTATTCATGTATTGAAAAATTCAACTTTGATAAAATACAAGTTTTGGTTTTGGCAAAAATGATAAAACACAAAAATGGTTTCATATGCTTGATATTTGAGTTGAAATGTTTATCATAAGTTTATATATCAATGCAATATGTTAAAACTATTTTGGATATTTTTAGAAGACTTAAAAGAATTTTTAAATATATATTTAACTGTTTTTCTGACCTAGTTTCTGACCCAGGCTGTGGCTGACAGGCCAGGTCGGTCGACCGCAAGGTCGACCGAACCATGGGCCGGTCGACTGTTGCGGTCGACCGACGTGCACAGCCTTGTGCACGTCTGGCAGACACAGAGCCGGTCGACCGGTCGGCCGACCGGACCAGAGAGCTTTGCTCTCTGTATCTGGGCAGTCGACCAGGCGGTCGACCGGATCAGAGAGCCCTGCTCTCTGTATCTGGGCGGTCGACCGTGCGGTCGATCGGATTGCCCAAACGGTCATATTTATGACCGTTGGCGGTCGACCGGGCCGGTCGACCGCAAGCCTGTCAGGCTGCCAGATCAGCCTAACGGCTAGTTTTCTGTTTGGCCTATATAAACCCCATTTCTTTGGGATTTTGGCCAAGATTTTCTGAGCTAATTTTTCCCCACTCTCTGGTTTTAAAAAGAAGTTTTCAAAAGAGTTTAAAGAGCAAAAAGATTCATCTTGTTTGTTTTAAGTGTTTTGTTATTTTCAAAGAAAACAAGTTTTTGGGAATTAGTTTCTTATTCTTCATTTCTATATCAATTTGGTATTTTCTCAAGAGATTTTCTTTGATCAAAACACTTTATTTTTTCACACTTGAGCTTATCTTCTATCCTATTCTATTAGGATCTTATTTTGTGAAAAAGAGAGATTGTTTGAGGTTGTGGAAACCTCCAAAGTTGTAAACCCTCCTTATATTATTGTATCCCTCTTTGGTAGAGGTTGATCGGAGTGGTATTGTTTTGTAACCCTCTTCGGTAGAGGTGTTTGTGGTTGTATTGGCTACGGGCCTACCCCTCGGTTGTGAGGCGGTGTTTGAGAGAGGAGTTCGGTACTCCCGGTTGTACAAATCCTTCTCGGTGAAGGTTCCCTCGGTGGGAGTCCTCGGTGGACAAGATAGTGGATTAGAAATCCTTCTCGGTGAAGGCGGGGACGTAGAGCTAGGGGCTCGAACCTCGGAACATATCTTTGTGTTTGCGTTTGATCCATTTTCTCTAACTCTCTCTTACATTTGTGCAAAGTATCATTCATTTATTCATATCTTATTGCTTGCATTTGTGCCTTGCATTATTTCATATTGTTCATCTTTATATGCTTGGCTTGCTTGTGTGTGTGCCTCACTTGTACTTAACCACAAGAGCTTCATATAGCACCTCAACCCATATCTAGGGGAATCAAGAGGAGTTAGTTCAGAGCCCTTCACGGGGAATTCGGCTACACTTGTGTGTTGTACTAAGTGTGATTGCAAAATTATTTTAAGCTTCCGCATCTAGCGCATTTAGTTTCTAGATTAGCATTTACACCTATTCACCCCCCCTCTAGGTGTTTTTCATAGACTATCTAAAAATCACTGAAGACAAGTCGTCAAATGCAAAGCCCATACTTCAGATGCAAGACTGATAAAAATCATCGATGCAATGTCAAGACGCAGAGCTCGAAACTCGCTTCTCAGCATTACTACAAAGCCAAGACGCAGGGCTCGAAGCCCGTGCCTCAACATCACTACCAAGTCAAGACGCTGGGCTCGAAGCCCGTATCTTAGCGGGGCACACCCCTTTTTCGGTGAGTGGGCATAAGAGAGACCATAAGGTCTATGTACCCTGAGGGCTATAGCGCCAAGGGGAAAATTGGTACATGCAAAAAATATTAGTACCACACAAGCACACATATAAATAAGAGAAATAATAACGGGAGAACTGTAGATAGGTCAACCTCGCGACGGGGCTACCACGAAATCCAAAAGGTATAAGACCGAAGTCTATTAGATAGTCCAGCCCAAGGGCTAAGTAGGCGAAACCACTCAGTCAAAGCCACCATTAAACCCATAAGGGTGCAAGAAATAGTACCCATTGGGTAGCCCAAGAAGTGATCTCTCAGGATAACGCACTCCGAAGGGGACGTTTGTCCCGAGGTCTTCTCCTGCAACCTGCACCACTGTTAGTGCCACAAATATAATATCATCTACATTATTACAGGCATTTGTTCACAAAATACAGTATAAATATAGTCCTAGACATTTGGCCACATATATGCATACAGTCCAATACAGTGCATACAATCCCAGTTACAAAATATGCTACATGGTCAACAACCAACATCACACGCTCAAATACATTATATGGTTTACAAACCCAAAGTCCAAGAGCACTCGCAAGACCAAGGGACAGTACTCGCCTAAAATATTGGTCCACGTCAGGAAATTCCAGAACTTCGAAAACTCCAAAATCAACGCGTGTGCGCGTTCAAATACACACACACACACACACACACACACACACACAGAGAGAGAGAGAGAGAGGGAGATAAGAGAGAAATAAAAGAGGGGAGAGAGAAAGAAAGATGGTCGGCCATGGGTTGGTCAGCCATGGAGAGGAGGAGGAAATGGTAAGGGTGTGGGGTTTTTGGTGGTGGTGGTGGAGGTGATTTTGATGGGTTTGAAGAGGGAGGAGGTGGTGGTTGTAGTGGATCTTGGTGGAAAAGAATGGCGGGGGTAGTGCTTGGAGGTTGGTGGTGGAGGAAGTGGTGGGGATGGGGTGATGGTGATGATTTTGGTGGAGAGAAGAAGAAATGAAAGTGGAAGTGATGGTGTTGAGGTTGTTGTTGATGGAGATGGAGATGGTGGAGTGGTCGCCGGAGTGGTGACCGGAGCTAGCTTGGAGGTGGTGGTTTAGCTTGAGGAAGAAGATGTTGATGAAGTGGGAGTTGGAGGAGGTGAATGAGGAGATGGGTATGGAGATGGCCGGAGTTGGCCGCCACCGGCCAGGGGGCGCTGGCCAGGTGGGTCACCGGTCATGGGATCGGTGATGGTGGAGTGGGGGAGAGGAGGTTTTTGGGAGAAAAAGAAGGAGAAGAAAATAAAAAAGGGAGAGAGAGAGATGGTGATGGTGATTTGACGGGGGAGTGGTGTGATGTGATGGGGACCAAGGAAAAGTCAAATGAAGAAAAAGAAAGAAAAGAGAGAAAGTGAAGGAAGAAAACACTGTTATAATATATTATAATAATAGGGTAAATTTTAGTAATCCAGAAAGGTCCTCAAATTTTTTTAAAAATAGTAATATTATACTGAGAGTCATGGTGAAATCAGATTTAAGAAATTCAACTCCGTTTTCAAATTAAAAATCCTTAGTCGATCGGCAATGCTAGTCGACACCAAATCCGGACGAATTTTATAAAATTCAGAAATTTTTTAAAAATACGCTAAAGTAGGAAATATGATTTTAAGAGACAATGCGGAAGCAGATCTCAAAATTTTAACTCTGTTTGTAAATTAAAATTTCTGGAATCAACTAGCGACACTGATCGATATCATTTTGAAGATTTTGCAAAATAATTAAAATTTTTTTTAGAAAATCATGAAAAATCTAAAATATTGGAAAACAATATTAGAAACTAAAATCAGTCAAATCAGACTACTAGATTGGTCAAATCAAGCAGTACACTAGGATCGGGTCTCGGGTTCGAACTCGAACTGACTCTGAGTTCAAAGATCCGGGTCCGGTACCAAACAGTCACATAAATAATGTAACACCCCGCTCCCGAAATATGTACTTAGTGGCATAGTCAGATTTCTCAATCGTATTTTTCAATTTACTTACAGTATTTATTTTGTATTATGAATTATTTATATGATCGTTTTGCCTTGGATCCGGATTCGTAGACTCGGAGTCAGCCCTAGTCTGAGCCGGGAACCCGATCTTGGAGTATTGCTCGATTTGGTCTTTTTGCTATTCTGATTTGACCGATTTCATCAAATATCATTTTTCAATATTTTAGATTCTCTTTGATTTTCTTTCTTTCCTTCTCCTTCCAGCAAACTAGCAGCAATTCCAACGAGCTATAGCTTCATTTTCCGAAACACCATTTTCAAAACTCTATTTTTTCCTTTTGAATTAGACTTGCACCCTACAAAATTGCTTGGGCTTGAGGCTTTAGCCGCCCGCCTCCGGCCACTTCCGGCCGTCTTCGGCCACCTCCGGCTGCCGCCAATGACAAGGCCGGCTATCCCCCTTTTCCCCTTCCTTTCTTTCCTTCCTTACTTTTCTTTCTTTCCTTCTTTCTTTCTTTCCTTCCTTCTTTCTTTTCCTTCCTTTTCCTTTTCTTTTCTTCTCTGATTTTGCTCTTACCCTTCTTTCTCTCTCACCCTCGTGTCTCTGTCTCCCTCCTTCCCTGAGTCTCTCTCTCACTTTCTATTGTCTCTCTCACTCTCACATCTCCCTGTCTCTCTTTCTCTTGTTATTTAATTGCTAGACGCGGAGCTCACCTCGCGTCCAAACAATTCCTTAATGCGATCTTCGCGTTCTTGATATTTGTATAATGCGATCCTCGCGTTCTTATATCAGCGCGACGTGGAGCTCATGCCCGCGTCCGTGTTCTTCTCGTGTCCTTGCTTAAACGCGGGTCTTGAACCCTGCGTTTGTGGCCTCTAGCGAAGCAACTCCCGCGTCTGCGATTCTCGTATCTCCATTCCCTTTCCTTCTGATTTCTTCTCTCTAGCTCTCTCTTTCTCTCTCCTCTCTCTCATTCTCTTTCTCTCTCTTGATTTCCTCCTCTCCCTATCACTTTCTTTTTAACACATGTTCGCATTGGTTACTTGAATTTTGGAGATCAGGGATTTCACAGTATTTTTTGTATTTAGGTGAGTGTTTTCGCTTTCCTTTTGACTTCCCCTTTCATCGGGTCGACTTGTATTATTCACGATTTGTGTTGTTTGGAGCAAACACTTTCTGCAGGTACTCTTGCCTTCGGGCCTAACCTCTGGGTACAACCTTTGAGGTTTAAAGTCCTTTGGACTTTCTGTATGTTACGCCTGGTAGACGGACCTAGCGTCAACACTTTACCGCTTACTCCGTTCGAGCATAGTTACCCTGTGAGCATGGCTTCTCCGTGAGAGGTAGTATGGCATTCATACGCTTGCTGCGACATGTGTGTCTAGCTACGCTGCGAGTGATAACCTCGCCGAGCGTAATAGCATTTAGTGTTGTACATTAGCTTCGCTCCAGCACTGCTTAGCTCTACTTGGATATTCGCTTGCTTACTGAATTACCTGCCTACCAGTTTATCAATTCTTCTATTTATGGTTGTGAAGAGTTTGAAGTCTTACTTATACTATTTTTCTTGAAAGTGCATGATTTTGCGGTATTTGTACCGATCCTTGTATCAATACGATTTTCATGTATCGCTTGACATGCTTTCGCTTGATGTGCTTGCATATACTATGTTGTCCCTTGTCACCTGCCTAATATCACCTCATGTCATGTTACCACCTGACACCCGACGTGTTGCTACTAGACACTTACTTCTTGTTATGACATGACTTATCGCCTGTCGCCTGTCTGATCACTTGTCATTGTCCTGTTAAAACCTAATACCTGTTATGATTTAACTCTCTACTCATGATTATCACATTACGGGAATGTAGTACCTGATTGCTTGTTATGAACTCCCGTTATGCTTGTTATGTACCCCTGTTATGACCAGTTATGACCCTACTCATTCCCGTAATCTGATAATTATGTTTAATAAGCTATAAAAAGGACAACTTACATGGGAATGGGAGAAAGTGATGGATGCCGGTATGAGGCCTTGCTTATAGTAGTAGAATACTAAACCGACGATTTGTGTTAGGGGAATTTCAGGCCACTAGAAGATGCGTGTTAGGGGGATTTCAGGCCCCCAATGCTGTGTCTCGGGCGGACGGGAACTACTATAAGTATGACCTATCAGTTCTTCATCAGCTTCCAATAACCAACCTCGACTTACTTATATATGGATGTATGTGTGTTGAGATGTACACCAGGACACATACCTAAATATATGGGTCGGACGAGTGATAATAATAATAATAAGATGCCAAGATAATAACTTGTTATGTTGCTCTACAAACTTGGTTATGTCACTTGCTTTGCCATGTATGTTTTTATCAGGTTTTACATCAGATTTTCAGTTTATGATCATTGCTATATTATACCTGCTTTCATCATGCTTTACCACTCGTATTCTATTCCACCAGTCTTCTACTCTTATCTTATCATACCATGAGTGTCCCTGCTTGATATCATTTGCTGTATATCTACTTGCTTCTGCATGCTTGTGCTTACGACACGATTTTCAATGCATATTTATGATTCGGATTTATTGATACGCGTGTGCTTATCTATGCTCGCCACTTGGCATTCGCATCACCACTCACCGGGGAGTTCTGTCTGACTCTCCTGGATCTTCATGTCCATGTTTCGGAGCTTGGAGCGTGTGGATTCTCCCAGTTGCTGATCAGAGTGGCGCAGCTGAAGCGTAGATCTCCGGCAGACCGTCTGAAGTCCCATCCTTCCAGCCCCCCTTACTCGGCTCTAGAGTTTTTCTGTTATGACTCTGAGCGTCATTTGTACTGTTCATACTTATATATCTCTTTGTATTCTCGCATTTGTGCCTATCGGTGATGTAATATTCTTGTAATATTTGTCACTTCTGGTGATTACTTTGTAATTATATTCATGTGTTGGAATGTATAATACACCACGTGCTTTCATATTCTGATTCTTGCATGTACTGATGTTTAGCGTATATACGTGAGGGTATTTCTGACCTGCGTATATACGTCGCAGTAACGTCTCCGTACCCGCGGGATCGGGGCGTTACAAATAATCATTAAGTAAAAATAAATACAGGGAGAAAATAAAAAAATATGATCAAAAAATCGGGACACGTATCTGGGTATATACCCCAAGGACGGGGTGTTACAATTTCTCTCATGAATCTCTCTCTAATCTAAATTACATAAGAAATAAGAAAAAAAACCTAAGTTAAACTAAAAAGTAAAAGCCTAAGCTCTAGCTCTCTGTCATTGTGGTGCTCGTCTGCCTTCTGAATGTACAGTATTATAGGTGAAATGGGAGTGGAGGAACGAAGATAGGGGGAGCAAACGCTCCCCCAATTGTTCCTATCTGGTCGTTGAGCTAGATTCTGGAGCGCGATAATTCTTCTCGCTTAGATACTTCCTAATCTCTGATATAACCATTCCTTGATATTTAGATTTGGGTTTATCTTCATTGATTCTTCAAGCTAACCGAATAAATCCTCAAAAATCCAATTTAATTTAAATAGATCTAAGATTATCCTCTCCTTCTCCATTGATAAAGTAGGTTATGAGAACCAATTCACTAAGAAGTGGTATCTTGACGTCATTTCCGTTGGAATTCGGATTTTCAGTGTTCTTAAGAAGCGAAGAGACTACTTATCAGATCACAAACCTTAGTCTGGGTTGTTATCATCATACATAAAAATCTTTCCCTTCTATTAATCTTTTTTTTTTTTTTAAGAAAGAGAGTAGGTACGCACACGCACCCATCACTAATCACCCAAATTAAATCCCCATGTTCGACAATTGTGGGGATTGAACCTGAAACCTCCTCTGAGAGAGGGAGGGATATTACCAATGGGTTTTCTTCTATTCATCTTTCCCTCTATTCATGTTTACCTTTTATTTATCTTCTCTTGTATTTTTCATTCACAACACTGTATCATTAGTCCCACTTGTTGCCAATGTGAAAACTCACCTCACTCCATGGATACTGCATCCTGCTTGCCATGTAATTTAATCTACTGAAAGAGATGGGAGGAGTGCATTTATTTTGGGTTTCTCCTACCATCAGCCATCACCACTCCCCATTCTAACACTGGCAGATGTTGCAGCTTCAGCAAGCATTCACTGGCCAAGCTGGGCCTGAGAGAGAGAGAGAGAGAGAGAGAGAGAGCTCATTTCACCATTTATATCTTTGAGTGCTGTAACTGAGAAAGAGAGCACAATTTATTGATGGCTGGAAAGTTTGCATCAACTGTACACATGAGGAAATAAATGTACCCATCAAATTAGGCAAAAAACCTGTTGCCAGTTCCAAGCTCTTGTCACCACCTGGTAACTTCACCCCCTTGATTGTTG
This sequence comes from Agave tequilana, assembly GCA_038442645.1. NCBI lineage: Eukaryota > Viridiplantae > Streptophyta > Magnoliopsida > Asparagales > Asparagaceae > Agave > Agave tequilana. The sequence goes on from JAVJIF010031276.1 coordinate 30,890, forward strand.
AAATGGTATGGAACAGATCAAACAGATACAAGAGCAAGACAAGCAAGTATCGGATGAAGAACAAGCTGCTGCTGATAGATGAAAGTAGCATTGTAGCAACGGTGTCGATTATTCGCTATTCGATAAAACATATGAATACATAATTTTCATGTAAAAGGGTTGCTGAGTCAAAAAAGGATCCCTAACCTATTATGACCTCCAAAGCTTGTCCCTGATATAGTGTGCTAATACCAGCCACTATACATATCAATCCTTTGAAATGTCTTGAGAATACAAGAACCTAGCTGCTGTCTCGAGTCATCAGCCTTTACTCCACATAATACATCTGATGAAGATGACTTCACTCCCTGCATAAATAAAGTAGACAGATGAACAAGCTTTAGTTAATGACAATGCATTGTGAAGGCAAATGTGCATGTCATGTGGGGTCATATTCATGCAAGTTAAAAAAAAGCCATCAATTATTTGAGTTCTTTGATTGAAGAAATATTTATTTGAAATGCAATGTGTTTCTTACTAGAACTTGGGAATGTGATTAATTCATTGCACAAGGCAGTCATATATTCATTAAGCAGCACAATGACTAAAGATGAGACTCATCAAAGGAGAGCATGCAAGACAAATAGAAGAAAGTAACTATAACTCCTTACAATAGCAAACAGGTACAAAATCCAAAACCACAGAAATGGTTAATTTGTTTGACATGAGCTATCAGCTAGATAACTTTGGGTCAGATCCTCGGTGACAATACTCCAAAATCAATGTCACAGCACATTTTCTTTCTCAAGTAAACAGTTCTAAAATCCAAATCCATTTTCATAAGAAATGATCTGAAAACTCAATTCAAGAGTGTCACATAGTGAAGGAGAAAATGGAAAACACTCCATCTTGAAGTTGACAAATAAAATTCAAACCATCTGTTGTTCTTCCCAAAAGTAGCAGAGCAAGAAATGTATTAATTATTAGCTTCAGCAGCCAGTCTGACTTGAATAACAGCCAAGTTTTAAGAGAATACAAATTTGAAATCAATGGATTTTGTCCACATTCACAAATTTCAGATATGACGACTTCAGCTATCCCATGTGAACTATTCAATTGGGTGGTACCTGCATGAAATGAACAATGATACTATGTTTTGTCCTAATACTGTTGAGGACTGAATCTATAAAGTTACAACAAATATTTTGACTCCAAAAGCTGTTCACAGTCCACCAGGTTTTATAATGTACACGTCTTGCCATGTCATAATTCTACTGTTGTCTTGCCCATATTTATATCCGGAAATCTTATTTGAAGAAACGAATATAGCTGCATGTATATAGTCTACTTGTGTTCAGTATATCCTTGTATCAATTCTTGTTAGGACAACGAATTGTGCACCATGCATATATCAAACACTGAACCACAACAGCATCCATACAACAGAATCATCAAATCAAATAATGCCAATGAACCAAAAGAAGTTGGCACTTTTCCATACTCTTTACATGTGTCAATTATCTTTTGTCTATTATATTTCTCTCTAATTGTTTCAGATTTTTCATTTTCTTCATTTCTCTTGCGGTTGTTGCTGCTGGTTATGGTGGTTAGAGGAACAAATAGGGTAGATTGGGTCCGATTGAGGGTTAACCATAACCTGATCTTCTATGCAGAAACCTTAATCCAAAACCAGACCCGACCTCATCTTGCGTTGAGGTTTCCTGAAACCAAGTCCAACCTGATCCTAACGTCAGGTCAGGTTGAAACTCGATTGTATTACATGACGTTTGACCTTTGTGAATAAATATCTAATAGGTAAACAACATGGATGGGCTGCAGAAGACGGTGGCATTTAGGATGTTGACAGGTTAAGAGAAGAGATAGGCAACAAGTGGAGGGAGAGGGCAGGAGTAGAGGACTCCCCCCACTTCCTGAAGTCATCAGAAGTGGGGAACAAAAATTCATGTTTGAGGAAGAGGAACATGAAGAGATAAAGGCAGTCAAGACAGGAGAACAGGTGGAGGATGAGGTGGAGGATGAGTTTCAGTTGAATGGAGGCTGTTGGGTAGGGTTAATTTCTGCACAAGAGTTGTGATATGCCAGAACTAACCTCTGAAAATAAAGTTGGATCAACCCATGCCTCGGTTTTGTATCGTTTCCATTGTTTGCTTCACTCTGATGAGGAAGTTAGGAAGTTTTGCAAGCACTTTGGTGGATTTTACATAGATCATATGGCAGGTACACGTAGGTTGACTTCAAGAGTTATCTTTGGGCCTAAAGGGTAAGAAGACACTAAAATTTAGCAAATGAAGGCCCAAAAATAGCAGTTTGCTATTATTGAGTAAATTTGTAAGAATATTTCCTTTTCTGAAGGGGTACAGAAACTTCCAACACATAAATAAACATCAGAACTCTCCACAGTACTTTAAAAAAATCAACATGGTTCCGTGCACACAAACACCATAAGTGCTCTTAGAAATACTACAGGAACTTTTGAAATACTTCTGAACTTTGGATGTGAATCCAGTGACTTTGGTCTCTTCCATGCAGCTAAATGACAGCCAAGGGCTGATTTCACTTTGTTATGGGAGGTTGATTCCAGAATGTCAATCATTTCCCTTCAAAGAATAGTTAAATAGCCAATTAGGAGGTGGTGAGAAGATATGAGTTCCAAAATTGTTGCACATGGTTTTTATTTTTATTAGTAGTCCTCAATTTCTTGATTTATGAGACACACACACACACACACACACACACACACAACACAAATAGTAATAAACTAACAAGGAAAAGCATCTATGGTCAGATGGGTATCTTGGACTTGTTTAGGTTGGTAGTCAATCTGACCTGAACTTTAATTAGTTTGGATTCTAACCCTACCCCTGATATGTCAACCCAAACCTAGCTCATTGTTAGGCTGAGAGATCCAAGTTGCACCCTTAGTGGTGATGGAAATATTTGTCCCCTTCCCTTATTTTTCTGAACTTTTTAATTTTATTACTTTGATCGAAATCTCCTTTGGGCTTCAATGAGATGGATAAGAAGGTAAATATCAGGAAGGGGTTAATCGTAAATCTTAAGTTTATTTCCTCTTCTCACGACATCTTTTTAGTTTAAAACGAAAATTCTATATCAACCATGCAAGTTTTGGTGATTTTTTAAAAGATTTCTTATGGGTTGAAATGCTAAAGTTTTTGACTTTGGACAACAATTTGAGGATCCTTGAGGTTATTAGGCTTGAAGGTTCTTCTGATGAATAAAATCACGAAAAAGATATAATGCAATCATGAGTATCATCAGAATTCACTAATAAAATTTGTATTGAGTAAACAATACTGATGGTCGATCATTAGTCTAGATGACCTCTGCATACAACAAAGATTAGAGTCTACCATTTCAAACAATAGGAGGAGAGTGCTTGTCTTAAATACTTCTGATAAATGCCAAATTGCTGCTATCCAAAAAGAGCAAGTGCACGCTAAGATTCTTTTAGAAGTTTTTAGTTAGGTGAACAAGACAAATGTTAAAAATGAGACATAAATATCTAAGCAATTGTTTAGGTGATAAGACCGGGAGAAATGTTCAATGCAACATGTTCTGAAATCTAAATATGGAAGCACGTCTGACATACTACATGAATGTGCTTGTATGTGTGTGAGCTTGTGTTGAATGCAACATTAATTGAATCTAAATATGGGGTCACAAGAGTACAGATAAGAACAATATGTTTTGTATTTCTAGTTAAAATGTCTCCAAACGTCATCATATGACACATGCCATATCCATGTCTACTGCAACAGTGTCGCTCATATATCACGAATTAAAATAAGCAACAGGAACACAACATAGCATTTAGTATGGCATCATTCAGTAAATTTAATATTTGACATATGTTGCTTCACATGTGAATGTTTGATCCTCAAAACTCTGAAAATGTTTACATGAGAGCACACACTTGTGATTGATTATTGCAATATTAAGGAAATAAATGTCTGCATGTCTGCCAGCACACATAATAAGAAAAGACTAATAATGGATCACATTATTTACACCAATATATATTGACCCGAAGTGACACAGTAAGATATATAAAGGAACAGAAAACATATTTTACTACTTTTTTTGGTCTTCCATATATATATATATATATATATATATATATATATATATATATATATATATATATATATATGGGCTTACTGTACCTCAGCCTGCGGGCTGAGAGAGTTTCTCAGCCTGCGGGACGTGGCTGAATATAGGCCACACATCGGTCGCAGAGTGTGGCGCCACAAAAAATCAAAAAATCCCGCCTAAACAATCGTGAATCAAAATGACAAAAATACCCTTTTAAATGACGACTGCGACTTCTAGCATTCACAAGTAAAAAAACATTCCATGGTCGCAGACTTAATACAGAATAAAGAATACAAGACAAAAAATGCTATCGCATAGCAATGCGACCTCCTTCGGTACTGCGACCAAATTCGCAATCTTCTTTCTCATTCCTTATATAAAAGAAGTAATTAATATTATATCTACCGTGATACAACACCAGTCTAGAAAAAAAGAGATGCACTAATGTTAATCTCGAGAAAGGAAAGATGTGCACCATACGTAATCTAAAGATATAGCCAAACAATTCTATAAAAAGTTAATTTGTACTTCGGATTCTCCAGCAATAAATCTTCAATTAAATATTTAGTTTTTTTTACCACTTCCTACCATACTCAACCCTCACCTGTAACAATTATTATTACTATTCATGTTCTTCCACAATATTGACCTTTATATAATGCTTGTAACTAATATATTACCTCATACCTAAAAAACTATAATTTTGCTCTTCCTTTTCAATTTGATTTCAAAAACTTTCAAAAAAAAATTCATTCTTGAATCATGTCTTCCCCATCTTCTTCCTCTGAACACTCAGAATTCAACTTCAATCAATCCCCCACCGGTCCTTTGTCTTTAGGATATTCTAGTGAATCTGATACCAGTCTGGACTTCACTCCTTTTGACTATCTCACTACATCAAATAATGTATTAACTGATCCTCCTATTCATGATGATAATGAATTTTTCATGTGCGTTAGTGAAGAAGACATTATTCCTCTGCCACTTGACGGAGACATGCTTGATGAAAGCATGTCCTCTGATGCTGTAGGCTCGCTTCCTAGCAACGGGTCAGACGAAGAGCTTGATAGAGACGATCCATTCTGGGAGTTCATCGGTGAAACAAAAAAACCTCAAGATGATGAGGAAATAAGTGATGAAGAGGAAGAGCAGAAGAATGAAGACGATGAATCTGCTTATGATGGTGATAATGACGAGGATTAGGATTTCCTGATCTTCTGATATTCAATTATATTTTGTCTTCTTTTAAAAGCTTTTAATTCTATTTTTTTTGTAAGGTCTCTTTCTCACTATATTAACTTATAAGCTCTTTTAATTAAATATCCAAACTGCGACTGCTGCTCTTAAACACTGCGACCATAGTCGCAACCCTGCTACGGATGCAATTTATGGTCGCAGTTAATCATTTATCAGTTCCCAATGCGACTTTGGTCGCAATAATGTACTGTTTTGGAGTTCAAAGTAATTTATAGTTATAGCGTATTAACTTTTAAACTGTTTTGGATAACTGAACAGTCACCTAGGAAGTATACAATTTTTGGGAAAAGATAGAAAATATATGTAACGCCCCGATCCCGGCGATACGGGGACGTCACTGCAACGTATATACGTAAGTCCGAAGTACCTTCCCGTATATACGCTAAGCATCAGTACAGACAAGAATCAGAGTACGGAAGCAAATGGTGCATTATACATTCCAACACATATATATATACAATCACAGAGTTATCACCAGAGGTGATGAATATTACAATAATAATACATCACAGATATGCGCAAATGCGAGAGTACAAGAGATATACATATATGAACAGCATAAAAGGGCGCTCACATACAAGTATACAAGGAAATGTACAAGTATGAATAGAAAAAGGGCACTCACGAGTTTACTAAAGGGAAACTCGAGAGGCACAAAGGGGGCCTGGAAGGATGTGGCTCTGGGTGGTCGGCTGGAGATCCACGCTACCGCTGCGCCACTCTGATCAGTAACGGGGGAGAATCCACACGCTCCGGGCTCCAAAACCTGGACATGAGAATCCAGGGGAGTCAGTGAAACTCCCCAGGCGAGTAGGAATATGGATGCCAGGTGGCGAGTCAGGAGGAGCACAAGTATCAAGTACAGAAGACAGGAGGGTTAGAACACAAATGAAGTATATAAGAAATGATATCAAGTAGGAAATACTCAGGAGGCAGATAGGTTAGAGCAGGCATGAACAGGTATGGCATAATAATCATAAAACAGGAAATCCGAATAAAACCAATACAACAAATATGGTAAGGCACATCACAGATTCATAGCCGTTTAAGTTGCAGGCTTTAGTATGCGTCCCATTCCACATACCTCTACTTACAACTTAAAGAGCCGATTATTATAACACTTTATTATTACTCGTCTTACCCTGATATCTAGCTATGTGAACTAGCGTCCCAACGCACATAGATCCATATCCGAGTAAAACAAGGTTGTTATTGGAAACTAGCGGGGGTATCAACGTACTATGTTTACAGTGGGTCCCGTGCATGCCCGGGACCACGGTCCAGGGTGTTCCGTTGCTTGGTAACGGAACCAGCCGCAAGGCCTAACAGGAGGGACTTATGTATGCCCTTTCATAACAGGAATAAGGGAGCCAGCTCTCCCCTCGGTCCCCTGGAGGCCCTCAGGTCAGACCGGAAACATGATTGTACAATAAACCTAATGCCACTGTAAACACGAACACATATCGATATCCGCACGTTTCCCCCGACCCAATACAAGTTGGTCCTTTTTAGGATTCAATAGTTTAATTATCACTTTACGGGAAAAACAGGAGATGGACATGATCAGGAATCAGGAGCACATAAGTACTATATAGTCAGGTCACTGCATATAAAGCAGGAATACAAGTCACTGATCATGATACAGGATAATAAAGTAAGGTTCCCGTAAAGGTGATAATCACAAGTCAAGTATATCATGCTGGGTGTCAAGTGATAGCATGACAGGGTGGTGATAATTAGTAAACAACCAAGCATATCAAAGGATTGAAAATAGTCGGGTAAGTCATGGCAAGAGGTTGATAGTAGTCAGGGCAAGTCATAGCATAACTAAAAGGGTCTTGCCAAATAGTAGCATGGCAGGTGGTCAGGTGATAATACACTAGATGGTCAGGTGATATACATGTGTTAAAAGGAAGCATGCAACTGACTAGTCTGAGGTAATGGTATGGCAAGGTAACATAAAAGTAACTCAAAGTCCAACGACCACGAAGGGTCGGCCACGCATGGTATATGATGAAGAAACAAGCATATCATAAGCAAGGCACAAGCACAAGATGAAGCTACCATAATACAAGCAATTGTAATGCAATACATGAATATGGAAATAAGAAGCGAAATACTTATCGTCCCGGCGAAACGGGATATCAAATAGAGAAGAGCGAAGAGCGAGACTACTCGCCTAAACCACCAATATGCCAAAAGATCCAAAATCCACGGAATTCGGGATGCGCCACAAAACCTGATATAAATATGTAGAGAGAAGAGGAGAGAGAAGGAGAGAAGGTAAGATGATGTTTGTCAAGTGACAAGTCAAACAATACCAATATATGATATAAGACTCAAGGATATGGTTCATATTCAAGAAAGGAATCAACTATAACAGACAGCCAAAGTTAGTCGACTAGGTGGAAAGAGTAGTCGACTAATAAAGGGGTTAGTCAACTAACAGTCTGGTATAGCCGACTAAAACTGGGTTCCAGAGAGTTGATATTCTGATTCAGGAAAAGTTAGTCGACTAGGGTGGAAGGGTAGTCGACTAACAGACATCTTAAGTCGACTAACAGTCAAGTCAAGTCGACTAATACTGAGTAACAGAGAGTTGGGTTTTGGTTTCAGGAAAAGTTAGTCGACTAGGGTCAAGGGAGTAGTCGACTAATCGAGGTTTCTAGTCGACTAATAAATAACCTAAGTCGACTAAAACTGTGCTCCAGAAAGGTTACGTTTCAGCTAGGGTTTTCTAGTCGACTAATCTATAGGTCTAGTCGACTAATCGTCTGGAAACAGCATACAGAACAGATTTCTATGGTTGTGTGTTTGATAATCAAATGGCATGATTTGAAGACCTAAGTATACATGATATGAAAATACAAGTATCCTAAGAATTATCCAAGGCTTGGTGAAGAAGAACACTTACCTAAAGGAGTACAAGGTGATGGAGTGATGGTGGTAGTGATGGAAGTTGATGATGAAGAAGAAGATGAGGTCTTGTTGGAGTTGATGACCTTGTGGTGGCTTCCATGGAGATGAAGGAGGAAGAAGATGACCTTGGTGGTGTTTCCCATGGAGATGAAGGAGGAGGAAGATGAAGGGAAGAGGTTGGAGTAGTTGTGGTGGTGGAGATGAAGGAGATGGAGGTGGCTAGGGTTTGGCTCTTGGTGAAGAGAGAATGAAAAAAAGGAAATGAAATGTAAAGGAAGGATATTTATAGGGTTTTGGATTTGTGAAGGAGATGCAAATAAGATAGAAGAGAGGGGGGTTTTTGCAAAGTGGAGGAGGGGATGAGTGTCCTTCTCTTGGCCACTTGGCCGGCCATGGGAGAGAGAGAGAAAGAGGGCATTAATGGTGGAGGTTGGTGGAAGTGTGTGGAAGTGAGTGGAAGTTGTAAAGGATTGGAATTTTGGAAAATTGGAAAAGGCTTTGGCTTGGGAAGGAAGGAAGAGAATTAAAGAAAAAGGAAAAAGGAAAAGAAATTAGAAAAGAGAAGATATTTTCTTGGGAAAGAAGATGAAAATAATGAAAGTGGCGGATTCCCGGGATTCAGTTGCGGATGCGGAAATCTTTCGGGAAAACACCGGAATCGTCCGAAATTCAAGTATCTCGGAACGACCCGAAATAATTACCAAAAATCAAGAATATTAAACTAAGAATTATAGTGAAATCCGTTTTAAGAAATACTTTATAGTTTTAAAACTAAAAATCCCGGAACCAATTATCTACCGACTCCGGTGGAATTTTCGTAAATTCATAAAATCCTCAGAAAAAGAATGTAGATAGAAAATATGATTCTAAGGAATAATGCCTAAAGGACCTTCTAGAAATTCCTAGCTGATTGTGAAATTAAAATCCGGGAATCGGTCAACGGAACTGGCCGACACCGGTTTTGAAGACTTTCATTTTAATTCCAGAAAAATCTAGAAAATCATAGAAAATATATAATATTGGAAAATGATATTTAAAACTAAAATCGGTCAATTCTAATTATCAGAATGTCGAAATCGAGTAATACTCTAGGATCGGGCCTTCGGTTCAGACTAGGGCTGACTCCAAGGCCACAAATCCAAATCCAAGACAAAACAACCATATAAGGAATTCATAATACAGAATGAATACAGAAAACAAATCGAAAAATACGATCGAAAAATCTGAATACGCAACTAAGTACGTATTCCGGGAACGGGGTATTACAATATATTTGAGAGATATTCACGTGGTCCGAGAGCTTAAACCTTTTGGAATTCCGGGATTAAATACATATAAAGGGTCATGAGCAAAGGATTAAAAACATACTAAGTTATTTTTTGCTCAAACTCGTTACTCTCACTGTTCCGAAAATACATTCAAAAAATGTCTTCACCATCACCACCGTCTTCACCGGAAAGAAGCCAATCATCAAATGATGATTTTATGTTTAGTTCTGAAACAATGTCTCGCTATGGGTCAGAATCTGAGCTTGATACAGACGACCCTTTCTGGGAGTTCATTGATGAACCAAAACACAAACATGAAGAGGAAGAAAGCGACGATGAGACTGTACCTGAAGAGGAGGAAGAGACAGAAGACGAAAGCGATACAGAAGACGAAAGCATGACTCTTGACGACGAATCTGATTACTATGGTGATGACGACGATTAGAAGTTAAAAAATTGTATTTTGTTTTTCTTTTTAAATATATATAAATCTGTTTTCTAAAGTTATTTGTGTGAATTACATTTTTTACTACTATGTTTTGGTTGAAATACTGCGACCATGGACGCAGACTTAATAAATACAATGCGACCAAGGTCGCAGTCGCTGGTCTTTAATCTTAATCAACAACACTGCTACCTTGGTCGCAGTTTCTGACCGTAGTCTTTATAATATAAACTGCGACCTTGATCGCAGTTGTTGGTATTTAGTCGTAATAAAATACACAGCGAACTTGGTCACAGTTGCTGATCTTTACTCTTAATCAACAACATCACTGAAATGTCGACCTTGGTCGCAGTTGGTGGTATTTATAAATAATCAACAACACTGCGACTTTGGTCGCAGTTGATGAACGCAGTCTTAAAAAAAATAATCTGCAACCTTGGTCACAGTTTTTTGGTCGCAATGTCGACCCTGGTCGCAGTTGTTTCTGTTTGCACTGTAGTCTTATGCGACCTTGGTCGCAGTGTGGTCTCTGGTCCAAGTTGTTTTGTTTGCAATGCATGACTGCGACCAAAGGTCGTAGTTTATTAAAAAACAAATATGTTTTTTATTTATTTTCACGCATTTATCTCCAGGCATGTGAAAATGATAAAAAAAAACGATCTCTTATACAATAAGATTGAGTGTTACAATATAGCAGTAGAAAGAAAACTAAACATCAAAAAGAGCCATTGTTGACTAAGAGCAGTGTTATTGAGGTCTTTTTATTTATGTCCAGGCATTTATCTCCAGGCATGTAAAAATGATACAAAACGATCTCTTATACAATAAGATTGAGTGTTACAATATAGCAGTACAAAGAAGACTAAACATCAAAAGAACCAAGAAGACTAAACATCAAAAAAGCCCTTGTTGAATAAGAGCAGTGGTGTTATTGACGTCCACGTGTACTAAAAAACTGTGGACGTCGAGGACCATGACTTCTTCCCTTGTGGACGAATATCGATCAAGTTCACCGGCCAAAATATTCTCCCACAGGCCCAGCGAACCTGAAAAAGGACAATCAAGCTCTGGGTCTTCTTCGTGCATAGGGTCATCTTCATCCATGGAGGCAGGCCCCTGTTAGAGACTCTGAAGAAGGCGGAAATTCTCAGAGCAATTGCTCTCAAATGAACACAGTCTAATTATGGGCTGTTAAAGGGAGAGGGTGAGCCCTATTTATGGGCAGCCCATAATAACAGCTTCGGGAAACAGCGAATGGTGCGGGTTCATCAACGTAGACTTGACGTTAAAAAGATCTCATAAAATCTTTATGACAGGTCGCGTCTCACGGAGTCGGTCCAAGTCGCATCAGACAACAGACAACTTTTCATTTTTCATTTACATTCAAAAAAATGACTTAATACAAAACAACACTTAATAAAACAAGAACACGGCGACCTTGGTCGCTATGCATGTTAATCTAAAGGAAAACACTTACTTAACGTACTGCGACCAAGGTCGCAGTCCATGTAAAGCAACCTAAGACTGCAGTTGCTGGCCATCTTTATCAACAACAACACTGCGACCTTGGTCGCATTTAACCATGTACACTGCGACCATCTTTATCAATAACAACACTGCGACCTTGGTCGCAGTTAATAATTATATTACTTCACCCTTAAAAATTTTTAAAATGAAAGGTTGCGACATTGGTTGCAGTTGCTGGTCGCAGACTTAATAAATACACTGCGACCTTGGTAGCAGTTGCTGGACTTTAGTGTTACTCAACAACAACACTGCTACCTTGGTCGCAGTTTCTGACCGTAGTCTTAATAAAATAAACTGCGACCTTGATCGCAGTTGTTGCTGTTTAGTCTTAATAAAATACACAGCGACCTTGGTCGCAGTTGCTGTTCTTTACTCTTAATCAACAAAATCACTGCGACCTTGGTCGCAGTTGGTGTTCTTTATAAATAATCAACAACAACACTGCGACTTTGGTCGCAGTTGATGGCCGCAGTCTTAAAAAAATAATCTCCAATCTTGGTCGCTATTGCTGGTTTTTAGTCTTAATCAACAACAACACTGCGACGATGTGACACGTCACCGCAACAGTTGCTTAGTCGCAGTCTTTGGTCGCACTGTCGACCCTGGTCACAGTACTTACTGTTTGCAATGTATCTTCTGCGACCTTGGTCGCAGTGTCATCTATGATCATAGTTGTTTTGTTTGCAATGCATGGCTGCGAAAAAGTTCGTAGTTTATTAAAAAAAACAAATATGCTTTTTATTTATGTCCAGGCATTTATCTCCAGGCATGTGCAAATGATACAAAACGATCTCTTATACAATAAGACTGAGTGTTACAAATACAGCAGTACAAAAGAAGACTAAAACATCAAAAAAATCCAAGAAGACTAAACATCAAAGTATCCAAGAAGACAAAACATCAAAAGAGCCAAGAAGAGCCCTTGTTGACTACTAAGAGCAATCTTCTCCTGGAGGTCTGGTGGCAGCAGAATCTTTCGTTTATGAACATCTCTTCACCAGAAGGTTATCCAGTGAGCATGGAGTTTCCTCGATGTCACTTCTGGGGTAAGAGAGGAGGTTTTGAGACCTCACAAGGAATGCTACCCACCACATCCCCCGCCGCCATACCCACTCTGACCATCCGTTACCAGCAAGCTTGACTGGTGCATCAAGTCAGAGCAGATCTCGGTGAGGATTAAGTCCTCGTCAGGGATCATGACTTCTTCCCTTGTGAACGACGAGGACCATGACTTCTTCCCTTGTGGACGATGAGGTCTATGACTTCTTCCCTTGTGGACGAACATCGATCAATTTCGTCAATAGGGTCATCTTCATCCATGGAGGCAGGCCCCTGTTAGAGACTCTGAAGAAGACGGAAATTCTCAGAGCACTTGCTCTCGAAAGAAAACAGTCTAATTATGGACTGTTAAAGGGAGAGCGTGAGCCCTATTTATAGGCAGCCCATAATAAACATAATTAATGGTTCATTAATCAGAATCGTCGGCATTAATGGTCTCCAACCGCCAGCGCCGGTTTGGCATTAAAACACATTAACGCCTAAACCCAATGAAGAACCGACGGGTGGACAAGCGCTTCGGGAAACAACGAATGGTGCGGGGTTCGTCAACATAGACTTGACGTTAAAAGATCTCATAAAATCTTTATGACAGGTCGCGTCTCACGGACTGACTCCAAGTCGCATCACACAACAGACAACTTTTCATTTTTCATTTAGATTCAAAACATGACTTAATCCAAAAAACAACACTTAATAAAACAACACTTACTTAACGTACTGCGACCAAAGTCGCATTTCACCACTTAATAAAACAACACTGCGACCTTGGGCGCTATGCATGTTAATATAAAGTAAACACCTACCTAACGTATTGCGACCTAAGTCGCAGTCCATGTAATGCAACCCTAGATTGCAGTTGCTGGCCATCTTCATCAATAACAACACTGCGACCTTGGTCGCATTTAACCATGTACACTGCGACAAAAAGACTTTGGCTAAGGTCGCAGTTTAAATGTACAATGCGACCAAAGACTCTGACTACATTATATTCAAAAAAAATAATTATTTAACGTACTGCGACCAAAGTCGCAGACCATGTAATGCAACCCTAGATTGCAGTTGCTGGCTATCTTTATCAATAACAACACTGCGACCTTGGTCGCATTTCACCATGTACACTGCGACCAAAGACTTTGACTAAGGTCGCAGTTTAAATGTACAATGCGACCAAAGACTCTGACTACATTATATACAAAAAAAATTAAACTATAAAGTAGAATTTTATCGCAAGCTGAAAACATTGATCTGAAAAGATTTTATATTTTCAAAAAAAAATTTATCCCAGGCTGAAAAGGAGAAACTACATCTTTCAAAAAAGAGGTAAAGAAATAAGGCGAAAATTAATTTATATCCTATAAAGAGCGGCAAAATAAAAGGGGGGAAAAATAATAATAAACAATAAGGAAAAGTTATCATAAGGGGTATTTGGTAATTTAACTTCTCCATAAAAGCGGGCCGCAAGTCAGTGAGGTGACAAATCGAGCCACGTCACCGCAGGCTGAGAGAGTACTCTCAGCCCGCGGGCTGATATACATTTTTTCTCTCTATATATATATATATATATATATATATATATATATATATATATATATATATATATATATATATATATATAGAGAGAGAGAGACTTGTGTCCTTCCAAAAGGATTTGATCCCGACTCAAACACAACCCTCCGACATTCGAATACAAGATCCACTCCGCTGAAGTTAATATATATTATTTCAAGTATCTATAAACCAAAAATGTTGAATACTTTTTGCCCATCCATCAAGCGGCGCAAAATGAACGGCCGAAAGTAGTGAGTTGGTTAGATCTATGTCTTTAAACATACAAATTCTCGATCCGGCCATTTGATGATGATCTAAACATTCAAAAACCCCTACAAACCAATTTTTGTTAGGTTTTAAATGTTCTACACCGTTAAATTAACCAACTCAATATTTAGGCCGTCCGTTTTCCCCTTACTGATACATTGGCAAAAAGTATTCAGAACATTTAATTTTTGGTTTATAAATACTTGAAATAATATAAATCAACTTCAACGGAGTGAATTTTGTATTCGAATGTCGAAAGGTTTTATTTGAGTTGGAAGGATTCGGGCACAAATCCTTTTGAAAGGACACAAGTCTATATATATATATATATATATATATATATATATATATATATATATATATCCTTTCAAAAGGATTTGATCCCGGATCCTTCCCACTCAAATTCAACCCTCCAACATTCGAATACAAGATCCACTCCGTTGAAGTTGATCTATACTATTCAAGTATCTATAAACCAAAAATCAAGTGTTTTAAATACTTTTTGCCCATCCATCAAGCGACGCAAAATGGACGGCCGAAAGTAGTGAGTTGGTTAGATCTATGTCTTTAAACATACGAATTCTCGATCCGACCATTTCATTATGATCTAAACATTTAAAAACCCCTATAAACTAATTTTTGTTAGATTTCAAATGTTCTACACCGTTAAACTAACCAACTCACTATTTAGGCCGTCCGTTTTTCCCCTACTTGATGGATGGGCAAAAAGTATTTAAAACACTTGATTTTTGGTTTATAGATACTTGAAATAGTATAGATCAACTTCAACGGAGTGGATCTTGTATTCGAATGTTGGAGGGTTGAATTTGAGTGGGAAGGATCCGGGATCAAATCCTTTTGAAAGGATACAAGTCTATATATATATATATATATATATATATATATATATATATATATATATATATATATATATATATATATACATATAGGGAGCTGATCCTCTAAGAACGGTTCTCACGGATTTCTGTGAGAACTTTCACGTGGGTCGTCGGATCTGATAAATCAAATCAAATAAAACTAGATCTCTATCAGATCCGACGGCCCACGTGAAAGTTCTCACATAAATTCGTGAGAACCGTTCTTAGGGGATCAACTCACTATATATTATATATATATATATATATATATATATAGAGAGAGAGAGAGAGAGAGAGAGATTTATGTCATTCCGGAAGAATTCGAGGCCGAATCCTTCCCATTCAAATGCAACCCTACGACATCGAATGCAAAATCCATTCCGTTGAAGTTGATCTACATTATTTCAAGTAACTAAAAATCAAAAATCATGTATTCTGAATACTTTTTACCCATCCATCAAGAAGGCGCAAAATGGACGACCGAAATATTGAGTTGTTAGTTTAACGGTGTAGAATATTTGTAATCTAACAAAAATTGGTGTGTGAGGGCTTTTAAGTGTTTAGATTATGATGAAATAATTGGATCAAGAATTTTTTTACTTTGTATCGGGAATCTCGGCTGACAAAAGGCGAAACATGGTGACATATAGCATGAAAAAGGGGTAAAGGGTTAAGAGAGAAGAAAAAAATTGGAAGGAAAAAGAAAAGGAAAGATGAGGATTAAAAAACTAAGAGCAAATAAATATAGGATTTATATCGGGACATCTGAGTTGATACAAAGGGATACATGGTGACATAGAGCATGAAAAATGGAGAAAGGGTAAAGAGAAAAGAAAAAGATTTGGAAGAAGAAACAAGAGAAGTAAGAGGATTAAAAAACTGTAAGCAAATAACTATAGGATCCCCTGATAAAAAGATCAAAGCATATTCTTGCTAATTGAATCTTATCAGAGGTCGCCATTGTTGTTGAAGGCTGTCAGAGGTCGAGAGAGGTTCGCGAAGCTCATCAAGGTCGAGTGTGCAGTCGTCGAGATCACAGTTACAAGGAGACAAAGAGAGAAGTTGAGTTTGATTTCACAGCCAACGTCGACATTTGCAATCTGAGTTTGATTTCACAATCAAAATACAATTCACAGGCAGAAGAGCGAGATCGTTTCAAGGTCGGTGGCCCTTTTTTCCTTTGTTATTTTCGTTTGAGATCTAATCTCGTTCGGGGTTTACATTGAGATGGTTATTGGGTCAACCCAAAACCCAATAGCCCATCTCAATATAATCGTTGTTAAAACCCAATATTTAATACCCAATGATCCAATAAAAACATAAGTTATCTTTGTCATATTTAATTTATTATTTCTTTTAGACCAAATGTAATAAACACACTACTTAGTTAATTGCTTAACTTTCATTAATTACTTTGGAGTAAAAGTTCTAATAAATTAATAAATTATCTAATCTAACCTAACCACTTTAATATTTAATTACTCTATTAGAATAAATATGTATAGTTAATTTTTATTTAACTAATAATAATGGATTAGTTATAGCGGTTCAGGTGAAAACATAAGGTTTAATTTGTTTACGTATTTAATTAATTATTCAAAAAATATGGCAAAATGTTATTAATTATTTTAACAATGTTTTAAATATTTTTAATTATTTTTTAGGCAACGACCGATGTCACCCAAACAAAATTACAGATATAGCCCATATGACCAATTTTGTTATAAAATATTATTGATCAGTACCAAAGTAGATACCAAGATTTCAAACCTGGTCCCCATCCCATAAGTGAACAAAATGGAAAAGTAAAAGTGAAGAGGAAGAGAGGTTCATCCACACTAAGTAGTTTTACCTCGTTTCTCATTTTTTAGCATTTGGGTTGGGCTTCATGGTTTGTTTACTATAGAGTGGTTTTACTATAAATCAATTTCTGAATATTGGTTATATGCTAATACTCGTCGAAGTGTCACATTAGAACACATACAGTTCATAATCCCTCATATCACCCCAACATACTTAAGAAGTATGTAACATAACCAAACCAAACCAATTAATGGCTATATATGGACAAACTACTATTGCAGCAAATATTTGGAGCAGTACTTATATGTATGTTTGCACAGCTTAAAGTAGAAAAAGGTTCAAGGGGTTTGTAAGCATGGCTTTTTAGAACAAAGAAAAGTCTAAATGAACTCTACAAGTATTTATTGATGTTGATATGAATTTAACACCGATAAAAGTCAAGGGCCTTAGGTCGATCCTTTAAGCAACCTTTCTAAGATGTGTAAATAAGACTTGCCCCATTTAGCATCCGGAATTTGTATTTCTCTAATATAAGGAATTAAGGTTGTATTCCTCAAAGGATCGTGACACATATCCTAGCAACCAAAAGCCTCCGTCACTCCGGAGCCACTCCAAAAACTGCTCTTCACCCAGAGGACGCTTCCGCCCGGGTAGCTCCGATGCTCTCAATCATCTCGGAGCTCCCCCTTTCGGCGACTTCAACTCCGCACAAGATAATCACGCAACAGATCATCTCAGATCTCTGCCTTCAGTTACACAGTTTAATCTTCTTCCATGTTCATAACGTGAAACGCCCTCCAGCTTGGCCAGTTATGGACCGAGGCAAGATTTTCTGCATGCAATCCCAACAATCAAGCGTCAAAAATCACGATCGTTACAGCAAATTTCCACGTGCAGATAGTACGGTTATCAGGATCACCCCCGTATCATCCGCCCCCATGCACACAGATCAGAACAAGAATAAATGGACCTTCTTCTCCAACGAGTAGATCAGCTTGGTCAGGTCCTAAAAAAGCCCAGCACTGAGACTCTGGCATTCAATCCTTGTAATTCTTATAACCTACAGATTATAGTGGATTCTTCTCCTCCTCCCTGGGAATTTTCCGATTTGGGTTTTCACATAAAAATCTTGTCTCTTTGGTGTTGTGATTTATATTCCCTCGCACTCTTAATCCCCACCCAACTCTTCTCTTGCTTGTAGTGAGAATCGACCGTCAGCTCGCTCGTGGCGAAAAATCCCACCACAGACAGGTGCTTTCATTGAGAACTGAGTCCCAACATTCAGATTTCTTCCCTACCAAACCAGCCTCAAAAAGCCTCTCCAATAAGTCATGACCCCAAAGAAGCAGTCTACCACTGACAAAGGGATCACCTCCAAGAGCAAATCTGTTGCCACCGCTGGGGACATCGTTTCCCCGAGCAGCCTCAACCTCAGCCCCATCGTGGAAGATATTGTCCCTGCACCTTCACAGACGACGACAGCCGGAGATATCCACTTGCCATCAGCTTACGAAGCTCAACTCCTCCAAATGTTTGCTAACATGAGAGAGGAGATGGCGAAGCAGCAAGCCATGTTCGACTGCGAGTAGGAGCAAGCGACACATGATCGAGAAAATGTGGCACGTTAACGGGAGGAGATGAAGTGTCTGAATGATCAACTTCTCGCACGGCCCTTCAAAACACCCGGCCACCTCCATCGCCAGAAAGGCCCACTGCTACGGAGACCAAAAGCGACGAGCATTCTCAAAGACGGAGGTGACGCATGTCAGACTCTCCAACTCCATCGGAACAACCCGACAGGGCAGATCGAGTTCGTCACATCCCCGCATGAGCGATCAGCACGACCACTCTCGGAGAAAGACCGAAGAGTTCGTCTGTGTCAAAGATCTCGACAAGCTTATGCGAAAGCGAGTCAAAGAAGTGAGGATGCCGCATCACGGCAGACTCAGAGTCATCGCCACCAATGCATCCAACTCCCCCTTCTCCAAGGGCATATTGGAACATAAATTTTCCAAGAAATTCTTGATTTCAACCTTTGATTGTTATTCTGATCAGAACGACTCGGTCCAGCACCTCTGCCAGTATTAAGACAAGATGGTGATCCATGCCAGAAGCAACTCCATCTTGTGTCGGATCTTCCCCTCCAACCTGAAGGGGTAGCCTCCAACTAGCTCTACTCCCTTCCACCACGCTCAATCCACAGCTTCGAGAATCTCACCAAGTTGTTTCTCGCTCAATACTCTTCCCGCCAGAAGTTCACGCAGAATAACCATCACCTCCTCTCCGTCAAGATGAGTCCCTCCGACAGCCTCAAGGCGTACATTAGCTACTTTCAGAATCAACTAGCTAAGGTACACAACTGCAGCGAAAACGCATCTACTCTCGCATTCATCAGCGGGCTACAGGTCACCCATCCGCTATCCAAGCATCTAGTTAAATATGTCACCTGTGGAGAGGTCCTGTACCGAGCCCAACTGTACATCCAGCTGGACAAAGCAATGAAAATCTCTGCCAATCTATCTTTCAACCGCGGCAACGACGGAACAAAACCGAAGCCGCAGCACGGAGACCCCTCCATCGACAACCAAGGTCGCGGACGAGGTGCTCTCAAGAAGCGACCATTCCTGCAACTTCTGCAGAGCCCATTCCGAGCTTACCAAGTGGATGACAGCTTCACCCCGTTGAAACTCCTGATCTAGGACGTCTTCGAAGCTCCCGATCCAAGACGTCTTGCTGTGATGGAAGGATCAACTCAAGGTGAAGCGTCCGGAGGCAAAGCACAAGACCCTAATCGTCCCGAAGTGAAGGACTGATGCTCCTTCCATGACAATAAGGAACACCGGACTTCTCAATGTCGGTCCCTCCGTAAATACCTCGAAGACTTTATCCATCAGGGCTATCTCCAAGTGTACATCCTCACACCCGGAGCCTCCTTCGAGACGACCACAACACATTATAACTCTTATTAAGAGTGATTGACTAGTACCAACCTGATAAATAAGAGCAAGAAAGTTCCTCTAACGGATAAAAGCTCTTTGAATCTCATTCACTTTCTATGTATTTTATTAAAGTCATTTAATAAAAATACATTCCAATTCCTAATGACTTCCCTACATCCTTCTTAGGATCCCCGGAACTTGCTCATCGGCCCCACTCAGCCAACCTACAAGTTTCTTCTCCGGAGTCATGACGGAACATCTGAGGGTTCCCCCACTCAAAATCCAATAACTTAACGTCTCGCTCCTTGCATCCTCCACAGGATCTGCCAATCCGCTAACCATCCCCCCATGCGGCCAATTCACAAGCGCATCTTCCCAGAGATTTCTATCCATGTGTTCCGAGGAGGGAAGGCACTCGAGAACGATAAACATATATTCATCTCCAAAATCACTCTGGCTCATCCATTATCAGGCTACTGCAAGTCTCAGCTCCATAGCTGAAGCTCCCTTCACCCGGAGACTTCCATCTGTGTGCTCCGAGGAGAGAAGCACCCACTCGAGAACGATTATACAAGCATACGCCTCCAGGTGATCTCTCAGGCTCATCCCTGATTGGGCAACTGTCCCCCAAAAGGCTCCTCCCCAATCAGACAACCACCACCCTTACGGCTCATCCCTGGTGGGCAACTAATGTCTAGAAGGTTCATCCCCACGGACAACTGCCTTGGTTCATCCCCAAACAGGCAACTATCATCCGGAAAGTTCATCCCCAATTGGACTACTACCAGTTTGTTTGTATTCCAAGGAGGGAAGCCCCCACTCAAAAGTCGTAGTACAAACACCTATCTCTGGGCTTCAAAGCCTCATCCTCTATTGGGCAACTGTCCCCCGAAAGGCTCATTCCCAGTTGAGCAACTGCCTGCCCAGCTCCGTAGCTGAGGGGCCCCCTCACACGAAATCCCACACTCGTGTTTCGAGATGGGAAGCCCCCACTCGAGAACGAAAAACAGGAACATCAGCCTCTGGGCCCTCTTCAGCTAGCCCTATCCCAGTTGGGCAGCCAGCCAAGCAATCCACCTCCGCCACTGAAGTCCTCAATTCACTCGGAGACTAGCACCTAATAGCCCCATCTACCTCTGCGACTGAAGTCCTCACTTCACTCAGAGACCAGCGCTTAGTGGCCGAGTCAACCTTCGTGACTAAAGTCCCCACTTCACTCGAAGACTAGCGCCTAATGGCCCTATTTACCTCCATGAGTGAAGTCATCACTTCGCTTGGAGACCAGCACCTAGTGGCACGGTCAACCTCCGCTACTGAAGTCCTCACTTCACTCGGAGACCAGCGCCCAATGACCCAATTCATCTCCGCAAATGAGGTGATGTAATACAGAATCACAATCACCTTCAATCCAGAGAAAAGGAAAAAAGCAGGGTTTTGAAAAAAAAGGAATTAGGGTTAATAGAAAAGAACCGGATAAATTTTAGGCTTCACATCCCTAACGCCAACTTCACACCCCTTACACAACAGGCTTCGCACCCCAATACTTAAAAGCACCCTCAAGATAATTTAACTGAAAATTTTTTATTTAATCATTGTCTACTAATAAAAGAAGTTTGATGCCTATTTATAGGCTTTACAAAAGAGCAATTCTACAGTATAAATGATGTTGTACTAAACACAATAAAGAAAACACGAAACTAAAAATAGACTAAGGCATAAAAAATAACTAGCAACTGAGTGTGATGTCCTCATCATTTCCCCCGGGGTGGGAGAAACTCGACCCTGTCGAGTGAGAGCTCCCCTCACGAAACATCTCAATCGGGCCAAGATGGTAGCCATGATAGCAGCACTGATGCGTCATGACTGACCCAGAGTGGTGAAGGTGGAACTGATTTCCGTGACAGATCGAATGTGAAGGGTGGTAGATCGAACCTATCACAGGTAGCAGACAGACGTGAATCATCCATAATGAAAACTAAACTGACTGCACTTTGCGCCATCACTATCTCGATCTCCCATGATCCTACCTCCTGTAGGAAGATCTACAATGGGTCGTAAACGTCATGCGATCTTAAAGACAAGGAAAATATCATAAGTGGCAACAAAGACAATAACCTCATGATAGGCTCTGTAGAAAGATCTACAAGAGTCTCAAATGGAAACTCTTCAACTTTTAGCTCTTCCACTTTTGGCTCTAGCTCTGAGTCTTCGCCATTTTTTGGCTCTGGCTCCTTAACATTGGGCTCACTGTAGTCTGTCTCAGATGCATAAAGAAGGTGTGGAGCATACCGAGTACGAAAAAGATTTTGTAAGACTAAACAATATCGACAGTCGATATAGCTCATTTGAGCAAAATGATAGTTCTGCTCAGATGTCAGGGAGAAATAACTGAAGAAATCTTAAGATAATTTTCTCACTTCTCATATCCATAACGATCACTAGAACCCCAAAAATGCAGGATAGACGTAAACATATCCCGTTCCACTTCTTTTTATCAGAAGTAAAAGGCTATGAAGAAATTCAGTGCATAAGCTCGGAAATTACCCCCAAAGAATCATCATTGTTATGTTGCACGAAAGCTCCAAATAGAGGCTTATGGAGGTCAGATCTGCACCCAACTACTGTGAATTTTGTCCAGTAGCTCCAAGACTCAGTCATGAACCTAATAGTTCAGACGGAACTCGAATCGGACTCCGAACGGGCGAGAAACGGGCTCTAAACTGAGACTGTGCAAGTTGCAGGAGCAGTGCAGCTCAGATAGCCGTTAACGTCAGCTTGGGGCCACTGATGTCAGCACGGCTCAGTGTCGGCTCGATCTGAGCTGACGGCTCCGGCTCGGCTTGAGTCGCGGCTCGGCTCCGCCTCGGTGAGCTGACGACGTCAGCCAGCTAGGAACAGTGAACAATTTTTTTTTGTTTCTTCTTTTTCTTTTTTCTTTCTTTTCTCTCTCTATTTTTGAAATAGATCTTCGGATCTAGATCTAAGATTTTGGAGATGGGGCTAGGGTTTGAAGAGAAGAAAAAAATTTGGAAGGGGATTGAGACCTAAGCTTTGATATTAAACTGATGTAACACATGATCGCAATCATTTTCAATCCAAAGAAAAGGAAAAACTAGGGTTTTGAAAAAAAGAATTAGGGTTTATAGGAAAAAACTGATAAATTTTAGGCTTCGCACCCCTTACGCGGACTTCATGCCCCTTACACCACGGGCTTCGTACCCCAATACTCAAGAGCACCCTCAAGAGAATTTAACTAGAAAGTTTTTATTTAATCATTATCTGCTAATAAAAGAAGTCTGATGCCTATTTATAGGCTTTACAAAAGCGCACTTCTCGGGGATAACCGATGTGGTACTAAACAAAATAAAAGAAAACACTAAACTCAAAAATATACTAAGGCATAAAAAATAACTAGCAAGTGAGCGTGATGTCCTCATCATGAGGTCCTCACTTCACTCGGATATCAACGTCTGTACGCTCATAGATGGAGATATCATCCGTATACTGCAATGCAGACATCACATTCTTACCATCCGAAAGTCAGACCTCCGAAAGGGTATGATTATTCCACAATACAAATTAGGAGATATGGGAATCTATCCTGCCACCATTTACAGACCCCCGATACAGTAACAACAATGACTTGTTCATCGAATGAGATCTATCGAGGGCAGTCTTCATCCCCAACTGCACCATGGCTCGTGAGCAGGCAGCTATATGCCTCGACGACAGCTCGCACGCCTCCAAGGCAGCCAGACTTGTAACGCTCACTGCAGCAATCCCCAAGAAGCCTTCCAGGAGCGAGGCAGCAACATCCGACTAGAAGAATTCTGGCAAACACATCTGAAGGAGAAGACAGCCTTTCTCCATTTGGTGTTCTGAGGAAGAATATCAAGATCCAGGGTAAGAAGTACATCGCCAGCACACTCGACCAAAGAGCTCTCTCTTCCTTCCTCAAACGTCCTATATGGAGGGAGGGTCAAATTCTTTAGAACGATCCTCTCTGTAAAAAACGGGCGACTCGAAACCAGATCATCGATTCCAATCGAAGTGACCACCAAGCAAATCGCCCCCGATGGTGGAGCCTTGTCACGAAGGCTGATGTTTTGTGACAAACTCATCACGAAAACTAATGTTTTGCGCCGAACAGACTCCCAAGCATCGGGAGCTCGACCACCATCCTCTCCACCTTTTCTTTCTCCATCTGATAAAGAGGAAAAAAGATACATGGCAGCTCGGCAAAACAACAGGAGAGGAATTCTGAGATAAGACTTTTCAGAAGAGATGACAGATGCTACTTTTACACGAAGGATTTTGCTATTTATAGATGGAGGTGGAGCCATACCGTTTCCAATTCAAACTCTCGATCCCCAAAAAGCCGGATCACATAATTTTAGTCAACCAAAAAGGCACGATATCAACTGCTGCTTCCCCTCAATCTCAGCCATCATGACGCCAGGATCCGAAGGGTCGCCAGTCACCAAGTCCAAGAAGCCAGATCGATCGTCGCTGTCAGCCAGCCACATGATCTCCAAGTCAATCCAGAAAAATTCACATTAATAATTTAGATGTTCCCCTGTCCCACAAGCGTCAAGTCAAAACTAAAGTACAGGGGAATCCTTCACCGGCTCTGATCTCCGGCTTCTCTCTCACAGACTCAGACAAGTAGAAGAATGGGGGACATCTGTAGTGGTCAAAATCTAATCCTCACAGGATCATGACACGTATCCTAACAACCAAAAGCCTCCATCACTCTGGAGCCACTCCAGAAACTGCTCTTCTCTCCGAGGACACTTCCGCAAGAGCAGCTCTGATGCTTTCAACCATTCCAGAGCTCCCCTTTCCGAAAACTTCAGCTATGCACAAGATAACCACAACAACAGATTGTCTCTAATTTTTATCTTTAGTTACACCGCAACAACAGATCGTCCCTGATTTTCGTCTTCAGTTATGCAGTCTGATCTCCCTCCACGTTTATAACGTGAAAAGCCCTCCAGCTTGGCCAGTTATAGACTGAGGCGGGATTCTCTGCATGCAATCCTAACAATAATCGCCAACAATCACGGCTGTTACAGCAAATCTATACGTGCAGATCGTGCGGTTATGAGGATCACGCCCGTATCATCCACCCACATGCACACAGATCAGAACAAGTATAAATAGATCTTCTCCTCCAGCGAGAAGGAGATCTGCTTGGTCCGATTCCAAAAGAGCCCAGCACTGAGACTCTGGCATTCAATCCCTGTAATTCTTGTAACCTACAGATTATAGTGAATTCTTCTCTTCCCCGTGATTTTTCCCAATTGGAATTTTCACGTAAAAATCTTGTCTCTTTTGTGTTGTGCTTTTATTCCCTCGCACTCTTAATTCCCACTCAACTCTTCTCTCGCTTGAGAATCGACCGTCCGATCGCTCGCGATGAAAAATCTCCACCACAAAGTTAAATAGAAGGAAAGGATAAACTAATATAACAACAATAGATATATTAAGAAGTGATTTTCCAAAGCACAAAAAACTTAGTGCCATCTTTGGGGGACTGAAAAGACAGATCTGGGTGAATTTCAAGGTTGGTTGGGATGAAGAAGAAAACAGGGGTGAGATTTGTGTTGAAGGTTTAAATAAAAGGAAACGACAAACTAATATAACGGCAATAGATATATTAAGGAATGACTTTAAAAAGCTCTGTAGAACTAAGTATCTTTGGGGACTTGAAAGTCAGATTTGGGTGTATTTCAAGGTTGGTTAGGATGAAGAAGAAGAGCCTAAGTTCAAAAGAAGTTGTGTTTCTCACAGTAGAATTTTCCAAGGATATTCTAATAGCAAGGTGATTAAGGGTATCAATGTACTAATGAAGGAAAAGTGTAGGGTATCCTATGTGCAAAGAAAAATTAAATAAGATACTAAAGTGCAATGTGAAACTTTAGGATACTAAAGTGTCATCTAGGCAAAAGAAAAAAAATTGATGTAAAATATCAGAACACCCCCAAATGTGAATTGAGCCCAAGAAATCTATGAATGGCTCCTTCACTTACTAACACATGCATATATAAGTTATAGCCTATGTAATTCTCTCCCTATTAAAGAGGAACTAGTTGCTAGTTCCTCAATATCCACCTCCATGAACACCTCACTATTTATCCAAGATTTTCCTATTCAGGTTTACCCGCTATAGTCAAATAATAGAGGGGCAGAATGGTCATTGGTTCATTGCATCCTGATCATGGATATTCGATACTTGAAGATAATGATTGTTGATTGGAGAAAATGACAGGTAATTTCTGTCGGTAAATTATAGCTGACTGGGTAGTGATGGAAGATTCCAGTGATTTACTTATAGCTAGTGTTTTAAATATCGGATATCGACGATATATCAGTCGACAAAATTATATACCGGATACCGGATATCAGACGATATATCGCGTTATGGTACTAAATACCGGACGTCAAATCGGACATCATATCAGATGAAGAATATACATGTGATTGCCTATATAAATCATATGAAACTACTTAAAGTAAGTTTAGAGTCATAAACTCATAGGGGATAATTACTTTTTGTAGAAGCTCCTCAAATGTGTCATGTGGCGATATATCGGATATTTTCATCTCGGATACCGGCTGATATATCGGCCACGTGGCGATATATCGGCCTATATCAGTCTAAAATGATATTCGGTAAAATTTTATACTTATCGTATCGTTTTAAATAAAATACCGGTATCTCGGCCAATATATCAGTATATCGGCCGATATTTAAAACAATCCTTATAGCTCACAACTTGTTGATTGGAGACAGTGGTACGCGATTTCAGTTGGTTAGTTCAATATCTAAAAGATATCGGCTGTTTTCCAGTTTAGATAGGTTCAGCTTTAATTCAAAAGGACATAATCTAATCCACATTTAGACTAGGAAGAATCTGATGTTATCTTTATCATCCTAAACAAAAGACGGTTCTTGCTGTATTTAAAGGCAGACATGAAAACAACAGCAGCAGCAAGAACAACCCTGTCATCCAAATCTTTGGAGTTGGTTATGAAGTCCTTTCTTGATTCAGCTCATCTACGGACCGTCTCATGATTCTCCTCTAAATAAATCCACCATACCTTTCTAAATGCCCAATCCATAATTTGTTTTGGTCTGCCCCTAGTCCTCATTGCTAACATAGCCTCGTTTATTCCGCTAGTATTGCTGAAGTTACATTCTATACATTTTTGTCTTGTTAATGATGAATCATGTAGATTTCAAATTTTCTCTCCACATTTCTACTTCCAAATCTATTGTTTATCTACCCTCAAAAACCAATACAGGATCATCAACAGCAAACAAAATTCACCATAGGACTTCATCCTTATATGTAGGAAGCTTGTCCACAATGGAAATCAGTTAAAGAATACTCTTTGCAGGTTCCTTACTGATGGCTTTTGTTGTTTCCTCCTAATCTTCAATTCTTCCATTTTCTCTCTTCTATCCTTTCCATTCTTCTTTGAAGCTTCAATTGGATTTACTATTGATTTGGAATTCAAACCTTCTAGAGGCACATTATCAAGTGTGAGAGTGCTAGATTTGTGATTTGGAGTTTTTTTGGAGGTTTGCTGATCGCCAATGCTGGAACTTTTGAGTGGCAGCAGCTCATCTGAGTTACTTTGGGCTACTATTGGGGATCAGTTTGGACCACACCCCTAAAACTCCAACCAAATCTTAGAATCCTCTTTGCGACCACTTTGAAATTTATCCCATACAGGTCCTAGGCTAGGTTTAGGTCTATGGTCCCGAATTTTTTTTCTTTTGAAGACCTAAGAAAATCTTTGAGATAGCCATAACAATTATCCTGAGGACAGTTGACAATATGGTCGATATGTTTCATGGCCAGCATCTCTACTTTTTTCCCTTTTATAATTGCAATTAGAGTTTTAGATTTCTGATCCTGGAAGATTAATGAGATTAGTCAGCCGAATAAATTCTTATTTCTAATTGTGTAATGGATGTTTCATCTTACTGTACAATCCAGAACTAGGTGCATCAGAAAGAATAACTCAATCATTTCTCAGAAAACTAATATTAAGTCAATGATTCCTACTTCTACTACAAGATTTCACATGCAGATCACCTCTAGGATCAGAATCATGAAGATCTTGTTGCTCAGCTCAGAACCATCAGAAAGTAAGAACACAGCAATGGTTTATCAGAAAATAAGGGTGAGCCAGTGCTTTTCTCACAAAGTAAGAATAACCAATGGTTTCTAGTATCACAAAATTTCATATTAAAATCAACTTTATGACATGAGGATGAAGCAGCGAAATGTAGCATGAGAAGTGAAGGAGAGAAAGAGGTAATTGTCCGAGTCCTAAGCCCTATGAAATCAATGGAAATGGGATTACTCATTATCATCATATATTGTTGATCAATAGAAATGGGATTAATTGTCCATTGGAACCAAGGGGAAAGGATATATAAAGGGGATGAAGAGGTAATCCAATCCTCAAAAATTATGAGACTAATGGAAACATGAAGAAGAAGAATGGTAATTATAGGTAATGGAATCATGAAGGAGAAGAAGAGGCAACCATATGAGACCAAAGGAAATGTGATTAATTATCAGATACTGATGATCATTTGGCTACGCCAACACAAATATAAATGGTAATCGTCCAAATAACCAATCCACCTTAATTTAATTGTACTTTAGAGATGAATATTGTGCCTCTGAGATGATATAGTTCCCTCTAGTAAAATGTGCAACCTTACCTATTCGCCTATACACTTCCCAAGGAATTGGAAGGATTGTATTAGGTAATTCACATTCTTAAACTATATGACAAAACAAAGGTAGTTACTGATCCATGAACTAGTTATCATAATTTCATGGGAGATCCATATTGCCTTAACAAGGAATTGACACGAATTGATAAAGTTCATGTGAAGTTGGCAACGGGTCCTTAAAAACCTAGTGAAACCTTTTCTTGTGTTTCTTGAATTATAATTTACCCTACAGCCAACCACAATTTCATGGGGAAAAGATGATAATTATGATCCTCATTAAATTAAGAGATGAAAATATAAAGACAAAAAGAGGTAATCTACATAAACACGTATAAAATCAGGTTAAAGCAAACATTAGTCAAAGTGGATAAACCTTGAAACAACGAGGCATCGACTTAGTGAGCCAAAGGCATTGATTCCATATTCCAAAGAACACAAGCACTATGACCTAACCAAATCTAGTACCCTATGGGTGCCATTATTGATAATGATGATACCAATTGATAAAGTAGGAGCTAGTACAGACCCCATTATTTACCAATTTCACACATGCCATGGGCGCCAATCACATATGCTCCTTCTCAAATTCTCCAATATATTCTCACTACATAAGGAGTTGGGCTTCATATACTAATGATTAATCAAGCACAGATCAAAATTAAACTAGAAATGCTGAACTATCAAATCCCCAAACCCCATGGGGCTTACAGCTCATTCAAGACAATAACTCAACTCACTCACCTCAAAAGATCAATATATTTAATAAGAACTCTTAAAACATTGGCAGAATAATCCTTTTCTTCAATCAGATCTGGCCAAGCAAAGAGAAATAAGAGAATAGCGTGATAATCCTGTTAATCAGATTGAGCCAGGCCAAGCAATAAAGAAGACAGAAGTTTCTTAAATGTCTTATTTCATAATCTATTCCTGATCGATTATTGAAGATGTCGAGATACATTTTGAGGTGAGCTTGTCGAGAAGAATTGTAATTCATGACCACTGAGGATGCCGCCATGGGGTTTAGCAGCATGGAGGAGCTTTCAAATAAGTCGTGCAGCAAAGTGTTGTCACGAAGGCAGAGTGGCGGACGGAGGGGATTTCATCAGCAGATTAGGTCACAGAATTCAAAGGTGATGGGAGAGAGTAATGGTTGGTGAGGACAGGAGACCTTGAGGTCAAAAATAATATAGGAGAAGGCAGCAATGAAACTGAGGAGAAAGGAAAGGGGAAGGGGAAATTGGAACTAATTGAATGTTCATCAAAGGAGGGCCTTTTTTCTGTGAAGATTATAAAATAAGCATGGGGGAGAGTTGGGATTGCAATGTGTAAGGGATAATATGTTAGGAGATGTAGAGTTGGACCTAGGATTGATTCTTTGGGCAAGCAAAATTTAAAAGTTCATATGAATAATTTGCTTCTTTAGTGTCATAACTAGCATATATACTAAATTTAAACATCTTTTTGTCATAAGTAAAACTAGATAAATTTTGAAGCTATTTTAGAAAAAATAGTAAGAATGTAAAGATGGTTTGTCAATTTATGAAGCAAACCCAAGAAAATAATGATCTTTATGGAGCAATCAAGGGTTTATTTCCAAAGGGACATACGAAGAAAATAATTATGCATCCTAGTTAACATTAATAATCTACCTTGAAGGGTCATAAAAGAGTGTAGTCACAGGTTGGTTGCAGTGGGAGTACAAGTGAAATTGGAATCACAACTTTAGGGTGAGGGAAATGAGTTGAAAAAGAGTAGAAAGGGGAAATGAAGTGTTAAAGGGGGAAGTAGGGTTAAAGACAAAACATGACATTCCTCCTTGACGTGGCAACTCAAATGAGGGAGACAGACTGCAAACATGGCGTGCAATGCTTCTCATCAATGTGGGCTCTCTCATGTACTAAGGTACCACATCACATACCATGTGAGTATAGGAGATATATATACTCCAAACTAAAAGAGTTCAACCTTGCATTTGTGTTTTCAAGTAAATTTTTGTCAACATGGGTAGAAATAACTCTGCTTCTTGAGATAAATGGTTATAGCCTATGTAAAAAGTAGCTCCCATTGGAAGTTTGTGGTAGAATGCTTAGCTAGTAGCCATATTATTCCATCAGTTTAAGAATGGGTTTAAGAAAGCTAATTCTTTATTTGGACATTCCATGATACAGATCAAAGCCACTAAATTAACTAGGTTAACCTTTTTTTTGAAAAAAATCAGCCCAACTGGCAAAAAGTGCATGCTACCTAGAAGGATAGACCCTTTGATCCCATAACTTGGATTGAAAAAGCCTTAACTCAATGCGAAACAAGGCCTGATCAGTTGTTTATTGTAATGATTTAGTCTTAACTAAAATGAAAATACCAGGTGACAAAATTAAGTATAACCTAATAGTACTTAATCCTAGACCATGCTTATTCAATAGAAAACTGTGAGTCTGTGACACATGTTAAATTTCCATCTCATATCAACTTTTCTCACCTTTGACCATCTTGCTAAAGTTCTAACCTTGCTAAAATTGAAAGGCAACGAAGGAAAAACTTCAAAGAGCTTGTAATGATTGACATGACAGAACTCATATGAGAAAGCCAAAGATAGTGATGCTTGCACATTAGAACAGGTCACCACATGGTAAACTAAATGTGGATGATTTCACGATACAAATATATAAATGAGACTTTAGCTGGATGTGATCAGTGGTCCCTGTAGCAAAAGTCCAAGAATCTTTCCCACTCTAAGAGAGAATTTGAAGGGTAAACGTCAGCGGCATGAGTTAAATTGCCAGACTAAGAAAGATAAGTATACCTATCCATCAACTAATATATCATGATTTTATAGGTTGGCCAGTTGGGCTAAGAATTTGACACAAATTCTCCAATAGTTGATTTTATTCTGGCAAATATAAATAGGCTGATTTTTGTGGATCTTTCTCAAGTTTTAGTTGCACAAATACAGGCAATCAATTGTCTTTTGATCGGAAATGTTATGATGATGAAGAAATTGTATGTCGACAAACACAAATTAGCTGATTATTTTGTGGAGTTTTACCAAACTTTAGTTGCACACAGCAGACAATCCCATTTTGAAGGGAAATGTAATGATGATAATGAATGCATCAAATTTAACATAAGCAATGAAAGCACTAAGGATAAAAGGAAGGCAGTCTTGCTCTTGGATGATGTTGACATGCAGCAAGGTGAGTTTCATTTATGGTGCTGTAATCACTCTTAAAGAGTTTCCAACTGGTCCTAAGAGAACCAATTCTTTCTTTGAAGTTGTCTTAAGATTAATAGATTATGTATTATATTTTGCAAGATAAGTTGTGAATATATTTCAGTGATTTTGACTACTTAATAGCCCATCACCAATTCCACCCTTATTGTGTAAAGAGCTTGAGACTAACAATGGATTGGAACAATGAATAACAAAAGTATGAGAAAAACTAAATCAGTTCTAAACTGACCATAAGTTCTAAAACACAAACAACATATATTTGTTACATCTACTATTAGCTTACTTATTTTAGTTAATAAAGCATTTTATGATTCATTACTAAAACATTCTGCATTCTAATCAAAGCAAAGAGGCATACCATTTGATAATCGACCCGAACAGAAAATGCTGCATGATGGGCACCTTCTCGAGCACCTCGGCCTTGTACATCTTTAACAGCCCACTATTCACCTTCGCCCAAGTCCGCACCCCACTGATATCATCCAGCATTGGTGAGTGCTCCGCAAACACCCCCTTCTTCACCTTCTTCACAAACGCGACGCAAGCCAAATACATATACTCCTTCTCAAAGTTCTCAACTGTATCCTCATTGTGTATCGACTTGGGCTTCATATACTTGTGATCAATCAACTGCGCAGACCCAAAAATAAACGGCAAAAAGTGGTAATCATCCAAGCCCCACACCCGTGCGACCCCGCGGGCTCGAGGCAGTACCTCATCTGCAGCTTCCGCATGAGGTCAACGTACTTGACGAAGACCCTGAGGACGAGGGCGGGGTAGTCGGGCTCGGCGACGAGGCCGAGGGAGACGAGGCAGAAGAGGAAGCCGGCGAAGTTGGTCTCGTGGCCGGTACCATAGTCGATGCGGGTGGGGTTTCCGAAGGAGTCGAGGAGGTAAGGGGCGAGCTCGACAACCGCTTGCTCAAGTTCTTGATTTTCTTGATTGAGGAGGGGGAGGAGAAGGGAGGGGGCGGCGGCGGAGAGGCGGTCGTGCCAGAGGCGGAAGGCGGGGTTGCCGTAGCGCGCGGGTTGGGGGAGGGGCGGGGTGTCGTCGGCGAGGGATGAAAGGGAGTCGAGGAGGGAGAGGAGGGAGGAGATGGAGGAGGGGAGGGGGGAGGGGAGAGGGGAGGAGATCTTGAGGCCGCGGACGGAGGCGGAGAGAGCGGCGACGAAGCCGAGGAAGTGGCGGCCGGAGGGGGAGGAGTGGAAGCGGGCGACGTCGGCGGGGGAGGAGATTTGTTTTGAAGGGATCACGAAAGAGTAAGGGGAGGGGAGGGTGGGGACGGGGAGGGGTTGTGGGACCGGGGAGCGGATGATGGCGGAGGTGTTGGTGGGGGCGTTGATGGCAGGGTAGCGGATGGGGCGGTAGGCTGGGCGATCGGAGGAGTCGGGGTAGGGACGGATGTTGGTGGGGCCGCCGCAGGAGGCGCAGATGGTGGAGGAAAGGCAGCAGAAGGAGGTGGAGGAGGAGGCGGTGGTGGAAGGGAGATCGGAGTCTGACGACATTTTTCGGGGGAAGAGCGGGGGAAATGAGGGGAAAGTGAAGAAAGGAAGTTGGAAATTTGTTTTTTCCGTAGTTCGTGGTTGTTTTAGACTGATGAACGAACCTGGCCCAAAAAGGAGTCCAATAACGGACTTTTAATTGCGATTGAGCCTGATTTGCTTTTTAAGCTTTACAAGCCTTGTAGGATGAACTAAAATATTATTCACTACAATATCTTGACGGTGGGAAACTAAGCATAGCGATAAGAGAGACATCAACTGTGATAAGAGAGGAAGCGGAGGAGGAGGCGGCTAGAGAAAAAGAGAAGAAGACTGGGGGAAGAAGAAGGAGCGCTCTCTATCTCTCACGCGGACGAAGACGGACAGACGGACGTACAAAGTTTATGAAAGAGTCACGGGAAAAAACCTGAAAAACACCTAGAGGGGGGGTGAATAGGTGCAAGTGCTAATCTAGAACTAAATGCAAAACTAAGTGCGCTAAATGCGGAAGCTAATGCAAATCTTGCAACACACTTAATACAACACACAAGTGTAGCCGAATTCCCCGTGAAGGGCTCTGGACTAACTCCTCTTGATTCCCCTAGATATGGGTTGAGGTGCTATGTGAAGCTCTTGTGGTTAAGTACAAGTGAGGCACACACAAACAAGCCAAGCATATAAGGATGAATAGCAATATGAAATAATGCAAGGCAACACAGGCAAATATGATATGATGATAAGAATGATGCTTTGCACAATTATAAGAGAGAGTTAGAGAGACAATGGATCAAACGCTAAGACAAGATATGTTTCGAGGTTCGAGCCCCTAGCTCTACATCCCCGCCTACACCACCGTGTAGGATTTCCAATCCACTATCTCCCACCGAGGGAATCTCTACCGAAGAGGATTTGTTACAACACTAGGAGTACCAAACTTCTCTCTCAAACAACCACCGAGGGGTAGGCCCGTAGCCAATACAACAACCAACACCTCTACCGAAGAGGGTTTACAACCAAACTTCACCTCTCACAAGAGGGAGTAAACCAATCACCCGATCACCTCTACCAAAGAGGGATACACAAAGAATAAGGGTGTTTACAACAAGTGGTTCCAAAGACCACAAACTCAATCTCTCTTTCTTTTCTTTTTCCCACAAACAAATGATCCTAATAGAATAGGATAGGTGATAGCTCAAGTGTGGAAAAACTAGGTGTTTTTTGAAACAAGCAACAAAGAAAAACTACTTGGGAAATCTCTTGTATATGATAGAAATAAAAGATCAAATCAATATCCCAAAAACTAGTTTTCTTTGATTTTCCAAAAACC
The DNA here is from genome assembly GCA_038442645.1 of Agave tequilana. Taxonomy (NCBI): domain Eukaryota; kingdom Viridiplantae; phylum Streptophyta; class Magnoliopsida; order Asparagales; family Asparagaceae; genus Agave; species Agave tequilana. The sequence goes on from JAVJIF010031276.1 coordinate 65,714, forward strand.
CAAAACAATACAAAGATAAATCTTTTTGGCACAAAACTCTTTTTAAACAGTAGAGAAAGTCTGGAAATTTTGTCTCTAAAAACCTTGGCCAAAATCCCAAAGAGATGGGGTTTATATAGGCCCATCAGAAAACTAGCCGTTAGGCTGAGCTGGCAGCCTGACAGGCTACCGGTCGACCGGCCGGGTCGACCGCCAACGGTCAGAAATGTGACCGTTGGGCAACCACGGTCGACCGGCACGGTCGACCCAAACAAACAGAGAGCTCTGCTCTCAGACTCGGTCGACCCGTACGGTCGACCGAGTTTGTGCCTGCCAGACGTGCACAAGTCTGTGCACGTCGATCGACCCTACGGGTCGACCGGCCCTTGGTGCGGTCGACCGTCTGGGTCGACCGACCGGCCTGTCAGCACAAAACTGGGTCAGAAAAACTGGGAAAAATATTTTATAAAAATCTTTTATCTTTTCTGAAAATTCTATAAAACTTGTTTTAACATTTTATATTGAAACACAAACTTGTGATAACAATTTCGAGACATATATCAATCATATCAATTCATTTTTGAGTCTTGCAAATTTTATCAAAAATCAAAACTGGTATTTTTATCAAACTTGATTTTTCACAATAGGAAATCTGAATATTCCTAAAACTCATGAATAGACATATCAAAATAAGTTTGTTTAAGAAATGAAGCATGTATGTATATTGAACACATCTAATATACATAAAAACTATTTAAACTTGTTTTGATCTAAACTATTCATGAAAACCAAATCCAAACATAAAACGTGTGTGTTAAGTGCACTTGAGCATATCAACTATACTAAGCTTTACAAATGGATCTAAACACACTATCTAAACTATGGATACCTAAGTCTTCTTGATGATCTTCATCTTCAAGTTGACTTGCTCCAAAACTCCATCCATGGGCTAGGCAATGTGTGATCTTGAAGCTTAAGCCCTGGAATCACTTGTGAAGCTTCCAAACACCTTGTTGAAGCTAATCACCAACTAATATCTTGGTTAATGATCTGAAACTTAAACAACACAAGATTATTAGTAAACATAACTACATGAGTTAATCATCATCAAAACTAGGGTGGAAGGCCTATGGGCCAACAATCTCCCCCTTTTTGATGATGACAAAACTCATGGAGTTATATATGCATGGATTAAAGTTAAGCTTCAAAGAAGCTCCCCCTTAACTCATGCATAAACAAATAAACATAATATGCAATGAATATTAAACATGAATGCATACATAGATATGCATAAACAATAAAAAGGTTCAAGATACCAATGAAATGTTCAAAAACAAAACATGCTCTAGATACCAATTATCAAAAACAAAACATGTTCTAGATACCAATTAATCATAAACTAAATTAAACTTAATATATGCAAAAACATAACTATGCATATATAAAACAACTCATGCATGTTAAACATGTTAAACTCACAAATAATTCTCCCCCTTTTTGTCAATCATCAACAAAGGGGTAAACAATCAAAACAAAACAAAATTTTCTCACCCTTTTTAATACAAAGAATTAATCATCAATAAAGGGTAAAATGCAAAACAATCATCAATAAATCTTTCTCCCCCTTTTTGTTCGAAACAATGGAACAACAAAGGGTTAAAAAACAATGTTCTCCCCTTTTTGTCTAAAACAAAAACAAAAATCAAATAGGGGTGACAATCAATTAAGATATCAATTAAAAATATGTCAAGGAATAGCATATTGATACCAATTGAAAGGAAACAAACAAAGAAAATATTGATACCAATTTTTAAGCAAAAACACATGAAAATCTTGATACCAATTTAAATTAAACATAATAAATTTTGAATGTCTAAACACAAATTTTGATACCAATTGTAAATGTTTTACCAATTGAAAAGATTTTACAAAGAAACATTGATACCAATTGTAAGAATTGTTCATTTTAAACATATGATACCAAATTCGAATTTTCAATCATAAAGTATGGGAGTACAAATACCAATTGAAAGACAAAATCAAATTTTCTCCCCCTTTATGAAATACCAACTAAAATAATGCGTAGGCTTGATACCAATTTAAAAATAATCAATTGAAATAAAACTGAAACTCAAGCACTAGCAAAAACATAAACATATATATGTATGGAAAATAGACACCAATTGAAATTGATATTCTTGGAATTGAAATCATACATACATACAAAACAAATATGAGTATACAAAAAGATCAAAATGATACCAATTGAAAGAGTTCAATGATACCAATTGACATATCAATAAGTTCAAGTGTATACATCATATTACTATACCTCCCAATCATGGTTCAAGTTTTAAGTGATTTTCACTTTAAAGTATTCATGAACACGATCTCCCATCCAACCTCCCATAAAGGGTAGAGGTTTTCAAAAATAGGTTTGAAAATAGAGTATGTTTGAAAAACTCTACCATATGAAGAATACCTTAACTAGTTAAATGGAAAATCTTTTAAACTAGTACGAAATCCTTCAAGTAAGGAATAAAACAAAAAAAATAATTTTCATAGAACACATGTAAATCACATAGCACTTAAAAACACTCAATATTCAATAAAGTTCATACATGCTCATGAAAACATACTCATGAGAAATATTTAAAAAATGGTGAGTGTACAAGTAATGTGTGACATGGCATTATGAAATTTCCAATTAAGCTCAAAATTTCTTGAAACAATGAAAACATGAAAATCATCAAAACTTATTTAATCTTCAAGGTATATGTATGTCTAATACAAACTAAAATATACATACATATCCAAAACACAACGAGTCCACAAAATATATGCATGAAGGCACGTGGCTCAAAAAGATAAACATGTATATCTAATAGTTTGGACAAGATAGACATATACATGAAGTTAAACAATTAAACACAAAATCAAGAAAAACTAAATCTTCATCAAGACAAATTTCATTTCAAGGTATATGTATGAATTGTCAACACAATAAGTATACATACATATCCCTAAACACAATTGAGTCCATATATAGATTTGCATGAAAGGCAAATGACTCAAGGGGTATACATGTATATCTTAAAGTTTGGCAATAATACACATATACATGAAGTGAAAACTCATAAAACAAATCCAAAAATGGAATACAAGTTTGAAATGTATGAATCATCAAAACTAGACTATACTAGCACATCTAATGGGTTCAAATAAGCAATCAAGCTCAAACATATATAGATTTATTTGTGGCCCACTATATGCACAAGTATATATCCTAGTCTTAATGAAAACTAACATTTAAATAAGTAATCTTAACATGAAGCATCAAAACACGATAAAAATCAACATGATAAACATAAACATGATTATTATGAATATCCACATGTTATTAGAAATATGATATACGCAATAGCAACCATATAGTGAGAACACAAAAGAATTTATCCATATTAAACATGGGTGTCTCAAAATAACTAAACATGTATATCACTAATCTAATAAGCATGGCATTTTCATAGTAATCAACAAACATCAAAAACATGCTATGAAAGATAAACATGGAAAGCATGTAAACAATAAATAGGAGTTAGGAATTGTTACCAAAACCTAGAAGGCAACTCTCCTTGTCTTCAAAACATGGTGGTCCTCTCCACCAAATCATCCCTTGAAAGTGATGCATCCAATTGATTTCCTTTAAGCACGGAACGCATCCACTCCAAGGTACGGCAACTCTCACGTCATGTGAGAGCCCACACCTACATCAAAAATAGGAGGGGTGGTCTTTGGTACCCATACTCTTTTGGGTCCATGGGGGTTAGTACCTTCTCTAACCCAAACAAACTTCTTTGCTAAATTATCAACATGTATTCTATCATAACAAAATTTAGTAAGGTGGCCCTTACGTCCACAATGTGTACAAGTGTACACATGAGCATACGTGTGATGGTGTCCGTGAGGAGCATGTGTATGCCGTGGAGGGTGTGCATGCATAAAAGTTGGAACATGTTTCTTTCGAACCAAGGATTCCAAGCGTGTGTGGTTCATGGCACATTGGCTCATAGTGGAGCCCAAACAATCTACTCTCTTCTTTAACATACAAATATCATCATTAATCTTAGAAGAAGAGGTACATGCATTAGGTAGACTAGATGAAGAAGCTACACTAGCATGACAAACATGTGCATCAATTTTATTTTGCAAAACTTCATTTTTCTTTAAACAAACATTTAAATCATTAGAAATAGAAATTATTTTGTTTTTCAAAGCAACATTCTCTTTTAAAACAAAATCAATCTTTGAAGATAAAAACTCATTTTTCTTCAACACATCATCACAATCATTTTTAGATTTTAAAAATTTATTTTCTTTTAAGGCAAGGTCTAGTTGAGATTTCAATGAATCCCTTTCATTAGAAATCTCCTCCTTCTCTTGCAAAACCATGTTAAGCTTAGAAGACAAATTCTCTTTTTCTTTATTTAAAGCACAAGTCTTCTTTTTCAAAAGGTTGTATTTTTCTATTAGTTTTTCACACACAATAGAAAGTTCTTCATTTAAAGCATAGGGATCTACAATATCATCACATGAAGAACTAGCATCATTAGCATCTAATAGAGATTCCGATTGTACCTCAAGGGAGTCATTCCCTTGGATCATGAAGCATTGTGAGTCGGATTCTCCACTAGACTCCTCCGTTGATTTGGCAATTGAAACTTGGAGGTGGTGGTGGTTGTCAACATGTTCCACACTGTAAATGCGGAATCAAAGTTAGAAGCAAGTAAAAGATATTCTTTAGGTAATGTGCTTCTAATGGCCTCAAGGGCTTGTGCATTGGCCCCTATATGATTGCGATCTCCAAGATAGCATTTCTTGGTGGCCGCAAGAAAGACATGCAAACCTAGGGTCTTTAGGTACATGGACATCCTATACTTCCAAACAACAATGTTGGAAGGGTCAAAACTAGGTGGGGTCATGAAGTCCATGGTAAATTATATGAGTGTGCAAACAAGCAAATGCAAACAATAGACTAGCAACCAAATGGATCTCACTCCTAGGATGTTAAGCCTAATATCAGGAGCACTAGCTCTGATACCAATTGAAAAACACCTAGAGGGGGGTGAATAGGTGCAAGTGCTAATCTAGAACTAAATGCAAAACTAAGTGCGCTAAATGCGGAAGCTAATGCAAATCTTGCAACACACTTAATACAACACACAAGTGTAGTCGAATTCCCCGTGAAGGGCTCTGGACTAACTCCTCTTGATTCCCCTAGATATGAGTTGAGGTGCTATGTGAAGCTCTTGTGGTTAAGTACAAGTGAGGCACACACAAACAAGCCAAGCATATAAGGATGAATAGCAATATGAAATAATGCAAGGCAACACAGGCAAATATGATATGATGATAAGAATGATGCTTTGCACAATTATAAGAGAGAGAGTTAGAGAGACAATGGATCAAACGCTAAGACAAGATATGTTTCGAGGTTCGAGCCCCTAGCTCTACATCCCCGCCTACACCACCGTGTAGGATTTCCAATCCACTATCTCCCACCGAGGGAACCTCTACCGAAGAGGATTTGTTACAACACTAGGAGTACCAAACTCCTCTCTCAAACAACCACCTCACAACCGAGGGGTAGGCCCGTAGCCAATACAACAACCAACACCTCTACCGAAGAGGGTTTACAACCAAACTCCACCTCTCACAAGAGGGAGTAAACCAATCACCCGATCACCTCTACCAAAGAGGGATACATAAAGAATAAGGGTGTTTACAACAAGTGGTTCCAAAGACCACAAACTCAATCTCTCTTTCTTTTCTTTTTTCCACAAACAAATGATCCTAATAGAATAGGATAGGTGATAGCTCAAGTGTGGAAAAACTAGGTGTTTTTGGAAACAAGCAACAAAGAAAAACTACTTGGGAAATCTCTTGTATATGATAGAAATAAAAGATCAAATTAATATCCCAAAAACTAGTTTTCTTTGATTTTCCAAAAACCCAAAACAATATAAAGATAAATCTTTTTGGCACAAAACTCTTTTTAAAACTCTTTTAAAACAGTAGAGAAAGTCTGGAAATTTTGTCTCTAAAAACCTTGGCCAAAATCCCAAAGAGATGGGGTTTATATAGGCCCATCAGAAAACTAGCCGTTAGGCTGAGCTGGCAGCCTGACAGGTTACCGGTCGACCGGCCGGGTCGACCGCCAACGGTCAGAAATGTGACCGTTGGGCAACCACGGTCGACCGGCACGGTCGACCCAAACAAACAGAGAGCTCTGCTCTCAGACCCGGTCGACCCGTACGGTCGACCGAGTTTGTGCCTGCCAGACGTGCACAAGTCTGTGCACGTCGGTCGACCCTACGGGTCGACCGGCCCTTGGTGCGATCGACCTTCTGGGTCGACCGACCGGCCTGTCAGCACAAAACTGGGTCAAAAAAACTGGGAAAAATATTTTATAAAAATCTTTTATCTTTTCTGAAAATTCTATAAAACTTGTTTTAACATTTTATATTGAAACACAAACTTGTGATAACAATTTCAAGACATATATCAATCATATCAATTCATTTTGAGTCTTGCAAATTTTATCAAAAACCAAAACTGGTATTTTTATCAAACTTGATTTTTCACAATAGGAAATCTGAATATTCCTAAAACTCATGAATAGACATATCAAAATAAGTTTGTTTAAGAAATGAAGCATGTATGTATATTGAACACATCTAATATACATAAAAACTATTTAAACTTGTTTGATCTAAACTATTCATGAAAACCAAATCCAAATATAAAACGTGTGTGTTATGTGCACTTGAGCATATCAACTATATTAAGCTTTACAAATGGATCTAAACACACTATCTAAACTATGGATACCTAAGTCTTCTTGATGATCTTCATCTTCAAGTTGACTTGCTCCAAAACTCCATCCATGGGCTAGGCAATGTGTGATCTTGAAGCTTAAGCCCTGGAATCACTTGTGAAGCTTCCAAACACCTTGTTGAAGCTAATCACCAACTAATATCTTGGTTAATGATCTGAAACTTAAACAACACAAGATTATTAGTAAACATAACTACAAGAGTTAATCATCATCAAAACTAGGGTGGAAGGCCTATGGGCCACCAAAACCTCGCTTCACTTGGTTTTGATAAGAAATTCAAAAAAACACTAAATGTTAGTAAACATGAAGCTCCTGATTTTTCTTTTCACCGCTAAAAATGTCTGTAAAAGCTTACATTATAGTCAATAGTGGAGGCGGGATAGCTTTTCAGTGCGGGCGTAAATGTAATAAGAATTTCAGGGTGGGCGTAAATGTAATAAAACAAGAGAAAAAAGTAAAAAAAAAATAATAATATTTCACCCATTTAGACTTAAACTTGTGACCTCCAACTTAGATTTATAAGTTACCACTTGAGATAAAGTTCAAAAATGTCTTTATGCTAGTAAAAATAATTTAAAAAGAAGAGATTATTTACAAATATGTCACAAACTGTATACACTATTCCATTATTTTATAAAATCCAGTGTGGGTGTTCGCCTACACTTGGTTTTATGTGGGTTCACCCGTGACTATAGCCCCACTATTAAAGAGCAAAGAGACTCGTATTAATCTTCGATCTCTATCGCAATAATCGAGTGTTGAAAGTGACGCCTTCAAAATTACGGGGAGTCAAATGGGGGAAGCGTATGGGGGTGGTGAGTCCGGAGTAGGTGGGTCTGAGGATCGCTTGTGCCGACGAGCGATGGCTAGTAAGCCAGGGGTTCAAGGTGCGGGGCTGGGGATGGAGTGTCAATGGCGGATGAAGTCTGTTCATCAAGGGCTAAGGAGCAGAGGGGCTCTACCTCTTATGCGGAGGCGATGTAGCTGCCATGGATGTCGCAATGGGATGTTGTTCACTGCTCCAAGGAGGTCATTCAACAGATGCAGGCATATCCTAATAGTGTCTCGTTCTCGCCAGAGGACCTTGCTATAGCTAGAGGGCCATGGGAGTTACTCTCTTTAGGAAATTTTCAGGGCGACATTTTCTGGTAAACTTTCTGCAGAAAGAGTTGCAGCGATGTTGGCGAGTGGAGTTAGTTTTTGAGATTCTTGTCATGGCCTATGGGTTTTATGCATTCAAATTTCAGTCAGAGGCTAATCTGAGACTAGTTCTGCTCAATGGGTCGTGAGCCATTGTCGGCCACCACTCCGTTGGAGAGGTGAAAGGCTGATTTTCAACCGCCTGAAGATGATATGTCGTTTCTCTCAATCTGAGTTTGGTTGCCAAAGCTCCTCTATGAATATTGGAACTCGAAGATGTTTCCTGCAAGTGGTAGGGAAGGCTGGAACCCTATTCAAGTTAATAAACACACGGAAAGCATCGGCAAAGGTGGGTTTGCTGTGTGTTCAGGTAGACTCATGGTTTTCATTGATCCTCGATACGCGGATGTGCTCTGATGAATCTAGGTTCTGGCAATAGTTTGTTTATGAGTTCGCTGGCCCCTATTTGTGTTCAATGTGAGCAGCTTGGCCACTCGATTGATCGTTGATGGCATGGAAGTCCGGTAATGCGAATGGGCTACATTGTGTTCCCTTGGCTCACCATCACCTGAGGAGGAAGACAGAGTCGCAGACTAATCCACATAGGACTCAGGCCACAACATCGTCCATAACTCAGCCCCTGCGTTTTTCATCTGGAAGGAGAAGGTGGGTTTCAATCCTATTCGTTCAAAACCTCTAACGTTTGAAAGGAGGGACATAATGAAGCCACATCACGAGAAAAAGGTAGGTGGATAGGGCAAAAAAATGACAAGGCTCTATCATCGCCCAGCTTACCAAAAAGTATGGAAGGTTTTGGATCCTGATTCTATGCGTCGGTTAAGGGCCTCGCAGGTGACAATGGTCAAGTGACAGAGCACACACATGTTGACGAGGCCAATCATTCACCAGCAAATAGGGGGAGCCAGCTGTCCTCTTCAAGAAATCAATGTGTCTGAATTTCGATTGGCCTGTAGGTGAAGTTAATTTTGGTGCAAACTCTAAATCTATCTTTTCGGGCTAGGCCTAGAGTCCAGCAAGAGAAGGAAAGGTAAATGGGGCATTGGAGGGGTGGTTGGGGGTTGGGGGTCGCATGTCCTTAATTTTGATAATTCACCTTATATGAATGTTGCTTTGGGTCGGTTTGTTGAGCGGGTTGAGGAGGTTATTAATGTTATGCAATTTAATATTTCAAAAGAGCATAACTTAAGTTGTAATTTGAATTCTCCCTCATCCTATGTTCCTTTTGCATCCAACAAGCTCCCCACGGACGAGGCAACGCCTTCGTCACTAGTGGCTCGACTAGAGGTAATTGGCATCCATGATCCTCCGGGTGCCCCCAAAGAAGTGCCGCCTAAACACAGTGTGATGGAGAGCTGAAGCAGTGTAACGCCCCGATCCTATGGGTACGGAGATGTTTGTACACAGATCTGACATATGAGGCTCGGACACGTAGGAGAAAAGTCTTTACAAGGTCCAACAAAGAAGGGATCATTGGAAGGTACATCTACCTGCAACATGAAATTTGGTGACACGGCGTTATGGACAAGAAAATAAAGGTGAAAATCGGCACCACTACTCACCGCTCAGAAGGTCTTCTTGATTGTGTTCACGTAAGTATTTGGGGACCTACCAAGACTGCATCACTTGGAGGTCAGGTACTTTGTCTCTTTTATTGATAATTTATCTAGTCATTATTAGATATATCCCATGAGATAAAGATTTGAAGCCCTAAGCATGCTAGTGAAGTGGAAGGATATGATGGAGAAGCAGACTGGTAGGAAGATTAAGGAGCTTCAAATTGATAATATTGAAAGATACAAGAACCAATTCCTACAATTTGGCCAGAATAGTGGTATTAGTACTCACTTCACAAATAGAATACATACATTGGCTAAGGAAATAAACCGTTCCTTACTGGAGAAGGCTCGGTGTTTGTTATCTAATGCACGATTAGACAAATCGTTTTGGGCTGAGGCGATTGTATAGGCTAGCCATCTCATAAATAGATTATCATCGACTGCGATAAAAGGTAAAACTCCTCTGGAAGTTTGGTCTGAGAAAGCTGCTCAAGATCATGATTTGTTGCGGGTATTTGAAAGTCCGACCTACTTTTGTGCCAAAATTAGCAAGGTAAATCAGTTGTGCTTTTGGATGTCAAAAGAAATATGAAAGGTTACAAGTTATGGGAACTCAAAAATAAGAAAATTGTGTTGAGTCAGCATATCATATTTGATGAGACTTCATTGTTGAAGTTTACTATCTCTCAGCATGTAGAGAGATTGAAAACCAAGGATGTATCGCAGCGGGTGGAGGTTAATACTACTCCACCAACTCCAGTTTGTTCGGTATCATTAAGGACTTCACCGGATGTGACATCGGGTGGAGATCATGTAACTAGTTTTGATGGTGAACGGTTGAAAATATTGATGAGAATGTCGAATTATTTGCAGCCATTGAAACCAAGATAAATCCACGAAGATGGGTGAAGAAGCATGAATCTCAAGTTGGTAACCGCGACAAATTGAAGGTCATTGTTCTCCATGACGGTATTAGAAAGGAGGTTCATTTGACTCAGCCAGTTCAGTTCGCTGCTAAAGTTTTAGTTTCAGTTGCTTAAGCTCGGTGGACCTCGTTTAATAAACTACAAAAGGCTTGATCCCTTGGGTAAGGTACGCAGGCAGCCACTGTAACGCCCCGATCCCGCAGGTACGGGGAAGTTATGGCGACGTACATACGCAGGGCGGAGATACCCTTACGTACGTACGTTAAGCCTCAGTACAGGAAATAACCCCATATATACATGAGTTCCAACATGAAATAAGTACAAGAATACCTGCAGAAGAGGTTAGTGATCATAACAGATATGAAAACATGGATAAATAAGATAACAGAAATCATTCGTAAGAATACCTATGAATGGTCTCGATGATGAGTCCTATGTGAATCCAATGAAATCTCTGACAAGATGATATCTGGGATCTCCAACCTGGGCACGCAAACCCAGGGTCGTCAGAAAGCGACCTAGTGAGTGGTAAAATGAAGGAGGCAGTAATATGTACTATAGTACTACAAACACGATAATCATATATAATAACGTTTATGTATCAGTGATACCATATAATAGAAATATAATAATCAGTAGAAAGAGAAAAAGGTCATATAATATCATGTTATCAGCGGGTCATGTCCACAGTAATATCCAATTTTATATAATACATACTGCTATATAGTGATGATGTGATGGAAATGAACATACAAATGCGCAGTATGCAACATAACCATACTATTGTGTCTGCATACTATTGTGATGTGCATATACAATAATGAAGTCTGCAACGTATACATAAAGCAGAATATATGCAATGCAGAGTATACATATACATGAATAGTGTATTACCACATGGAGTGTAACAAATATCAAGAAGTGTAACAAGATATACAGGTAACATGATCGTGGAGAACATATCAGGAATAGTAACAAATATAAAAGGGACAATAATATATATGAGTCGAGCATGTCAGGTGATTTATACAATAATAACAGTATCACCTGATATCTTAATCAATCTCTTCCAGTGTCCCATACCACTGGCAGTTCATACTAGAGCCCGCACTCCAGTCGAACCCATTCGGACATGGCATACGGGTACCATTATCCAAACGAGAGAGTGATCAAATAACAAGTGTTCCCGACGTCACTATTATTTATATCATTTTATTATGTTCATTGGAAACCCAATGGTCAATGAGCTCTAGTCAGGTGGGTGTATCCCGTGCATACCCAGGACAACGGCCTTAAACAGACCCCTGGCTGCTGAGACCAAGGCTACCCGCTAGGGCAGGAGCAAGAAACAATACAATACAAACAGTAGCCAGCCCAACCACGTCCCCTACGGTGGACTAACAATGGATCCAAACATCCACCCGACAAGACCTAGTTAACCGTCAAGTCTCCCCCATACCCAAGTTCTCTTTATTATCTTTTACTATACAGTATATCAGGAACAAGTACAAGACATGGTACATGTAACACGATAACATGACATGTGCTCTGTTGATAGCATGAAACAAGATAACGGAAAACGAGAAACAATAGATGTGGAATTCTAGAGGTGGTCCCTGTGACTTGGATCCACGTGGCACTTAGTTCCACACATCGCATATCAACAGCTCACGTATTCAGTAACGGGAATATCAATATCAGTAACAGGAAACAATCATGTAACAGGAATACAGGGAGAATAAGGAACAATAATACATGTAATATGAACGGTGATCCATATGACAAAAATATAGGAACAATACATGCATGTATACCGGTGGATATATGTAACAGTGATGAGTGAACATGATATAACTGTATACGAGCAGTCATGTAACGATGATACCAATATATGAAATGACAATGTCTAGTGATTTGGTGTATCTATGTACCGGTGGGACATGAATAAGAAATAATAGTGTTGTGTGGAAGAGGATTTGTGTAACGGTGATACATGTACATGAGATAACAGTGTCCCGTGTGACAGGATATGTAAGTCACGGTATTCTGAGTGTATGCACACTAATGTTTAGTCTAACAAGTCTCTATGTAACAGATGGACATGAATATGCAATGCACTGTATGTAAACAACCGTGTCCGGTGTAATATGGCTATATCATTTAATCGAGTGTCAAATACTTCTAATTATACTAACGATTACTATCTTATGAATACGGTAGGAACCACCAAAGTATTAAACATAATGATCTATTTACTTATCAATTTAGTGGCTAGTTTTACTTATGAACATTATTAACTTCGGAATCTCGTTAACTAACCAATCATCCAGATGTATCTATACATGGTTTAATAAATCAGGTAATATCTATCTATTATTATGTTTTAATTATAGGGATTTCCCAACAATGACATTTTAGTAAACAATAATTATAATGATTTACCGATAATCAAGTTTTATTAACTAGGCAATCAATCAATTTCACTAAACATAATAAAATATAATTTATAAAATAAAAACACTCACAAACTGGCCATGGGAAGGTAGCTCTTTTTTCCACGATCGCAACGGTTCCAGAATCGTCTAAATCGGACTCCGGATGCTCCAGATACCGCCCGAATACTAAAAGTAATAGAAATGGGTTAAATATAAAAATATTTCAAATGCAAATACTGAAATTTAGCAGGGGGTTTTCTGTAATATTACCTTTATTGGGTTTCGAAGCGGGTTTGGTAGCTCGCGGGTCGGGTTTGGATCCAATACCCAAACCCATAACTTAAGTTTAATGGGTAAATGGGTTTATAGGGTTAACGGGTTAATGAGTTGGATTTAATGGGTTTTGGGTTTAAACCCATTAGAAGAAGAAAGAGAGAACAAGAGAGAGGGGCGGCAGCGGCTGGCGGCGGCCGGCAGCGACCCCTGGAGAGCGAGAGAGAGGGAGATTTTAAAGGAGAAAGAGAGAGAGAGAAGGCGGTGGGTTAAAGCGGTGGGAGGAAGGCTGAAGAAGATTGGAGAAGAAGAGGAAAAAGAAAGAAAGAGAAAAGCTTTTATATTATTCAATTAATTAAATTAATATTATTTAATTTAGTTCAGAATTTGACTAGTCCCGAACGGTTACCAAAAATTACAGAAAATAGAGAATATTATCCTGAGACATTATATGAAAATGGTTTGAAGAATTCAATCTGGTTTGCAAATTATAAATCCTGAAAGGTTTTGCCGGTATTGGGCGACACCGGTTTGGCCGGATTTTGATAAATTCAGAAAAATCCCCAAAAATACCAAAATGTAGCTAATATAATTTTAAGACATAAGGTGAAAGCAGATTCTCAAAATACAACTCCGTTTGTGAATTAAAAATCATAGAGCCGATTCTCGGTATTGGTCGACACTGACTACGGAGATTTTCCAAAATAATCCAGAAAAATTTCAGAAAATTCTGAAAAATCTAAAATATTGAAAATAATGTCTAAAACTGAAATCGACTCAATCTGACTAATAGAAAGGTCAAATCAATTTTATATGTCGTATTGAGTACTGATACTGTGATACGTACATCAGGGATCAGGTGGTTACAGCCACATAGGCGCAGCCGTTTGGTGATGCAACCCGTATGAAGCTATTTGATATATTTGGGTTCTCAAGAATTGGCAGCAGAAGTTGATTTAGACTTCACGTAGAGGTGAAGAGTTGGACTTCAAGTAGAGGTGAAGTGTTGTGATCTCGATGAACATTTGATCTTCTGGTGAGAAGTTACTTGAGCTTGCATAAGGGGGTGTGCATCTAGTTTGTTAAGCCGATGTTGGTATTTGGTGTGCTCTACTCAGATTTGGTTGGACCGTCTTGAAGATATTTGGACTGGAGAGCCAGTCAGTTGGAGAGTTAGTGTTGGCTTATGTTGAGTTCTTCCTGAGGTCATTTGGAATCATGTTTGCTGAGTTGTAGACATGTTCGTTGGTCGACTCATATGGTGTTGTTTCTCTTCAGTGGAGTGATGAGAAAGCATGTATGGTGCATTTTTGAAAAGCTGAGTTGAAGTTTGGAATTAATATAATTGATATTGGAGTTTGGAGAGAGTTGCTAGTGGTGATGACAAACTCAATTTGGATCTGGTGTGATCATTAGAAATCAATTGCATGTGTGCTAGTGATTTATTTTCTAAGAAACGGTTTCGTCTGTTGGCCAAGTCGAGATCGTGTGTCGATTTCGTCGAGATCATGTGTCGATTTCGTTTGGAGCGCTCAAGCCGAGATCATGTGTCGATTTCGCCAAAATCTTGTGTCAATTTCGCCAGATGTTCATTGGAGTTCAACTCGAATTTGAAAAAATCTTCACCGAGATGAAGAATTGTAGGGAGAGAAGAGATAAGAGGAGATAAAATACATCAGAAGAGTTTTTTTAAACTCATTGGAAGAGATAGCCAAGAGATCGGAATTCAGTAGGAGTGAGGAGGCAGTCTGCAGCATGTATTAGAACAGGGTCCAGTTGACCGGCGTACACGACGTGCACAGGTGCAACCCGATTGACCGCCCGGTCGACCATGGCGAGGAGAACGGTCGACCGGACCTCGCCATGGTCGACCGACTGGTACAGTTTGACTCTCTGTTGGTCCCGGTCGACCGAAGGACAGGGTCGGTCGACCGGTCAATCGACTGACAGGCCTATCTGGGCGAATCAGCTTCTCTTTCAAGATTCGGACTTCGTTTCTGAATTGGAGTCAAATTCAATTGGGTTTCCTAAAACCCTGAGAATTTTTGGCTATAAATAAAGGGGTAGAGGCCTTATGAATAGTATCTCTGGAAATACTTGTACTTGATTGTTGAATCAATAAGATCTCTCTCTTGCCCCGAGGACGTATGCAAATTGTCGAACTCGTTAAATATTGTGTTTGCTTTCTCTCTCGTTGGTTTTTTTGTTCTGTCTTTTGGGTACTTCTCGACAGCATCTCTCTATTTATTTAGGGTTCCTCAATTGGTTGTTGCCAAGGATAGCACGAGCGCAACATAATTGCTATAATGTTGTCACTGTTGTGCGCCAACAACAACCACAAGAGTAAACCCTAGATCTCAGATGCACAGAGAATAGGGATGGCAATTTGACCCGTACCCGCGGGAACCCGACCCGACCCGACCCGAATGGGCGGGTTTTTTGATCATTGACCGGGTTCGGGTCGGGTAACGGGGAAAACCCGAAATAACAAGGGGCGGGGCGGGGCGGGTACGGTATAGCATTGCCCCGCCCCGTTACCCGCCCCGTACCCGCCCCGCTATTTTTCATATAATGAGTATAATAATATTATATATACATCTACTTAAATAACCTAACTTTTAACACTAATTACAAATATATCATTCCCTATAAATATCTAAACCAAATGGTCCAAAATTCAAATTCAATTTGCCCTAAAAATTTGAGCCCAATACACGATTTCGGGTCGGGTCGGGTCGGGTCGGGTCGGGTATTTTTATTACCCGCCGGGGCAGGGATGGGGGTGATTGTAGAATACCCAAGGGGTCTGGGGCGGGGACGGGGCGGGTTTTGGGATTTCGGGTACGGGGACGGGGTGTTCAATACCCGGCCCGACCCGCCCCGTTGCCATCCCTAACAGAGAACAGTACCACCAATAGCACAAACACCCAATCTCAGAGAAAAGCACAAAACACAATTTAACGAGGTTCGGCCTTGTTGCCTACGTCCTCGGGGCAAGAAAGAGGGGGGTTTTATTGATTTCGGTAAATAAATACACTTTTACAGCAATGGGGATCAAGAGAGTTCTGCCTCTATGCTATACTCTCCTCCACAATCGCACACAAACCCCTTGGATTGCTTCTAAACCCTAGAAATCCAAACAACCCTTAAATAGGGTTCAAAACAGCCCTTTCCGAAACAGCCCAAACCCGACTATCGATCGACTGGCCGGTCGACCGACCCTATGCACGGTCGACTGGGCCGGTCCACCGTGCCTAACTGAGAGTTAGGCACTTTCAGTCGGTCGACCGCTCTCCTTCTGCGGTCGACCGGGCCGGTCGACCGCTACTGCCTTGTGCATGTGGTGCACGTCGGTCGACCGAACCGGTCGACCGATCTGCTGCTTCTGCCAATGGTCGACCGGGCCGGTCGACCGTTCTCCTGCTCTGAAGCACTGTTGTGCTGCTGTTTCTGCTGCTGAATCTGGATTTCTTCATTCGTCGACTTCCTCGACTTCCTCCCCTACAGTCACAACCCTTACAAAATTGGTTTTGTGGTGCCCAAGGAAGGGAGATTCAAATTATCGTCGTCTTACCATCAAGCATCATTCATCCGTTAAGATCCCTTTGTATAAAAGCCTTCCTCCTTGTTAGTTTGGTGGTAAAAGGAGTTACCCATTTTGGGTCTCCGCGCACATTTGGATACAAGAGTGTGCATACAATTTATCATTTCTAACTTATACCTAAGCGTTAATTGGGTGCAAGTATCGTAGAGGACTTGTGCATTTGATTGGAGTGCCTACTTATGAGGGGATAGCTCGCAACTTCCATGCACAACTGAGGCAATTTAGAGAATTGTCTTCTCTAGTTGGGAAGAGGGTGGAGTCATCCTCCTCATTAATTAAAATCTCTTAAACTTGATTAAATCTGTGTATCTAGGGATGATAATAGGTCGGGAGTCAGCTCGAGAGTCCTATAATTTTGATTTCATGATTCGTTCTCATAGAATTACAATTTATGGTAACTAAATGAGTGCTAAGTTTAATGCAAAGTAAGCTATTTCCTCATACCCATTTCCAAATGATACCTTTCAGCATTGCGAGAGTGATGTTTAGATAACGAGACACACGATCAAACTTTAAAGAGCTCAAGAACATGACTTTCGACCATTCACTTGTGAATTTATTACAGGGTAGAAAATTGCTAGAAAACGCAATTGAAACTCCCACTTTAAGTACTTTGTCTGATGTAAATCTTGAAGGTTGTTGTGCCCTTTTTTATGCTTTCCTTTGTCAAACCAAACCTCTATTGTGACAGAGGATCACAAAACTAGGATGCCTCCTTTTATTGTCCTAACCTTCAAGTTACATCAATTACTGGATCCTGCAAGAGAAAATGTAAGGTAAAATTTAGTATCATACATGTCATGTGTAGTCTCCACTACTGAAATAGAGAAAAAAGCAAAAGAGCTAGCATGTTCATGCAGTTTTCAACCTACACATCTCTAACACGTGTTGGACATGATAGGGTGTGTATGTGAACAAGACCATGAAATATAAGTGTCCATGCTATGTAGTACATTATCCTACAACTAAACTTTGCTTGTTCAATTTACATGGCAGAGGCAGCATGCTATGTTCCACAGCTCATGCTGATTTAGCCAAATCTGTATTGAGATGCGAGGGAGTGAATGACACCATATATTTTTTATGTCCAAGATAGGACCAACAAGTATTTCCCAGTTATTTTCTGGCTTTTGTTTAAAAGGTTTGAGAGATGAGAAATAGAAGACTCGCTGCAATCAACAGCTGCAGAGATGGGAGTGTGGGAGGGGAGCATTGCACTTGGCCGGCAGCACGCTGACAGCATCATCTTTGAGGCGGAGCGGTGAGAGGCTGCCTCCTTCATTCAGCTGCATGCTGCCTGTTGGTCCTGCGAGGGTTTGGCTATATTCTTGAGATGGATGATTCCGTCGCAGCATGCCGCAGCAGGCTCCGGCGCTTGCCCGGTCAAGTAGGGGACGCATTGGCGAAGAGCCATGTCCGCATCAAAGCAGTTGATGGCCCGTGCCGGCTCAACCATCAGGTTAGCCATGGCAACCACCACTAGGACAAGTACAGCTACTGAAGACTAACTAGGAATGCCCGGAGTTGTGGATGTGTTTTGAGTGGTAACGAATGGTATTTATAGTACATCTTACAACAACCACCTCAAGTTATTCTTGATAGATGTACATGAAAAATTCTTGACAGTGTTTGATAATCTCCATCGATGTTGGAAAACACGGTTAAATAGAACAATTGGAACAAAACCACATTTTGTTCAGGCATAAATGTACTTGACTCTCAAACTAAGTACAGGAATTGACAATCGGAACAAAAAACATTTCACTGAAATTTTTAAGCATTGAGTTTACATTATTGTTCAACAATTACAGCACGTCATGCAACTCTTCAAACGACAACGAACACTGAGTTTCATCAACAATCAAAACTTATTATTAAGATCGCGGATGATAATAAGGATAAATAGTGTAAAACGTCGAAGTCACAGACAGCACAAGCGCAATGAATGCCGCGATCATGGATGGCACGGCCATGGATTGCTGAAGTAGTCCGGGATCAGCTTATTCCTCCACTGACAGAACTTCACCAGAGTGTAATTCTCAGCATAGAATCCGTCACATACCCAAACACTCGGCGAAGATATTGATTCTCGTCATCGAAGTACACATCTTTGCACAGCCCATTGAAGAAACCAGCCAACATCTCATCGTCGCCGAGCCTTTTGTCAATGATGCCGTGGTGTCTAAGCACGGCGACATCTTCTGCCGTGTCCACGAGATAATCCATGAATGTCGCAAATGCGGTGAAGCAGTTACCATCCCAGAACGGGCACTGCTCAAATGCGATGAGATTTTTCAGCAAAGGGAGCGTGGTCCAGTGAACGGACAGTTCAGGGATCTTGATTGTTCGCCCTTGTGGGTGACATACGAGAAGCATGAAAGAGGTTCCTTCTTCTCGAACTTGAACCCCGTGTCTCGGAGATAGCGAGCGTTCGGAATCCCAGAGAAATTCTGGCGGCCACGGCCGCCGGTTATGTGCCGAACTAGCCCGGAATTTGAAACTAGCAGATATAGAATCCAGATAAGGAGTCCTGTTGTTTTACAGACAAAGTACCAAATTTTCGAGAGCAACCAACCCAAAGCCCAGAGAACAGGGCGCAAAGATAGCAAAACCAAACCACGGATGAGGACGATGAAGAAGAGGAGACAAGAACTGAAGATTTGCTTTTCAAACTGGACTTTCGTCGAACGGTCGTTGAGGCCTTTGATGAACGCTGGCTCTAGGCACATGACATGGTACAGATGAAGGAGGTGCGTAATCTTTTTGGATTTGAATAATTCAGAGTGGCGGTACTCTTCAGTCCCCAGCTGAGATCGGAATCTGTCGCCGGACAAATACACGAGCGCGAGCTCGACAAGCCCGGTGTCCTCATCGAGCTCCGGGGATGTGATATCTGCGGCTTTGAACAGCTCTTCGAGAACAAAGAACGGGACCTGGTTCTCGACGAGCAGTAGGTCGGTCCTCAGTTCATTCAGCTTCGCCTTCACTGCATTCACCTGAGTCTTCCTATCGCCGAGGTACCACTTTATCAAGAACTCGATGATGAAGCAGCCATCAACGACCAGCATCTTCACGAACTCCTCCCGACTGAGATTGAGACTGGCTGCATCTTGGTACTGCACTGCTGCTTCGTCTGCTCGGCGATAGATGATCTCCAAGCACTTGCCAAGAAAATCGCGCCCCTTTTCGGTCGTAGCATGGCGCTGCATTAGATCGCCGAGGTACCGCAATTGACAGAGTGCATCTCGTTGGGCTTCTCATTGTGACGGTGGTAGGGGCCGATTGC
Organism: Agave tequilana; assembly: GCA_038442645.1. Lineage (NCBI taxonomy): Eukaryota > Viridiplantae > Streptophyta > Magnoliopsida > Asparagales > Asparagaceae > Agave > Agave tequilana. The sequence goes on from JAVJIF010031276.1 coordinate 85,832, forward strand.
GACCAGCTTGGGAATGTAAGCGGCCGGGTCTCTGTCTCGGAGAACATCGGGAACTCTGAAGATAGTCGGCGGGCCGCAGAATCTGGTGTCTATGGGCAGCGTGGCCTTAGGAATATCTGCTAGCAGCGAGTTGTGCAGGATTGTTATTGCTGTGGCGTCTCCTTGGGCTGCCATTCGCTTCTGTTTTTTTCCGTGCTTTGCCGAGGGATTTTGGCTTGAGCGAGCGCGTGAGGACGCTGGAAGATCACAGAAGGGAACGATTGCAAGGGACGGGTATGGTTGGGGAGTGGGGGTTGGGTAAGGTGGGGTATAATCAATAATGAAGGAAGCATAAGATAGGATATTTTGTCACTCAGGATGGCAGAAAGCATTGGGACTAGGGGTGGCAAACGGGTCGCGACCCGTCAGATCCGACTCAGAGTTATCATGCCTGAGTTTGGGCTGATCAGATTTGGGTCGTAATCGGGTCGACCTATCTGACCTGATAATTAAATGGGTCAGGTCAACTCGAACCCGCCAGACCTGCTTGACCTGCCAGACCCAATTATTCTCTCTCCTCCTCTGTCTCCTCCGCGGTTGCCCTCGCCTCCTCCCTTTCGCCTAAATTAAATTGTCAAAAAATATGTGTCAACCCAGTTTCGAACCCGTGACCTCTAGTGTATGAGTTTAGTGTGATGACCGACTAAACCACACAACAATTTAGTAATGTTGTGAAAAAATTGTATTTAAGGTTTAATAATCGGGTCAAATGGGTCGAGTCGACCAGATCCGATTATTATACAGGTCGACCGACCCGACCCAACCCAACCAAACTGTCACCCCAAATTGGGACCAGGATTTGTAGAAAAATGACAAACTGTAAGAGCACGAACATTAATTACCATACAAGCAGATTATTGAAGCCAACTCACCCAACCTCACATTAATTACAATATAAGCAAATTATTGAAGCCAACTCACCCAACCTCACATTAATTACAATATAAGCAAATTATTGAAGACAACTCACCCAACACGCACATTAACTAGTATACAGCCAATAACGGTAAGAAACTGAGCGACAGTGGTAGCTGTAGCAAGAGGGAAAGAGGAAGAGGTGGCTGGAGGGAGAGGGGGTGGCTGGAGTGAGAGGGGATGAGGAGGCTGGGGGAAGAAGAAAGAGGTTGTAGGGGGGGAGAGAGAGTAGGAGGAGCGGGAAGAAGGAGACGCAGAGCTGCTTCTCTTGATGTAGGAGACCAAAGAATAAGGCAAGACAATCAGCAGGCTAAAATAACTCGATCTGTCGACGGTCCTTCGTTTGGACTGTCGACATGTTTTTCCCGAGAGACAAAAATTTTCAGACCTGTCAATAATGCCAACCATTGATCAGCTGCATATTACCGAGGACACTAACTCCTCCTCGCCTCAGGGGCAGCCGCCATGTCTAACCACCACCGCAGTATGAAGACCAGATCTTTCAGATGCGCGCCGATATGAAGGAGCACATGAAGGAACGAAAAGCCTAGTCAAATCATGATCGGAAGCAGGCGACTCTCGACCGCGAGAATGTCATCCGTAAATAGGAGACATTGAGGCGGCTCAACGAGCAATTCCATGCCTAAATCGCTACCCTCTGGAATGCCCAGACACCGACGCAGTCGGGAATCGAGTCTGAAATTGGAGAATCTCCCAACGTCAGGATCCTCGACGAGTTATTTCAAAGATGGATCAAAGAGGCTAAGCTGCAGCTCAACAGCCGATCAACACCTTCTGCTGCCGAGAATTATAGTAAAGCTCCTCTTCTTCCCTGTGGTTTTCCTGATTAAGAGTTTTCACGTAAATCCTCTGTGTCCTTCTTTTCTGTACTGTGTTTTATGTGCGTGCGCTACCTCATTTCACTTCTCGCTTATGGTGAGTATCGACTGTCTAATCACTTGTGACAGGAAATCACCACCACACAACTCTATAGAAAAATTATCACAATATCGTTAAATATTTATTGCTACTCTAAATAAAAGAAGAACGGTGATAAATCGCCTGTGATACATAGTACTCCCTATGTTTTATGCTAGAGTAGAATGAAGAACTTTCTCCGAACTGAGACATGCATGCAAGTAACTAATTAGAAGATTAGTGCAGTCAACAACTGCAGATGAGGAGGGGAGCACTGCACTTGGCTGGCAAGGCGCTGACGGCATCATCCTTGAGGCCGGAGAGGTGAGATGTCGTCTCCTTCATGCCGCTGCATGCTGCCTGTCGGTCCGGCGTGGTGGTGTCTATGTCCTTCAGATGGGCGATTCCGGCACAGCACGCAGCAGTAAGCTCGGGCGCTTGCTCGGTCAAGTAGGCACGCATTGTCGAGGACCATGTTGATGTCGACGCAGTTGACTGCGCGCTATGGCCCGGTACCAGGTGAGCCATGGCAACCACCACCAGGACAAGAAGAGCCTTTGATCTCTCTGCCATTGCACTATAGGATTTGTTGAAGTTAGAGGATGTGTGTTTTGAGGGGAAATTGTTGTATTTGTGTAATTTATAGGTGTTTTTTTTTTTTTTTTGAGTTACTTCGAGTGGGTGAGAATCCCCTCGTGTTTCATTAATAGACAGGTAACAAGAAAAAAATCCAACAAAACTGAGATTAAAGATATCAAAGGCAAAAGAAAATATAAGTAAACAACGATCTAACAAAGAGAGTCAAGATCGACGCAGAACACAAGAACTCCAAAGAGTAACCACAAAGGAGCGAAGTCCTGTGGGAATCAACACAACAGTCACATCGAAGACATCCCGAAGATCAACAAGGCACAAACCGAAAGGTATCAAGCACTCCTGCGCCAGAAGTAGGACTGTGATGTAGGATTTAAGCAACATGGGGAGCAAGTGTGTAGCTGGAAGAGAAACTGAAGGACTCAGTTCTGTGAGGAACTGATTGGAGTCAGTTTTGTTATTCTTGTGCTTGTGCTGATGCAAGATGCAGAGCTACATCAACAACCTCAAATTATTCAAGATTCAAATGGTTGGAATTTCGAATTAAAACACACAAATATGTATTCATTGGGGAACCAGGCAACACACACCACACACGGAGTCGTGTTGTGGTGGACATGCTTTGAAAAAGTATGGGGTCTGATACTTTGTTTCGTGTATAATATTTTATTTTTAAAATTTGTTTTGTATCGGTGTATCGTATCATGTCATGTCACGATGTAGAAAATATGCGTCGATAATAATTGAGACTCGTTGCGACCCATGTTTTCTAGTACGAACTAGAATTGCAAACTAATACTTCTCGACTTTTAGCTGAGTTCTTCTCCCTTCATGGGATTGGGAGCTCTTTTATCCTTTTGTTGGGGATTTTCTTCTTCATTTCCCAAAATGCTTTATTCCTCTTTTTACAGTCTTCCACCTCCCATGTAGTGTGTACAAGATTTCTTCAAAATAATTATTTAAACATAACCTATCATTTTGTTGAATAATCTGTTAGTAAATCGAAAACGAAAGTAGAAAAATGAAAGTGATGACGCGTGTACTGATCCTCTTATAATATGTTATGTGTGTGAGCCTCACACATTATAGGAGATTATAAGAGTTTCAATTCACGTGTCAACACCAGATTGGCTCTCTTATTGTATGTGTGTGTGGCTCATACGCATGAACCGAATCCGGAGGGGAAGGGAAACAGTTAATCAATCTATTAATTATTAATTACTACGGTAATAGATCGGCCTGCTTACATCCCAACCTCAGTACTCTACTTCCTTCCTTTCAACATAATGGGCTGTTTCTGGGCCTTAGTTCAGGTCAGACGTAGGACACGAGTTTTATTTACCACATTAAACATATGTTTCATAGGCAATTTTTTTTTCTTTCAAAAATCATAGTTTGTTATAAATTGGAGAAATGCGACAAATAATAAACCAACAAGTTTGCACTCGATGTAAGCGTAGAGAGAAACAAAAAAGATGAGAGTTACATGATTAATGGTGGGAGTCACAGGCGGGAGATACGTAGGAACATCATACTTACTATTATATACAACAAGTTTCGATGTATTCGTATTCTAGGCTTTTGAACTAAGAATAGGTGGATACGGAAAATAAATACCTTTCAATAAAAAAAAATGGAATTTGAGAATGTAATAAATACAAATCTTATTGCAAAAAAGATCACCATTTCTTTTCTTTTATGAATGTTAAAAAATTGAAAACTTTCAAACGATATACCTTTATCTCACACTTTTGAATTTCATTACCGTAAAATAAGTCTATGAAATATTTTTGTGGTGATATTGTGCATACTTTCATGTAACCTATATATTGGGCCTTGTTAGGGGTCCAAAATGATTACTTAAGCCAGGCTTAAATTGCTTCAGCCTCTTCTATTTCTCAGTTGGTCATGTACTTGGGCTTCAAAAATCAATAGCAGGCTGCAACTTCGTTTCAAATTGGGCACCTGTCCCCTAACTTTGGCCCATCGGTTAGACCCTGAGTTTGCTCCCCAGAAGTCACCGATTCGAACGCCAGAGAGGGATATGTTGATTATCAAAAAAAAAAAAGTAGTCCAAGGCACGTGGCCGAGTGTGACCTTGCATTTGTTAGGAGCCTCGCTCACCCACAGGTCACTATTTCAAACCCTGTCAGTGTCATATTTCTCTTTTTAATTCTCATTGTTTTTGTAAAATGATTCTAATCATATTCGAACAATCAATCAGATGAGCATACTTATTATAAAATGAGGGAATGTGAATCCCACCAAATTATTCATCTACTAATCAGCCACTGCATGAATAACAACTACATTTAATCATGCTTGACATCCCACCAAATTATTCATTATGTCTATCAAAATGAATCTTAGCATGACAATGATTCTTTAACACCAAAACCTTGAGATAATGTCCTCTAATTTTATAATAAGTGATTCCATAGCAACTTACAAACCTATGTTTGGTGAGGGGTTATTAGGGTTTGATAAAGCCCATCAATGAAGATTGAGGGGGGAAAAAAAAAAAAAGAAAGAAAAAGTTAAGTGAGAATGTTCAGTGAAGCTAAGTTGATTCAATAATTTAAACTATGTCACTGGATTGTGGTTTGAAAAATGTATTAATGGGGTTCTTCCTCTCCTTTTTGGAAAGGGTTGAGGGCCGTCAAGGATATCTTTTTTCGGGAATCGAAATGAACGTGAACAATAATAGTGGTACTAGATTCAGAATGGATATGTGGCGCACTTGAACGGCCCTTTGTGCAGATTTTTTTTTTTTTTCGCCTGATCTCTTTTTCTTTAGCCCAAGATCCTGCTGGGCCATTGTCTTCACAATGGTCAGATTTTGGTTGGAATATCAAGATACCGATCTTGAATCAGGTGGGGCTCTCTGCCAAGAAGGAGGAGATTATGCAACACCTCCGAGACCATTTGCCTATGGATTTGGGGGTTAGGGACTGACCTATTTGGGCCTAGGATTCTAAAAAGATATTTCTGATCAGTAATGTTTACTGTAGACTTAATGACGGTAGTCTGCGGTGCCCATTTTCAAAAGTAATATGAAGGATTAAGGCGTCGCTTAAAGTTAGGATATTCCTCTAGCTTGTCATCAATAGTGCAATCCTTACCGGAAATAATTTCAAGAAAAGGGGCTGACATGAACATGAAATTAGCGTTCTGTGTGCGACTGATGATGAATCTATCGATCATCTTTTTCTTCCATGCCCTTTTAGTTGTTACGTTTGGAATCAATTATCTATTAAGTTGAATTTTAACCTCCCGCAGGTGCCTCCTCCTTCTTTTCTCTTATGGTGCTCTTGGAGATTCAGTGTAATTGACAAATGGGATAGGGTTCTATGGGATTTATCAGTTGCGATCATTTTATGGGGATTATAGAGGGAACGTAACAATAAAATTTTTAACAACATGGCCAGACCTCGCAAGCAGTTCTGCATCTTTGCTTTGATTTCATTTCTTATTGGACTTGTCTCATTCAGGCAAGAGAGCTGGTGTCGCGGACGTTGGGCCAGTAGTCGTTGGGTGAGAATTTTGATGTTCATGCGGAGGAATATACGGGGAGGGGACATGATTCTGACTATGATTGCCTATGACTGATGTCGTCTGGGAACCAGATTTTGTAGTTCTTGTCCTCTCTGATGTTTGCAGCGATGTGGTCTGATTGGCATGATATTTTTGTTTTCTGTACCTACGTGTGCTTATGTTTTCTGTTTAGGACAACACTTTTTTCTTTTAGTGCTATTTTTTTTTGAATGTTTTCATTAAAAGCCATTTTAATGGGGAACCTTTTTGGTTCACCATTCTCTGTGTGTGTGTGTTAGGATTATGACGTGATTACGTAGTGAAGGTTAATTAATGTCGAATTTGACAGTTTTCTTTTCTGAATATATTTTGAGTCCGAGTTAGATTTAAGTTTTCTTTATTCTGATTGAAGGTCTTTTGAGTTCGAGTTGGATTCAAGTTTCTTTTATTCTGATTAAAGGAGTTTGTTTAGAATTAAGAGAGTTCTATGATCTATAAGTAACCTTTTAGGGGTGGTCTCAATGTATTTCAAGAGAATCCTACGAATTTGTAATTCCTAAGGGTGTCATTCATCTAGGTGAAAATTTTATGAGAGAAGCTAAGCCACAAGGGTTCGCTGTTCATGGCGGCTATCAAGGGCTTGTAATTTCTCAGCGTGAGGTATAAGTAATTCTTATTGTACTCCCCCAAAATTTTAATAAAGTTTCTCCTCCTTCTCCCGTGGACGTACACATGATCTGTTTGATCGGTAAAACTACGTTATATTGTGTGTTGGCTTTCTATCTACTTTAGAATATCTTCTTCTTCTCTTCTTTAAGTTGCCTTAGTAGATCCTATGGTTCGTATCCGCTGCGTCTCCCTAGTCGATCCGATCGTAGGGGCATCTGATCTTGAAATCACAACAATTGGTATCAGAGCATACAGATTATTTATCAATAATTGGTATCAGAGTAAGGTCAACGTGAAGATGTTTGAGATCAAGTTCGATATTTAGAAGTTCGATAGCGTCATCAATTTCAGCAGGTGACAGATTAAGATGAACGCCATCCTTATCCAAAGCGAGTTGAAGAAAACACTACTCGGGAGGGAGAAAAAAACCTCAAGACATGAAGGAAGAAACTTGGCAGGAGTTGGATGAGAAAGTCTTGACAACTATTCAGCTTACTTGACGGACGAGGTGTTGAATGAGTTTTCTATAGAAAAAACAGCGTTCTCATTGTGGGAGCGACTTTAGGACCACTATTTGAGGAAGTCATTGGCGAATCGGTTGATTTTGAAGCAACGTTTATTTCTTCTCCGCATGCATGAAGGTACACCTATCAAGTCTCACATTGCAGAATTTTTCTCTATTATTAATAATCTAGATAAGATAGAGGTTAAGATAAAAGATAATGATCAAGCATTTCTATTATTGTGTTCTTTACCTTCTTCAGATAAGAGCTTTAGGGAAGCTGTCTTCTATGGAGGCAAGTCAACAATCAAGGTCAATGAGATCAAGGGGCATCTGCTCAATAAGGACAAAATTGACACTCAGCTGATGAGTGAGTCTCATCATGATGATTGTGGGCAAGTTTATTATTTAAGAGAGAAGAGTAATAATAGAAGTTTCACGATGACTTAAAACACAAGAATTTGACGTGCAACTATTGTCACAAGAAAGGACACATTAGATATAAGTGTTGGCTTCGAAAGAAGAAACAATCAAATGCTAATATCAGTGAACTGGTTGAAGGAGATGAAGAACAGTGTGATATTCTATTTGTTACAGACAAACCAGTTGGTAACAAAAGATAAATGGTTCATAGATTTTGAATGTTCACAGCATATTAGTTCTAATAGGAAGATGTTCTTTTCATACACTTCGGTTCAAGGGGGAGAAGTCTTCATGGAGAATTATGCTACAAGCCAGAGGATTGGCGAAGGAATAATCCATTTTCGATCTCATGATGGATGTGTCACTACTCTTCAAGACGTTTGTCATGTTCCCGAATTAAGATACAATTTCATCTCTCTTAGAGCCCTACATAGAGAAGGGTTCTGTTTCAGTTCGAAAGGTGATCTTATGAAAGTTTTCAAAGAGGCCCATGTGATGTTTCAAGCCAAATGTGTCAACAATATGTATATGTTGCGAAATTCGGAGGTTACAGTTAGTGAAGTGCAGTTATCCTCGGCTTCAAATGCGGTAATTGCGGAACAATCAGAGATTACGATGGATTCGAGCTCGGATGTTCAATTGTACCTTGAAGGGAGATTAGGACTAAGTGCAAACAAGGTAGTCTAGATCGTTACTCTTATGGTGGAGCAAATTCTTATAGATCTTATGTAGATCAAGGAGATCATTGGATAATAAAGCTCAGGTTGGGCCTGAACTTATTCGACCTAATCAAGTTGTGAACCCTATGAGGAGGTTATGGAGAAGATGGAGATGAAGTCAAGTTTGTTCAATTGTGTGTGAATACGAGCACATGGAGCATGGTGGCTATTCTCAGACTTGGACGTATCAAGTCAAGGGAGAGATTGTTAGTATTATAACGTGAATACATAGTGAAGGTTGGTTAATATAAGATTTGATAGTTTTCTTTTCTGAATCTATTTTGAGTCCGAGTTGAATTCAAGTTTTCTTTATTTTGATTGAACCTGTTTTGAGTCCGAGTTGAATTTAAGTTTTCTTTATTCTGATTGAAGGAGTTTGTTTAGGACTAGTAGAGTTTTATGGTCTATAAAAAATCCCTTAGGTATTCCAAGAGAATCCTATGAATTTGTAATTCCTGAGAGTGTAATTCATTTAGGTGAAAAATTATTGAGAGAAATTTAGCCATAAGAGTTCGCTGTTCTTAGCGGTCATCAAGCGCTTGTAACTTCTCAGCGTGAGGTGTAAGTAATTCTTATTGTACTCCCTCAAAATTTTAATAAAGTTTCTCCCCTTCTCTCGTGAACGTACACACGATCTATTTGATCAGTAGAACTACATTATATTGTGTGTTGGCTTTCTATCTACTTTAAAATATATTCTTCTTCTCTTTTTCAAGTTACCGTTGTAAATCCTATGGTTCGTATTCGTTGCGCCGCCCCAATCGATCTGATCGTGGGGATGTCCGACCTTGAAATCACAACAATTAGTATTAGAGCATATAGATTATTTCCCAGCAATATGTGTGTGTGTGTGAGAAAGAGAGAGAGAGATGGGAATCAGCTGACACAGGAAGCAACTCCTCCTATGTCGTACTTAAAAATCATATCTTCTGAATTTTTTTTCACGATCCGATCGTACATTATCATCTTTATGTTCTAAGATGCACACATATAAAAAATCAAATGATTTAGAGTTCGTTTACACATTGATCTAATCGTTTCATTTTATTCTACTATTAAAAAACCGTTAATCTTTGAACTCAAAGAAAATAAAGTAAACAAACTTCAAATCAAGTGATTTTTTATATGTATATATATCTTAGAATATGAAGATGATAATGTGCGGTCGGATCTTGAAAATTCAGTCAAAAACTTAAGTTTTGAGTGCGACATAGGATGGAGTTGCCTCCTATGTCAGCTGATTCCATTTTTCTCATATATATATATATATAAAAGTCTCTCTCTTTCTCTCGCCTCTCTCTAGTAAACCCTAAAATTCAAATTTGGAATATCCCATCATATCCAAAGATGATTTGGCGATGACGGGAGACGGCCATCAGTCTAACCATGGCCAACCATGGTTATTTTAGGTTGGATTCTTTTAGATCTACCTTGAGAAGGTCAGGTCTCGCATGCTCCGGTCATCTCTGGTAGGACCGCGGTGATGATCTCGTCAGTATTAGTATCTTCAAGGGGATTCTCATGTGCTTAAGAAAGTGTATCAAATTTGTCCTCGGGTCAAGCTAAGGTCGGCTCAGATTCGGTCAATCGGTAAAGGAGGCCGGATCGGGTCAATCGGTAAAGGAGGCCGGATCGGGTGGCAGCAAAGTCACACAACCACCTACAAGGGTACAAAGTTGTTCTTAACTCTGAAATCACATCATCTGCTGGTTCTACAACTGGGATGGCTACTTGGATCATATTCAAACTCGCATATTGTTACTTGTTCGTTCCAGCCGAGTCTGAAGAATGTGTCGCTATCCAGCAAAAGTTTGGCCTTCTCCCAGTTAAGAGATGAGCTGATCTGGCCAAGGGATGGTCGAATCTTCAGAATTCGACAACAAGATGAAAGTTGGATTGAATGATGAGATGTTGTAGATGGATTCATGTGCATTTTGGGTAGGAGTTTTGCTTACTCAATGCTTGTTGTTTGGTTTCTGAGCTCATTGTTGTTGCATTGAAGTGTTGGACTTGTTTCATTTCGGAGAATGGGATTTCTTCAAAAAAATTTATTTAAGATCATGAGACAATACACTATTCTCATGGGTTATGGTTTAGTGTTTGGTCTTAATGATTGTGGTTTCAATCAATTGAAGCAGGACCAAAAGGGGGCTACAAAGCTAATTGAGATAAATTTCTAGCAAAGGAGGTGATCTTTACTGCATAGGGTTCGAAGCTCAAGTATTGAATTGCAATTGTCCAAGTATCTTCTTCATGAAATTCATGGCGACAGAGGAGTTTGAATTATGACAACGGGCGAGCCGTTTTGGCGATGGCCGATGAGACTACAAAATTTCTTCTAGCATATGATTTTTGGGGTTGGCTCTTGTGTTAATTGTTGTAGGTTTATCTTCAGTGTACGCATTAAATGTGCATCACGATTTATCTGTAACATATTTTTTGAAAATGCTTCGTTATATTCTTATTAATGAAACACGGGGGCTACGAGCCCGCCCTTCATCTCAAAATAAAATAAAATAAAATTTAAACTATGTAGGCTTCCTTTTTTAGTGCTACCATATACATTCCAAATTTCCTTCGTTTGGTAGCTGGCAAGCTCAAAAATATTCCATCAAAAAATGACATCAACAATAAATTACAACCAGTCCATATCCATGCTGACTATTATTCTAACAACTGTCTCCATTTGTCTCTAGTTTGAATAAGTTTTGTGTCATGCAATACGCGAGCTTGTCCCTCTCTCAATCCTGCAAGCAAGAGACTTTGCACCAATCACCCAAAGTCTTTCATGGCATATATGCGTGTGTTTCATTTTCATTACATCTCACAATGATAGAGGAGTGTTCTCTAAGTCTCACAATGATGATTCTTTGGGAATCAATGGGATCAACTCTAAACCTTTCCATTCATGGCCACCATGGACCATCTCTTCTACGCGTCGACTTGACAGAAGCCAAGTTTGAAAGTTCTTTTGGCATTTTTGCAGACAAAAATTGGAAAAATATTTATTTATTAAGCTTTTCCATTAAGCTACATGTTGATATTGACAGTTGTTAGACTATCATGTATGAAAATCAACCCCTAACAAAAACTTTACAATTGTTGGTCTGTACCTAACTTTACAAATGATTATAAGGCAAAAAATCAACTTTTATTTCATTTATTATGTTTCAATCTAATTATTTGATAAGTTGGTCTTATGGTTGAAAATTTCAATATCTTTTTCAATAGTTTTTAATGTTAATATAGTTAATGTCATCTGTTAATATTGTTATCGATCATATATTTATATATCGATACTAATATCAGCTGATAATATATATAGAGGGTTAATATCATATGTAAAATACCTGGTATAATATTGTGTGTGTGTATCATGCTGATATTTATAAAAATTAGCTAATATTTGAAATCATACTCTATTTATTCGGTATTCCGTACATTTAATTGTATTTATCATAAGTCCCAAGAGTGTTGCAATCCAAAGTGTGACCCAGCACAACCAAAATAGACCAGCATCTCTGCATTGTCAAAGATAAGTGCTTCAATCATTGAACTACAATTTCTCCTCCATATTGTTCGTACAAAATATGAAGGGGACGTATTCTTTCATCACAGCTGTGTCAACAAGTGACAATACGATACATTGTTCCAAACTTCTCGATCGTTACGTGGTTGTCAATGAAGGAGACAGATTGCGAGGAGAAACCTAACCAAATATGAATCCTACGACTTCTTATTGTGCTAGTGTAACATATTTTGATAGAAGCCTAACTACACTAATTTTGTGCCCTTGACCTAGCTCTCGGTCTTCAGTGGTGAATCATGTGTGATTTTGGTGATTTACAACAGAAAATTGTAAATTAAGTTGAACTTTTACTCTTTAGTTTATTTTTTTTGACATGCAGAATAAGTCTCAACTCGTATTGTGTCTTCACTCTCTAAAAAACTCGTGTTTCATAACAAATTGGTACTAGAGCTCAATTGTGACCTGCTTATTTAGAAATACATAAGAATTCAAACAAAAATGTGAGAGAGAGAGAGAGGGAGAGAGAGAGAGTGTAGCACAATGTTTTGCTCATACAAAACTGTACTAACTTTATAAGTTAATGTATCATATTACATATCACTATTATATATACATTGTAAGCTAAACTTGTTTATTTAACAGTATTTTGTGGAGAAAACAATTTTAGTTGGGTACAACTAGTTCACTTGCCACTTAGTTTGTCTGCACTTAATCAAACATATATCCTCATGTCAATAATTAAAGATATCTAATAGGAATCTTAGTTCATAAATAATTCACAACATTTAAGCTGAGAATCATCCACATTACAGTGGACAAATGTGGGGTGCACGCAAACAATAAAATAAGGTAGCTGGCTAGCACAAAAAATATTCCATGAAAAGATATTTTTCCTTTTTCCAAGAATAATTTTTTTTCAGTCCACTTCCATCATATTTTATGTTGCATCTAGGCTAGAGATATGTCACCACAACATTCCTCATTTCTCTCTTGTTTATTTAACTTTGGTTCATGCAAAATATAATATGTAAGTCCCCACCTCAATCATCAAAAGTTTAGTGGCCATAAGAACTTTATCTCCAATCCTCTCCCTAGCAATCATATATAGCTATACTTCTAGATTTCATGTTATTTTAATGTCAACTTGTCAATTCAATAGTTAGTCAGTTTCTGCCAAAGATTATAACGGCGGTTATTTTTGTTGAAAACCGCCGTGACATGTTTGATAATGCATTTCATCTCATACATTTCACAGCGCTGGAAAACCGTCGTGAAATGTCCCAGACATTTCACGGGACGGCGGTTTTTAACCGCCATCGTTGCTCCTTAACGGCGGTTCTAAATCGCTGTCGAAGCTCAATTCTGCTGCAATAAATTTCAGAATAACTGTATCTTCAATTACCATTGAATTAATATGTTGTTGTTTCTAGCTCATCAGAAGCCCTAGCAGGTGGCTTTGAGTGGCCTTGAAGTGTGATCTCAATCTATAAACTTGCACTTGTTTTTATCTTTCTATTACTCTTTCTAGTAAAACTAAGATAGATTTATTCTTGCAACCATCTACATTTGTCTCCTTATTTCCTACATCCTTATCTTAGCTCTGTCCCCACTGCAATCATTCAAGCGAATTAAGGGAGCTAGCTATCTAGGGTACCAATTATCATGCAAGTCTTCTTCTAGGGTTTGTCCCACCTCCATCACCTCCCAAATGTTTATAGCCATATGTGCATCAGCTTTCATTCTCTCCCTCTCCTCCATCTAGCATTCAATAACAAAGATATCTTCATCTGTTCATACATTCAACATGAAGCAGGCAGCTTGATGGGTAAACGTCATGTAGACTATTTCTCATGCGTGTCGAAGGAAAGGACCACATAACATTTCTCAGAATTAATGGACAGAAAATTGATGAACTTTTTGGGAGCGAAATAAAACGAGGATTTAGTCCAGCATTGATTTATGACTTCTTAATTGATGTCTTTGATTTTAGCTTCTCATGTGTATCGTGAGCGAAATTTATAAACTGCCATGATTTCACAAAGTAAAGAACATTTCAAAAAATTTAAGGTTAATTGCACATACACCCCCTGTATTATAGACATTGGAGCAGATACTCTCCTCAACTTTTTATTAGCAGACAAATCCCTGCTTTCGTTTTTTTTTTTAAATTCAAATTGAGTTAATTTCATTTGGAGAGAGGGAAGCAATTAATATAAAAGAGTAATATTGCTAAAGGGTAGTTAGGAAATTAAAAAATATGAAATTAACCCAATTTGAATTACAAAAAATGATAGCAAGGGAGTTTATCTGCTAATAAAAGAGTTGAGGAGGTCAGTGTCTATAATACAGGAGGTGTATCTGTAATTAATCCTAAAATTTAACGAGATTTACACAGCTATGTCCTTCAATAAAAAGATATTGAAGTTTTAGCATAATATTGCACTTAACTACATATTAGAAATGACAATAAAACTATAAGTGACAAAAGACGTACAAAACACACAATAACACACAAGATAAATTAAAGATTTAGTTGTTCATTAGCATATCTTAATCTTACCAATTGTGCCTTAAACAGAATTATCACTCCCATGTAGCTCAAGTATACCACTACATACCCATACAATTTACCTTTTGAAGCAAAAGGGTAGGGAACTAATAACCCCGATCGATTCGTTAAAATATGATAAACAAAATATATTTATATAGTTTCACATAAAACAGTATAATTAACTTTAGTTTCGATCTAGAACGATCTTCATTTGTGTCTTGTTTGCATATCCTGAGGGTACGAGTGTTTCTCGTTGCCCATCCCTATTGCAATCATTCATGCAGAGAGTCAGAGACCAAAGAAACATTATTCCATCATTCATGGTCCTTTCATGACTTATCCCAACCTCATTCATTCATCATAATAATAACTCTCATAGACAACCATATATATATATCATCTTTCATGCTCTCTAGCACTTCACAAGAGTCAAACAATTTGTGGTTTACAATGCATTGGTAGGATCATTGGGACCATTTCACAAGAGTGTGCTCATGAGTCAAGCATAGAAAGCCCTGAATTTAAATTTAATTTTGGTGTAATTTAAATAATATTTTCTCATTAATCCACTCTCTAATAATTTTTCTCAACCTTTAATTCTCAGTATACCATGTATTTAATAGGTTGACAAAATCATTAAAAGTATTCTAAAAAAACTTTTCTCTCTAGGCAACAATTTTTAAATTAAAAAAGATACTTTCAGCACGGCTTTTATACTTAGTTTTCAAAGTTTTAGAGTTATACGCGTACATACACATATAGCAAAGATGTAGTTATATAATGTGCGAAATTATAGTCAAGTTTCGAAAAATCAAGTCTCAGAGAACTCATATTTAAAATAGAAGGAAATGCGAAAAGATCACAAGAGAGAGAGAGAGAGAGCAATAAGAACTTAACATGTTCCAATGAGACCCACAATAATAAGATGAACGACCATGCAGTTCTCATCCTTGAAGTTTTCACGTACAATCAAATTATAAAACTATTAACAATCAAGCTTCAGATTTAATTAGGACTCTCGAAACAGTAGAAATCTATACACAATACTCGCACGAATAAGCTTCACTAAGACATACCCATCACAAATATCTGCAATTTGGAGATTTATTATGTTTCTGAAAATTTCCAGAATTTTAAATGAAATTTAAAGAAAGTGAGAAGATCATTTGCGATAAACAAACACACAGTAGTTTTGTACAAGTATAAGAATTTATTTGCATTTAATTAAGAACTTTTGCAATGCAAAATGTTTGTATGTAACAATGGGCTAAACCAGCAGAGGTTCCAAGTTCGATTTTCATTATTACTGAATTGAGAGCTTAAATTTAGATAATTAATGATGAGAGAGTGTGTGTGTGTGTGTGAATTTAGATAATTAATGATGAGAGAGAGAGAGTGTGTGTGTGTGTGTGTGTGTGTGAATTTAGATAATTAATGATGAGAGAGTGTGTGTGTGTGGGTGGGTGGGTGGGTGGGTGTTGGGGGGGGGGGGGGGGTTTCCCTCATGTGGCCGCACGGTGAGCCATTGAGTTTGCGCTCCAATGAGCACATGTTCGCATCCCATGAAGCGCGACATATAGAGGATTAGTCTGGATGACTTGTTGACCACCAGTTGAGAGTGAAGCAACTCTGTGATACTCTGAAATTTACCTTTCAAATATATATATAAGAGAGAGAGAGAGAGAGAGAGAGAGAGAGAGAGAGTGTGCAGCCATTATTGGGGGTCGTTTGTTTCGTCGTAAAAATCCGTAATTCGTAAATGACTTACAACCCAATTATAACTACAGCGTTTGTTTGGACCGTAATTCGTAAAAAACTTACGCAACTTAATTACCACTCACTTGCAACCCAATTACCACTCACTTACAGCCCAGTTACAGTTAATTTTGTGGTCATGTAAATTTGTATTATTCTTTTATGTTAATATTAAATTTTATTAATATTTTATATTTTTTTCATATTTTTTTAAAGTATTAAAATATGTATATAACACATTTATAATTATAAAATTTTTTATCAATTATGACTTATAAATTACGATAGATTATGACAACTAAAGAGACGTTGGCCTCTCCATTGATGCAATCCTCTCTCGGTGTCTCTCACTCCAACAAGAACTTGTGAGCACAGAGGACGGGGACAACTCACGCCCAGAGACTCAGACCCCACAAGATAAGGCTCGCCCGGGCCCCAGGGGTGAGGTGGGCCCCAGCCCGTACCATTCGTAACCTGTACCCTGAGAGCACGTATCGTACACAAACCGTACACCCAACGTAAATTGGAAAGTTAAGTGGCAGATTCGTAATACGAAAGTTAATGAGCCGGAGCAGGTGCATGTGCCCATCTCCATCCTTCTCCTCTTTTTTATTTTTCATTTTTTTTCATTTTTTTTCCAAAACTTCATCCACCGTTTTTTTCTTTTTTCATTTTTTAATGATTTTGTCCTCATTTTTCTCCTCTGCGTTGTAAAAACGAAAATATTTTTAATAGTGATTTCAAACCCTTAAAGGAAACACTACAAAGATATATCACGTAGTTAAAGTGAAATCTTTGATCGAGTTAGGTAGTTTTGTACAACATAAAAAGCATATTTGTTTGTGTCTGTTTGTTTCGCTGCAAAATATTACAAGTTGTAAGTGATAAAATCTCTTTATCATTTTTCGATGTTTATTTCACAGCAAAATAGTTTGTAAAATGCAACTCTCATTTTTTCACTTGCAGTTCCTACAGTTATTTTTATACTCATATAAATCTCATTTTTACACTCATATTTTTTCACTTACAATTGCTACAGTTAACTTTGTGGTCATGTAAATTCTACTTTAGTACACTTACCGTCCATATCAATTACTTGATAATTAATATATAATTTAATATTATTAAATATTTAATATTTTAACATTTTTATTTTCTTATCTAATTATTTAATTATATTATATAAGTAATTTTTAGTTTTTTATTATTTTAATGTTATTTTAATATTTTATTATTTCAATTTAATATTTTTATTTAATACTTTATTATTTTATTAAATATTTATATCAATTTTCCTCTCATTTTTTTAATTTAATATTTTATTAATTAACAATAATATGCTTTAATATAAAATTACTATATATTTAATTTTTCTTAATATAAATAATTACTTTATTAATATTAGAATATACTTTATTATTATATTAATATTTTATTATGTTAATATTGTAATAATAATTCATTATAATAATATTATAATAACAATTTATTATTAAATTTATAATTATATTTTACTTTTTTAATTTTATATTTTTATATTTACAGTAATATTATAATAAAATTTAATATTATAATAATTTTTAAGTATTTTAAAATATTATAATATTATAAATATATTTAATCACTGCTACTGTTAATTTTGTGGTCAATTTTTCATTTACACTTTTACATTACAGATCAAACACCATAAAACGCAATATACTTTATCATTCACACTTTCACTTTACTAACCAAACACTGTAAACCAATCAAACACCGTAAAACAAATATACTTTCTCATTTATATTTTCACTTTACCAACCAAATACTGTAAAATACAATAAATCTTTACTGCTACAGTTTAATTTTTTCATACTCATTTTACAACTTACGACTTGCGACGTTTTGCGGCAAAACAAACAGGCCCAAAGTTAAACTGTTGCGTAATGTAATTGTTTGGTGCATACCATACAAATTTTGGTTGGTAAAATTCTTTACCATTCATGAAAGAAGAAAATTAAACCCCCAATTTTCTCTAAGAAACAAGTAATCATTGATTGGTGGACAAATAATAACTTTTCAAAATCAGATGATCAGTATAACTAATTCATATACTGTAAAATCATTATGGAAGGCCAGGATGTATAATAAATTGGTAAAAGTATTGAAAAAAAAAAAAATTTATCCCCAATAGCATTACTCTGACTCTGCTCTCTTTGTTCCCCTACTGGCTTTTGTTTTGATATTCTAATGGATTAAAAAGAGTAGCGCGTCTCTACCAAACTACGCACAATTATATTCAACTAATTACTACTTAATAAAAAAAATACATAATCGCTCACTTATATACGCCGCAATAATATGGAGGGGCCCACCAGTTAGAGCGTACACCGTATAAAGGCCAGCTGAGTACATGACTAGTCCCCTCCTACATGCACTCAAAATACTGACACTGGTACTCAGAGAAGCCTGAACCCCCGGCAGGCTCTGACCTGCAGCTGACGTCACTTTCCCAATTTAACCAAGAAATTGCACCACACCTCAGACACGCAAATCTCAATAAATTAAAATTATCATAGAAAGAAAATAAAAGAAACAGATTCGTATTCTCTCTCTTTCGATATACCAAAACAAACACCAAAAGGCCATTTCATCAACTTTCAGAAAATTTTAAATTTCATACCTGAAACCTTTCTCTTACTTTATTCACACAGCCCATTCATTGTTCTCCATTTTGCACATATACATAAAAAAGAAAAGAAAAGAAATAGAGCAATAAGCGGAGGACTTTAAAATGAAATATTAAACAAGAGTTGCACACTGAGAGGTCTTTGGGTCCCACATCGCCGGCAGCAGGTACTTCCGTCCGTTCAACCCCTTGGCATTGTAGCTGGCCCCTGTCGCCGGGTCCACAAGTACCTGACCCGGGTAGCCCGGGTACGACCCGGACCCGAACATCCCCGTGCACGCGGTCACCGCCTCCAGAGGCGCCGCCGCCGGCCCCTGGAAGTACCCGTTGCCGAACGGGTTGGTCACGGTTCCCGCCAAAACCGTGGCCAGGTTGATGATCATACCGTCGACTCCGACGTCGCCGTTAGGCGCCACTAAAGGCGGGTTCTGCGGGCCGTACACGGGCTGGTGGAAGGGCCACGCGCACTGCCCGGGGCACTGGTCAGCGGCGTTGCCGACCCAGAGGTAGGCGAAGCGTGACCGGCGGTGGCGGCCGGCGAGGGCGGAGCGGTGGACGCCGCAGCGGTTCATGCAGAAGCCGGCTACGGCGACGTCAGGGGCGGTGAGGACGGCGGTGACGGACCCGCGGTGGGGACCGCGGGAGGCGAGGGCAAGGAGGTCGGCGGAGGTGAGGGACTTGCCGAGGGAGTAGGACTCGTCGACGAGCTGGCGGCCGAGTGAGAGGCGGGTGGGGCCTGCTGCGGGGTACTTGGAGGTTGTGGCCCACCACGTGGCGACGGAGGGGGGAGGGAGAGGGGAGGAGAGGGAGCGGACGAAATCGGCGATTATTGCGCGCTGGGACGGGGAGAATCGGCCGTAGTAGACGAGGTTAAGAGTATAATTTCCCTTTAAGAGAGGGCCTTTGTGGTATTTTAGGACGGTTAGGGGCTGCTGGACCAGGATAAGCTTGCGGGGTGGTGCGACGCCGTTGGCGGCCGCGGCGCAGAGGAACAGGAAGAGGAGAAGGAGAGAGGGAGGAGGCATGATGGCTGAAGGGTGAGAAACTGGGTGTAATACTTGTAGTGAGGTTTGAATTTGTTTCTGAGATTTTCTTTTTGAGCGAGGGATATGACTAAGATCAGTGAGGGGGGCTGAGGCATTATATAGAGTGGGAGGAGTGGTGGGCACGTCAGGGTGCCGCGTGGCAGAAGACCGGTCCGAGTCACGAGTGGATGTCAGGCAGGCCGTTGTAAAAGAACACGGTTCGAGCCAACGGACTGAATCGGAACCGTGGAACGAAAACTCGAATGGGACTGGAATGTTAGGGCCGATCAAGTTTCATTTTTAAGAACTGAAGCTGTCAATTTTGGTTCAAGAACTGATGACTCTGATTCTTTAAGGGGAGTCCCTGCAGCTCCCCCTCTCCCTCCGCTCCCTCTCCCTTCATCTCCCCCTCTCCCTGCAATAGCCCCCTTCGCTGGTTCCCCACCGGCTCTGGTTGAAATCGGAACCGGAACCGGCCATGGCCCCCACCGACTCCAGAACCGTGGTCGAGGTCTAGTCCTTGGGATTAGAGACTTGGTTTTGAATCCCAATCAATGTAGATTCTGACGTAATTAAGCAACATGGCCATCATGAAATAAAACGTGTTTTTGACGGATTAGTTTAGGGTTTTAGGGTGGACAGCTATAATCCAGTGTTAGCGTTAAAAGCTCACAGCTTTTGAGAAAGTGGATTCTGGTAGCATAATTAGCTAAAGTTTAATCCGCTAAGCTTCAAGCTAATAATTTTTAGTAGCACGGTAATAATATATGTTTAGTTTATTATACAAAGTCTTATGAGCCATATATATTTAGTATAATACAGGAGATACAGCAACATATTTACTAACCTTTAAGTCTATCATAGTGTAGATTATAGTCTATAGAGTTGGAAATCTGTCTCAAAAGTCACTAAAATGATGCTTTATTCAATGCATAAGCCTCGAAGTCAGGGTTTTAAAGAACATGCTCGCATGTTTGCATTCTGATCAGATCACATTTTGTTTTCAAAATGAAAATACTTATTTTATGTGCTATAAGCAAAAAATCCTCGAACACAGTGACTTTTGTCGTTACATTTTATTTTATTAAATATATCAGATTTGAACATGTTTTTCATAATGTAGCCCTATCTCTTTATTTGCGAACCTGGTCTTCTCTATCTATCCAAACACTGAAAGTGGGCGGAAGTAAGAAAATAGGGAAGTATAATTACTCACTTCCTTATCTATCCAAACATCAGAAAAGGAAAATAAGAAAATCTCTTTTCCTTTTCTCATTTCTCTTTTACACAACCATTTCCTCACTTCCAGAGTGCTACAGTTAATTTTGTGGTCATTTAAATCTCATTTGTAATAGTTGTAGTACAAAACAATTAATTTTTGATTATGTAAATCTCACTTGCATTCTAATTACAGTCCATTTTTTATTTTTCTTAATTATTTTTTATTTTAATATTATTTTGCGGTCAACTTTGTGGTCAACTTTTCCACTTCCAATTTCACATTGTCATCCAAACACTGAAAAAGACATAGCATTTTCCAAATCACACTTCCCAACAACATCCAAACACCAGAAAACTTACTAACCAATTCCCAAGTTCCAAAGGGAACTATCACCACTTCCTCACTTCCTCACTTCCACCCTTAACCAAACAGGCCCGCAGTTGCAAGGCCTTTTCAAACTTCAACACTGTTCCCCTGGACTAGAGTCATCTTTTTCTCTTCCAGCTGTTTTACATGGGCCTGTTTGGTTAAGGGTAGAAGTGAGGAAGTGAGGAATTGAGGAAGTAGTAATAATTCCCTTTGGAACTTGGGAATTGGTTAATAAGTTTTCCGGTGTTTGGATGTTGTTGGGAAGTGTGGTTTGGAAAATATTTTGTCTTTTCCGGTGTTTGGATGGTAATGTGAAAGTGGAAGTGGAAAAGTTGACCACAAAGTTGACATTAAAATAATATTAAAATAAAAATTAATTAAGAAAAATAAAAAATAGACTATAATTAGAATGCAAGTGAGATTTACATGGTCAAAAAATTAACTGTTTTGTGCTATAATTTATTACAAATGAGATTTACATGACCACAAAATTAACTGTAACACTTTGGAAGTGAGGAAATGATTGTGTAAAAGAGAAAAGAGAAAAAGAAAAGAGGTTTTCTTATTTTCCTTTTCCGGTGTTTGAATTGATAGATAAGAAAGTGAGCAATTATACTTTCCTATTTCCTTACTTCCGCCCACTTTCTTGCAACCAAAAAGCCTAGAGAAATCCTCTCTCCTCTCTTTCTCTCAAAAAGTTGCCTGCCATTAAGAACATGACAATTATCTTTAAGCATCTCAATTATTGTGGCAAGTGTTTCTCTCTTCGTTTTACAAAACTTTCAAGAAATTGCTTGATCAAATTTGATGACGTGACAACTGAAGAGGACAAGGGATGGCAGGATCCAAGCTCCGAGAATGGGAAAAGGAGCAGGCACTGCCACTGTCCTTTTTACAATTACAGCCCCATGACGTGAGAAGCAAGTTTAAAAGATATATAAAATTTAAAAAAAAAAAAGTTCACGTTTTTATAAGAACTTAACTGACAAATTTGCCAAAACAACCCCGAAAGAAAGCAAAATTTCGTCAATTTCATCCCCTTAAATTGATGGATGCAGCAGCAGAGAGTGTCAGAGCTACAGAGACGTGGCTGCAGCAACTCCATCACTGTCCCCATCATTTAATTATATATTTTTTTGTAGACTTAGATAGCAAATGGGATGAAGATTTTGTAAGGAATTATCTGCGATTGAAATTGTCAGCAATGAACGTTGAGTTAATAACTTGGATGTAATTAAACTCTTCAATCTAGCCCAGTGAGTAAGACTTGGTCTCATCCTTGTCATGTGTTCGGTTAATTCTCCAAAAGACTCTGATTCACCAAAATTAACATTATGTGTTGAATCACAATATCACGAAGCACAATAAAGTTTCTAAATTTTTTTTTTTTCAGTTGCTTTTTAAAGCCTTACTTGGCTGATAAAGTAGGAGTTAAGGACTTGTTTGATTGAAAAAATTCAAGTAGGGAAAGTTTAGCCTGCATTTTATCAGTTTTCTATTAATTTTTTTTTCATTTGGAGAAAAAAATTTTAGGACTACAAAGAGATCCAAAAAAAAAAAAAAGAACAGGATTCGCTGTTTCAGCAAAAGTGAACGCTTTCCAACTCAATTTTCCTGACCCAAAATTGGGACAGGTCCCATGAGACAGCTGAGGTAGGCGTAAGTTATTATATTTTTTTACATTCCATCCTCTGTCAAGGGTAGTTTTGAAATAATGACTAAAAAATTGTTCTTTTCCTTTTTTGATCTTCTTCATGATCCAATTGATCTGATCTCTTTTCCTTTGCCATGGCAAGATCTCGCCTCGCCGTCTGTGGGCCTCGTCGATGTGTCTCCGTCTACTCATCTTCCTCCTTCAACAGCCTCGCCTAGCCTTCACCGTCTCTGACTGCCACACCCGCTCGATCACCGCTGCCCTGTCCATTCCACGCCCTCATCGACTCCAGCAATGACGCAGCCTCGAGATTGTTTAATTATACAGAGGAAGATGTTGGAATGTAAAGCAACAGAGAACAACAACACACAAGAGAATAGTCGCAAATTGTACGAACAAGCAATCAAAGGGAAGAAAGTGAGAACACACGAATTTAATAAGGTTTGACAATTGCCTACGTTCTCGGGACAAAATGTGAGAGAGATCTTATTAATCAATCTATAGGGGCAGTACCCCTCTTTATATAGCCACATAGTCCATGAAAATAAGAAAACCAAACTCTCAGAATTCAGATAAAAAACAAACTCTGAAACCTATTTGAAAACCACCCAGAGACCAAATGTCGTCGACAGGCCAATTGGCCTGTCGACACACTGAGCCAGTGTGCACCACTCCCGACTCTTGTGACAGTGGCTGTCGACAGGGCTGTCGACAGCCATGGGGTGCCTGTCGACAGGGTTGTCGACATACTAAGTAAACTAACTCTCCTGACCAAATAGGACCTAGGTGTTTGAAAGAGTTCACTTAGAAGCCCAACTTGCTTAAATGTTGTAGTTTATGGTTCTTGCGGTGTAAGCATGACTGAAAGATATTTAGCTCAGACTGAATCTTATCACATTTATTACAACTTTAATAATTACTACACTGTAAAAGTTCAGTTCATGGTAAAAATCTAGCTGCTCATCTCTGTCTTCTTACTAGTTCAAAAAAACATATATTCCATAAAATTTGTGATCAAACTGATATCTAGCTACGTTTGCAATTGGCCTTTTGCTGGATTGCTTGCCATTTATGCTCTGATTCTCCTTAGAGCTTTTATTCTTTGTTAAAATCAAAATAAATTATTTCAAGTTACCTGCAATCACACACTCTATCATCATGCTGCTGCTTAATTTGCTACGAAACGTAGAGGTCTCGTTTGGCTATCAGAGTTAGTAGTTTGGAGTTATAAAACCAAGTCAAAAGGGAGTTAGATCTAACTTCTACATCGATCTTAATTTGTGAT
Source organism: Agave tequilana (assembly GCA_038442645.1). Lineage (NCBI taxonomy): Eukaryota > Viridiplantae > Streptophyta > Magnoliopsida > Asparagales > Asparagaceae > Agave > Agave tequilana. The sequence goes on from JAVJIF010031276.1 coordinate 110,203, forward strand.
CGACTGGTGTAAGAGTTAGGCACTTGCCCCGAAAAAGTTGAAAGAAAGTGTTATAGACCTGTTTCAAAAAAAAATCCACAGCCGTCGTCAGCTCTCCAATTTCTAACTCTCGCATTTTATGGCTGTTTGGCAAGAGTTAGCTATTTACTCTATCTAACTCAATAAAAAATATTTATTTCAATTAAATCAAATTGAGAGCAAAAACTGGGACTTAGATTCCCTGTTTCCATATATATGAATGTTTGTGTGGGGGAGTTGGAACTTTGTTCACAGCTGGAGCTTTGTTTTCTTTTCCAAAATGTATGAACAATCTGAACAGTCGAATATGTTTTGTATCTTGTGAGTTGGGAATAGAAAGAGGTATGCAACAACTTTTGGAAGCAATGAATTTATGCTTGGGTTTTCTATTTTGAGATCCCATCTTTTTATTAGGAAAAAATAATGAGTTTTGAGTAGCATAAATCATTCTTAATTTGATGTTAAAGCATCCTTAATGATGAAGATGCACCACCAGATAAATCTAGCTCCATCAATAAAAAAATATTCACAATGGCCGAAAATTGAGGCTACATCTATGCAATCTGCGGTGAGATTAAGAGAAAAGCTATAAATTTGTAAACAATTCATCAAACTCCCAGTGAGCCTCATTTTCTTGCAACTTTCAAGTAAAAGAAGAGCATATGGGGTTAAAAATAATTATGTCATGAAATAATTATTTTGTCTCACTTCTGATCCTAATTTATCTAGCCCTCATTGTGTGAATTACTATTCTCTAACCTCAAAATTTTAAAATAGAGTTACAATTGAAATTACAATTATTATTTATCTAGCTTCACCATTGAGATTGCCCTTATATATCATATGACTAATGTTTCAAATCACACCCATCGACAACATCTGATCCGCAAACACAAGAACAAAAACAACAGAAAGCGACACATATCGCCGACTTCTTGTCACCCAAAACAGTGCAGACCACGCGTGTAGCATCTTTTGCTGTAATCGTGCATAAGTCATGTGCCATCCTTCTTTTTCTCGTACATTTTTGAGCAATCTAAATAGAAAACAGGGATCATGTCCAATGCTAGAAAAAACAACTTGGAAAAGACAAAGAAAAGAGTTAAAATAGAAAAATCAAAAAGTGGGTGCATGGAGCATCTCTGTTGCACTTTATCCCAACGTTCCCTTTATAATGCATTAGGTACTTAAGAACCAATGCTTAGTTGTCAGCCATTACTAAAAATTAATTAAATCATTCCTACTCTCCTCAAACTTTGCTGGGTTATTTTTATCTATCAAATATGTAAGGGATTCGGTTCATGTGTGTGAGTCACATACACATACAATAAGAGGATCAATTCTCTATTGACACGTGAATTGAAACTCTTATAATCTCTTATAATATGTACGTAAGGCTCACACACATAACATATTATAAGAGGATCAATACACGTGTCAATACGTGATTGGTCTTCTTATTATATGTTTGTATATGTATGTGATTCACACGTATGAATTGAACTCACATGCAAGGGGGTTAATTTCACACGCAGCAGCCTCATGGGCCACCAAGTGTTTTGTTGGGCCCACAACATGTAAATAGTCATTCATTTCTCAAGTGCGAGATTGAGTTGAAGCTGGCAGCCAATGCTTGGACCGAGTCCCAACGCGGGTCAAAAAGTGGGTGCGAGACCTCAACAAACGAGGACCGAGAGACGCGTGCGGGGAATGTCACGCGAAGAGCGATGAAAGCGACCCAAAAAAAAAAAAAAAAAAAAAGAAAGAGAGTGCCGACAACGATTACGACAAAGTAAGCCGTGGCGGCCAACGTGACGGAGTCGCACGTGTGACCACACTTGCGGGTCACGTGGCTTTAGCGACAAGGATAGACATAAGCGCTAGATCGGGCCTGATTGTTTCACAGATTTTGGCCTGAAACGCGGGAATAATACGTTTTTCGTGCCAGAATTTTAAAATTGTGTTTGATTATTAAAATATTATAACTCAAAAAATAACGTGATTTCTTTTAGGTGACGAGCTCATGCTCTGCACGCACAGCTGCAGCTTTCTGATCACGACTGAATTTCTGAGTATTCAGATCGTATAAAAAAAAAGTTTCTATAGAAAGCTTTAGTGATAGAACCCACCGCAGTTTTCTCCACACTCTTTTCTCTCTCAAACGTGACAGAAGAGGAAGAGCTCGAGCCATGTGTGCACGATGTTGGAAAATAATATACAAAATACGCTAAGCTATTTAAATTAAACTTTTAAGAAAGAAGGAACTTCACTATTTTGATCGAGGCGTGCGGAGCACTGTTCTTAAGAGTAAATCGCATCCCTCTGAGAGTTTATCTCGGTGCAGCAGGTTGATGGTGGTCTACCCTTCAAGATTTAACGATCGCTGGCCCTGCAAGCGTGCACTCGCAATGCACAGACCCTCGAACAGCTTAGTTTTGTTTCCTCCAGAGATGCAGGGAAGAACTGAAGTGTTTTAAGAATTTTCAGAGAAAAATAAGATGGTTGAGTACTAAAAGAATTTTACTTAATTTTGAAATACCCTCAAAATACTAACACACGAGGGATATTTGGCTCTATTTTCGAGTCAAGGTAATGAATACATTCTCAATGGTCCTAACTTCCAGCTCATATGAGTGTTTTTCTTCTTGTTTTTTATTTGCCTTTTTTCCCCTTTGTTATGAGATTTCTCGTGATCTAATCTCATAAATAGCCAACTGAACCATAATAACTCGTAAGTCAACAATATGTTCAAACGAGAGAAACGACTTGCTACACTTTTTCTTTCATCAAAATAATATGACTCACAAAATTGAATATGCCAAAAAAACATCTAACATCGCCCAGTGTTACACCGGAGGGCATCACATTAGACGTTTAGAACATGGCTCATATCTAGTGATCAAAACGTTTCGCAGATATTCAAACCATCACCCAAAAATATTCAAACGTCTTACCCTCCTTGAAATTATTTCAAGGTATGCTTAGTTTTGGGTTGAAATTTTTTTAAGTGAAACTGTGCTATTTTCTAAAACATGCAAAATTAATTATCCTAATAAAAACAAATTAAATTAAACTTCCTACCATGCTGCTATAAAGAATTAAAACAAAATATTAAATCTAGTTAAGGGAATGCAGTCGCGTAGGGGCTGCCCTAAATGATCAAAAATCTGTCTCCTTATCCAGATATTGATTCGGCTTTATTTAGTAGTAATAAAAGAATTTTTCGGAATCACCTAGATAGAGCTTCTTACTCAGAGAGAGAATTATTGCTCAGAAAATTAAAGTAAGACTTGAATAAATATGACAGTTGGAGAAAAGAAATGTAGTTATAAATCTCATATTTTTATTGTGTCTAAGAAATGCAGCTTAGTTCAAGGGATATTGTTCAAGGGTTATTCTGTGTATGGTTTGTGAATTTTTAACCAAATAATTATTCATTAAGAGGTAAGCTACCACGTCATGCATTTTAATTATATTTTCTTTGATTAATAATTATATGATTACCCAAATGTATAATATATATAATATAAAATAGGAAATTATCGCGGCGATTGCTTGAGCTTCGTCGATATCGGAAAAATCGCCTAGTCAAGAGTGAGTGAAGTTTCTCTATTGTTCTCGCTTAATTTTCATGTTTAGATTTAATAATTTAGTTCACCTGTGGCCTATCGAAAACTTAATTAGTCATAGTATTAAACGTGTAAGCTAGCAAATTATGAAATTAATTGTGTAAGCTAGCTAGTCATGATATTAATTGTGTAAGCTACCTAATCATAGCGTTAATTGAGTAAGATTATAAATCATAGCGTTAATTTTCATGTAAATATAAGGACATTTTCAATTTTGCATATGTGACCGTCGGTGAACGTCACCAAGCCTCTATCCCATTTTTAAAAATAGTAAACTATTCCTGTTTGGGACAAACGTGATAAGTAGCTTCCGTTTTCAAAATCCACTCAGATTCTCTGAATAACAAATAATAAGAGTGACAGAAAGTAAATAACATGAGTCAGAATCGTTACCAACCACCATTACAATTTTGCACTCTGATTTTGACTCTTTCGTCTTGAGGTTTAGACAATCAATTTTCTAGTATCCTACTTCTTTATATTATGCTCATTGATTTTTTTTTCAAATCTTTACGACTACCAGTTCTAGACTTTCTAATATCTCCCTTATCCTTCTAATTATTTATGCCAAAATACTTCACCACATCGCTCTTCGATTGATAAATGTTCACGATTTCCATCGTAGTGTGATTAACTCCAACCATATCTCCTTCAAAAAAAATACCAAACACAATATGAAAAATCAATCAGAAATAGATCCAAAATAGATAAAGATAGAATTTTTACCTCAAATTGAAACCCTAGAAGAGTGTCCGAAGCGATTCCCCCAAATTCGATCCCACAAGCAATCGAAAATACTGCTCTAAGATCGACACACGATCCCACGAACAGTCCCAACGCTGCTCCGAGATCGACACACGATCTCCACCGAACAAACCACGATGCTCTTGAAATCGACACACGATCCCGCGCCGAATCTGAGATGTTCTGATACCACTTGTTGCGTCCTCCTGAAGAAACCCTATTTTCAACTTCTCATCAAAATCTTTGCTTGAGTGCTAAATTTTTAAAAACTTAATCTAAATCAGACCTGAATCAAGTTATACTATGATAGGGCTAGGGCCAGTTCCCACCCGAATTGTGATTCAGCGTTTTACCTTTATTAAAGGGAAGAAAAGGACATTATAATTTTCTCATTTATTTTTATATTAAAATTTAATAATATTACAATGACAAACTTTCTTGAATTGTATGCTTCTCTTTAAAACGCAAATAATAATAATAATAATAATAATAATAATAATAATATTCTTTTTAATGATCGGCACACTGCAAGTGAAGCTTTTACAGGCTTTTTCTTGTTTCTTTCTAGGCCCCAAAAAAAAAAAAAAACAAAAAACAAAAACCCAAGACCGAGGTCACATTCTCAGTTACCTGACTTCAAAGAAACACCATTTTAATTAAGATGAAGATGTTGTGCACGGGAGACAACAATCAATAGAGGATCCAATCGATCTCAATCACAAAGAACAATGAAATCAAACCACGAAGAACAGACAATCACAAAGACAGGATCTAACGAGGTTCGGCCAACGTGCCTACGTCCTCGGGGCAATCAAATGGAGAGATTTGTATTAGGGAAGATGATTACAATGGCTTTTTCCTCTTCTAGTACAAGAGAACCCTAAGCCTTCAATTTTCGCAGGTTAGAAACCCTAGAAACAGCCCAGATACAATTTATACTCGCTGCTCCGCAATTTGCGGAGCAGCAGATTTTTGCCCAAACCCGTCGATCGGTCGACCGGTCCGGTCGACCGATACTTACTGAGACTTAATTTCTTCTGGTCGGTCGACCGCACCGGTCGACCGATTCTCGCTGAGGGTTTGGCCTTCTCCAGGTCGGTCGACCGTGCCGGTCGACCGAAACTCACTGAGAGTTTTTCTCCTTCAGAGCGGTCGACCGGACCGGTCGACTGCCTACACCTGTGCACGTTGTGCACGTCGGTCGACCGGTCCGGTCGACCGACCTTCTGCTGCTGCTGTTTTCTGCTGGTTTCTGCTGCTGTCTTCTTCGGCTTTTGTCGTCGACTTTCTCGGCGATCTTCGACAGCACATCACCTCCTTTAATATTCTCTCTCCTCCAACAATTCTCCACCTCGGTGAAGATTTTTAAATCTGAGCCGCGCACAACAGAAGACACCGCCAGAAGATATTATATCCTCTGTTTGAAACAGTATGTAATTAACAAATCATGGCTTTTGACCAATAAGTTTATGATACCATATTTTCTTATAAAAGGAAGAAAAGATTATAATGACAAATTAAGGAATTAATTGATTATTGTTTGAATTTTCCTCAATCACTCCCTTGATGTTGACCACATGATGCAAGTTTAGTCAAGTTTGGTTGTTTACTAGGATTATCATTTTTGTCGAAATAATATTACAGTTGACACAGGCTCAGATTTTGATGTGGACACCTAGTTTTAAAATTTTATTTCCCATTAAAAAGTTTTGTGATGGAGTTTGAACCTTTCGATTCCGTTTGGCTTAATCTGTGAGTTAATTTGAACCATCTCTAATTTTCATAAATTAAAATAATAGGAGTTCTGAAAAAACATTTTGAAGAAGTTTGGCAACATTGATAGAACTGTATGTTAACATTGATAACTTGTTGTCCTTATTTTGTGTATCTTGTGTTAGTATTTTAGGGTATTTTAAACTTATGTAAAGTTTTTTTTAGTCTCATTTTGGATAGGTAAGAGTTCTTTAGTGTTTAAATACGAAGTCTCTTTCATTATGGTTGTGTGGACTAGAAATCAGGGGTGCTCGCGCGTGCACAAAGCCCATTGAGGTCCGGTAAAGAGAATTGGATAACCGGGTCCGGAAAACCTTAATGGGCCCGCATCGCACGCGCACGGGTGGTGCAAATCTGGGTTTCAGAGTCTCGCCGGTGTGAACCGAATAAGCTCCACACTATAGCAGTTTTCATGTGCTAGTCTATCCCAATACGCTCGCAGTTTCATGTGTCAGTCTCTCTTTTCATTCCATTTATTGATTCTTACGTCTGAGAGTCTTAGGCTAACAGGTCTTATGGTAACAGCACTCCAGTGCTCCTAATTCGAAAAGTGTCTGTTCTCTTTTTACTCTGACAGGTCGAATTGGTAAGCATCCTTGTGACAGAGGTTCATTCACCGCGAACTAATGAGATTTTTCCACCACAATAACTTATTTTAATAATAAAATATAAAATGGAACCAAGTTATTGACAAATTGTTGCAAATTAGAGAGGAATTTGAAAAGCTCTCGAAAGCCTTTTTAAAATTTATGATGATTTTTTGTCTCTCTTTTTCACTCTCTAGGAAAACCTCAAAAGTTAATTGTATTTAGGTCTCATCATTTCAACCGTTTATACATTCTTTTTTCTTCTTTTTATTATTTTATTCAATATATAAAAAAGGTTTTTCATGTTAATATTGGGGTCATATTTTGAATTTTATTATCTTTTTTTGTCATCGTCTCTATTGTGAACTCTCCTTAAGTTACTCATTTACATTCTAATTTGTTGCTAAATTTGTTGGAAGTTAGAGTCAAAGTTTATGTGTCCTGTCCGTTGTTTTAAATCTCAAAGACCCAAGCTAAAATTTGATTGATCCGGATGATTGAATCAACAATGTAATTTGAAAATAGCATCATTTTCGAGAATCATAAAACCCATTTATTAACTTAATTTTTCTCAAAATAACAATTTCATCTGAGAAAAAAATTTTCAAAATAGTTTTTTTTTTTTCAGAAACATTTGAAAATAATATTATCTTAAAAAAAAAAAAAAAATCTCCAGATGCCTGGAAACTTCTATTCTTTCTAGATCCAACCACTCTCGCCAAATAAACAAACACTTCCCACACTTTTGAGTCCAGAGAACCCATACCCAAAACCTTTGTGTGTTCATGCTCACTCGCCCAACAAGCCCACCCATACTCACCCACCCACCCCCCAAAAGCCCACCAAAACCGACCAATCATTGCCTTGCGGACCCCACCACCTCCAGCTGTTCTCCAGTCTAGACTCTTCTCTCTCTATATATACATACGATTTAACTCTTGTTCATTTTCACACACGCTTCCAAACTCTCAGAAGCAATGGCCGCTGCGAATTCCGCTTTTGCCCTTCTCTCCCTCTCTCTCCTCCTCCTCAGCTGCTCCGCTGGCACGAACAGAAAGCTTTCCCTGGTCCAGCAGCAGCCCCTGACGGTGTTAAAATACCACAACGGCCCTCTTCTCAAGGGAAATTACAGCCTTAACCTCGTCTACTACGGCCGATTCTCCCCTTCCCAGCGCGCGATAATCGCCGATTTCGTCCGCTCCCTCTCCTCCTCCCCTCTCCCCCCGCCCACCGTCGCCACGTGGTGGACCACCACATCGAAGTACCGCGCGGGGCCCACACGCCTCTCCCTCGGCGCCCAGATCCTCGACGAGTCCTGCTCCCTCGGCAAATCCCTCAGGATCTCCCAGATCTCCTCCCTCACCCGGAAGCTCAACCCCGGGCCCGCATCCGTGACCGCCGTCCTCACCTCCGCTGACGTGGCGGTCGAGGGTTTCTGCTCCAGCCGATGCGGGACCCACTGGTCAGCCCCTGGGTCAAAAACCACGTACGTGTGGGTCGGGAACCCGTCCGCCCAGTGCCCCGGGCAGTGCGCGTGGCCCTTCCACCAGCCCATCTACGGCCCGCAGACCCCGCCGCTAGTCGCGCCTAACGGCGACGTCGGGGTCGACGGCATGATCATAAACCTCGCCACCGTCCTCGCGGGCACCGTTACCAACCCGTTTGGTAGCGGGTTCTACCAGGGACCCGCCACCGCGCCGCTCGAGGCGGTGAGCGCGTGCACGGGTATATTCGGGTCCGGTTCGTACCCGGGTTATGCGGGTAAGTTGCTGGTGGATCCGACAAGCGGGGCGAGTTACAACGCAAAAGGGTTGAATGGGAGGAAGTACCTGCTGCCTGCCATGTGGGACCCAAAGACGTCCCAGTGTGCCACGCTGACATAGAGATATTATGTGGTGTGGAATTTTGAGAAAGTTTATATGCGAGTTTTGTTTATATGTAAGGAAAAAAATAATAATATTAGGGGGTTTATTAGAAAACCTCGTGTGTAATAAGGTAAAGAAAGTTGGATATTATTTTGTAATAATAATAATAATATGTTTAGCTAGTTAATGGTGAGATTTCAATCTAACTTATTTTGATGGATTGATGTAGCCTTTTGATTGGAAGGCTTTTTTTTTTTGGACCAAAGCAACTCAAAGTCTAATTTCCTCATTTAGATGCCATAATAGCCTCATAGGTCTGTCGGCTAAAATTAGAAATATTGTTCAATTCGATTTTTCTATGCCGTTAGTATTAAATGTGATTTGACACAGTCACCAAGCAAACCACAGTGGGCCTTTTTTTTATGGGCAGTGACCGAGTCACTTTTCTTGAGTGGGCTTCAAAACTTGTAATGATGTAATAGAAACAGCTGGGGCCGTGCGTGGAGGACGCAGAGGCGCGCCTCTTGTTATGCAATTTAAACCTGTGATAAAATTTATGAATGAAAATCTGTGGTAAATTAATGATAGTAATTAAGAAATTGAGCAAAATAATTATCTTATTGGAGGATTTAGCTTTGGGAAATGCGCTGATTGTGCTGTAAAAGTTGTACTGTTTTGGCTGTGTACTGTTATTTCCTTCCCCTTTTCCCCCACTTTCTTGGCTTTTCTAAAATGTTTTTTTTTTTCTTTTGATATTTGAAATCTTTTTAATTTTATTTTTACCTTCCATATTGACCCCTGAAATTTTATAAGTTTGAACAAAATATATTTTTTTATTAGCTGATGTCTATTTTATAATGGTGCACAAGTGAAAATAGATTTTATCTCCCAAATCTAACTACTCATCTTAGGCCCCGTTCACTCTCTTTCACTCTCATCTCAGATCTCATTCTCACTCTCACGCCGTTCTCTCACGCTCTCATTCTCTTTTCTCGATTTTAGAGAAGATAACTTGGCGGGAGCAGCTCTGACAGTGCTAGCATTCGCAACAGCTAGCAACAGTTTTCGTAACAGTGGGTTAAGAGGAAATGTGTTTTTATTAAGAGAAAAATCAAGAAGAAAGATGAGAAGGGTATAATGATAACTTACATATTATTTTAGAGTATTAAAATGTAAAAATAGAATATTTCATGCGTCTTTTAACTTATAAACAGAAAAATTAATGGAGAGGAGTATTTTGTTTAAACTTATAAGATTTGGCGAGTCGATATCAAAATATAAAAAAAAATTGTAGGTGAATACAAAATTTATAAAGGGGAGATAAACTTGTGTCATTCCAAAAGGATTTGACCCCGAATTCTTCTCACTCAAATTCAACCCTCCGATATTCAAATACAAGATCCACTCTGTTAAAGTTGATCTATATTATTTCAAGTATCTACAAATAAAAAATCAAGTGTTTTGAATACTTTTGTCCCATGCATTAAGTAGGGTAAAAACGGACGGCCTAAATAGTGAGTTGGTTAGTTTAATGCTGCAGAACACTTGAAACCTAACCAAAATTAGTTTATAGGGGTTTTTAAATGTTTAGATCATAATGAAATGGCCAGATCGAGAATTTGTATGTTTAAAGATATAGATCTAACCAATTCACTACTTTCGGCCATCCATTTTACGCCGCCTGATGGATGGGCAAAAAATATTTAAAACACTTGATTTTTGGTTTATAAATACTTGAAATAATATAAATCAACTTCAACGGAGAGTGGATCTTGTATTCGAATATCGGAGAGTTGATTTAAGTAGGAAAATTTCCGGGTTAAACCTTTTTTGAAAGGACACAAGTCTATCACTTTGGGCCTCTTTGGTTAAGGATGGAAGTGAGGAAGTAAGGAAATGAGGAAGTAGTAGTTCCTTTGGAACTTGGAAGTGATTAGTAAATTTTTCGGTGTTTGGATGTTATTGGAAAGTGTGGTTTGAAAACTCTTATGTCTTTTCGGTGTTTGGATGGTAATGTGGAAGTGGAAGTAGAAAGTTGACCACAAAGTTGACCGCAAAATAATATTAAAATAAAAATTAATTAAGAAAAATAAAATGGATTGTAATTAGAATGCAAGTGAGATTTACATGATCACGAATTTAACTGTTTTGCGCTACAATTTATTACAAATGAGATTTACATGACCACAAAATTGACTGTAGCACTTTGGAAGTGAGGAAATGGTTATGTAAAAGAGAAAAGAGAAAAGGAAAAAGGGTTTTCTTATTTTCTTTTTCCGATGTTGGATAGATGGGGAAGTGAGCAATTATACTTCCTCATTTCCTTACTTCCGCCCACTTTCTTGCAAACAAACACGCCGTTTATAAAGATCTGATATATTGATATGAAAAAGAAAAAAAAAACCTTTACAAAACAATAAAAGACTAGTTGGTAACATGAATTCCAAGCTCAACGAAGGCTCCAATAAAAAGTGTGTTTTTGTTCTGTCCTGTCAATTTTAGTGCGTGAATAATACTCCAAGGTCTCACAGTCTCTTTCAATCGTCTTTCGGCAGCATCCAAGCATGGGCGTGATGTGAGAGAAAGATGAGTGAGAAAGCAAGTGTTCATGCAAATCCGGTGGCTAAAGGCAAAGGCTTGCCGTCTCACATTTGAAGTGCACGCCCTCACAGACAACGACACCTACTTTCATGTTCTACTATCGAAATTAAAGAAACATATCATGCCTAATAATACCTATACATTCTCGTGATGATTTCCGTTCATGCATCTCACTAAAATAATGCAACTGGAGAGCTCGTTTTCGCTGCCCACGGGTGATTTTGACGACTGTTTGTGTTCTTTCTTCTCGTGAAGAAGAAAAGGCAAAATACCTATGACTTTCAAAAATATCTGCATGATTTTGTTCTTTTAAATATAGACGATAATCTAATGCAAACAGTGTTTGGTTATCTGAATTCTTCTTACTATCGAAAAATTTTAACACCATGCTACAATGACACTTGTGTAGAGTGTCAACATTTAACAACGATATATTTTGGTAGGATTGTGACAGAGTGTCCAGTTTTATTCGAAGATTTAAAGAATATAATTAAAAAATAAACAAATAAAAACTCAATAGTTAAAAATTTTACATTAATTTAAAGTTTACACCATGAGATAACTCTGGTATAAAATTAAATTATATCCATTTTACCAAAAAAAAAAATGGGTGTCTAGCCTTGATCTGCCTCCTCTCTTAACTTCTAGCTTCGCACAGTCTTCAAATTTTATCAATCTGATGCACCAAGACAAGGGAATTAATTGAAGATCTACAAAAATAAACTTGCTTAATTTTTTGTCTTTATATTTTAAAATATAGGACGTGATGCGCGTGGCATTGGCGCAAGTGAGGCAAGGCTCCTTGTGAAGGCCCAAGCCATTTAATTGATGGATCGATGAATTAATTAATTAGGTGCATCGAAAAGGTTAATTTACAATTTAATTAATTCTCTAATATAATATCTATTCACGTACCCCACAACAAGCCTTGCCGTAGCTTGCTCCAAGTATTCACCATTGCAGTTTACGTTGCAGTGTGTAGTGGTCAAAAATTGTCTTTCATCAAGATGTTGACACATGTCCATACAATTGATAGCATCCCTCCTAAATGCCCACAGCTCGCAGTCTTTTCCTTCAAGCTCCGCCACCAAAGGTCACCTCAGAGCTTTCTCCTGTTCCGAAGAAATCATCCTGCGGAGTCACCTACAGTTTAAGATTTCTGACTTCACCCTCAATGTCTGCAGTAATAACTGCCAAGATCTCCCGCCTGCAATTACGCCAAGTCTCCTCTCCCATGTTGAAGACGTGTAACGCCCCTGCATTCAAGGTGGACAATTATGAACAGTGAAGAGATTTCCTAAATGCAATCCCAACAGTCCAGTGCCAACAATCACGATCATTATAGCAAATACGCTCATGAAGATAGCACATTTACGAGATCATGTAAGCACCTCATCCGCCTCCATGCCAACAGCTCAGTATAAATAGATAACAGCTCAGTATAAATAGATTTTCTCCTAGAGGAGAAAGGATCTTTTCCTTCCACTCAATCCTAATTCAGTACATAACATTCAATGTTAGACTTTTTTATGTTTTAAAGTCTAATTTATTTTGGGCCTAATCAAGTCAATTGGATATTTGCACCCGCCCACTTAACCTATGTTGTTTGACCCAATAAAGAATTGATCAAACCTAAATGGTTTGGGTCTAGACACGTTTCAATTACACTTAGCCATGAGTGTATTTAAATTAGAATGTGGGACTCATCACACGTGTGGAACTCGTGTTATAAATCAAGGGCCTAGATCTATGATGAGTTGAACTAGGGTTTCTTGATGCTATATATATCATGAGTAGGGTTCCCTCTCCACCAACAAGAATAATCATCTCTCTCTTGGAGGCCTCTCATCTCCTCTAAGAATAAAGAAGAGAACTTGGTGGCTGGAGAGAAGAATCCTCTCCCTCAACCCGACGTCCTCGAGATCGTGCAACCTTCGGCATCCTCTTCGCGATGGAATCAGGTATGCCTAAAACCCTCCTTCCCTTTGATCATGATAAAGAGGCTTACAGTATATGTAGATCTTGTATGGAATAAATTTAGATCTAACAATTGGTATCAGAGCCTCCTCTTTATCAGATCATCGGGATATAAAGTAATAATTTTTTGATCTCGATTTATGAAAATTATGAATCTCTGTATTTAATTCAATAAAGATTATCTTTTGTGTCTCAAGTAATTGAATTAAATTAGAGATGATTAAATTAAATTCATGTATATATTTTTTATGATTTATATCTGTGTGTTATTATTATTTTTAATGAAACAAAAAAAAAAAAAAAAAAATCGTGGCCTATTTTCATGCAGGCGCTCAAGCGCCTGCATGCAATGAAACAAAAAAAAAAAAAAAATCGTGGCCTATTTTCATGCAGGCGCTCAAGCGCCTGCATGCAATGCAATAAAAAAAAAAAAAAAAAAAAGAAAAAGAAAGGGGTGCATGAATTGCTCTCTGCAGAGAGCAATGCTCTCTGCAGAGCGCGCGAACTAGTGGCCTGTACCGATCCTCGTGGGCGGGCAACAGCCGCCGGCCACCACGAGCCGGCGGCTACAAGGGTAATAAAAAAAAAAAAAAAAAAAAGGAGATTAGTTATTTAGTGTTTCCTTAATTGGGATTGTGAGATTGAATAGGATTAAATTTTGATATAGATACAAAATTTAAATCTAATAAGGAAACTCATTTAATCTATTCTTAGTTGTTCTCACATTAAAGCTAATTGGGTTTTATCCAGTTTATTTAAACCCGGCCCAATAAGAAGGAAACCAATAACTTAACCATTGCGGGTCGGGTCTGATTCAGACCCGATAAGCACTGCAGACCCGTTTTGCCATTAGAAACTTCAATTAGCCGTTACGGGCTCATACGACCTCTGTTTTGGGCATGTAAACAGCCGTTTCGAAGCTCTTGACGAGCACTACAGTATTACAGGCATTAGACATGACAAAACAGTAGTTAGTTGACAAAAAGAAGGCATTGAAGTGTTTGTTTATCATGGTTATGTGTACCCTTACATGCTTCCGCTTCATCAATATTTATATTATTGCTTATATTGCCTAGCATAATGAATATTGATGTTTACTACAGTTAATAACACACAGATAAAAATATATACATGTTCAAGTTAAAGAATTTATAAAAGAGCTTATTTAATTGCGTATGTAGTTCATGCGGACAATAGCCGGCCCAAAGGAAGACTATTGTTTGGCCGAATTATGTACGGCTTCGGATACTTGATGTGGGTAATGCAAGTGGGAGAACCTTGATGTGTGGTAATCGGCCCAAAGGAAGGTTGTCACACTATTGGCCCATATTGCATTACCCTCATCAATTAGTCCGATGGCGGAACAAGAATCCAGATGCATAAATTTGTGTGGCCCATGCGTGTGGCAATCGGCCCAAAGGAAGGTTGTCATTATGGCCGGGTCATTACATATATTATATGGCCAATATAGATTACTTAAACTTTAGGACCAATCCTATAAAGTGACAGTCGGCCCAAAGGAAGGCTGTTCTCTTACATAGGACCTAGACTTTAGGATATCTATATTGGGCCAGTACAGTGTTGGCATATAGAGACACAACTTGTTCTGAAAGTTTAACCGGCAGCTCTATCGGTTAAACTGGTTGCATTTTCTAAAATTCAATTTTTATGGCTATTGTAGTAGAATTTTATTAAATGCAATGTTTATGTTAAACTGATGAGAAATTGTACACTTATGTAGTATAAATTGAATGGTACAAACTTTAAGAAGTGGTAAGACCACGTAAATGATCGTTCTTGAATTCATGCACCTAAAGTACACCTTAAAGATTGTGGATCTCTACTATCACTAATAAAAGTTCAGTAAAGAAAAGCTCAATTGTGGTAAGTGGGAGAGATCTTACAAAATGTGTCTAATGGTTATAAAGCACACTATTCCTATGACTATTAGGGGTACTATGCCTGATAGGGTTAGTGCTAAGAGTTTTCTAACTGAAGTAGCAAACCGATTTACTAAATCGGATAAAGTTGAGGCTAGTACGCATTTTAGCAAGCTAGTAAATATGCGCTACAATGGTAAAGGAAACATAAAGGAGTACATTATGGAAATGTCTAATCTTGTTTCAAAACTAAAGGCACTGAAATTGGAACTCTCCGAAGAGATTCTAGTGTACTTCATTTTGATTTCTCTTCCTCCACAGTATAACCCTTTTAAGATTAATTATAATGCTCAAAGGAAAAAGTGGAGTCTCACTGAGCTCATTAGTCACTGTCTTCAGGAAGAAGAAAGGTTGAAACAAGAAAAGACTGAAAGTGCTCGCTTAGCATTTCAGGGTAACACCACTAATAAGAAAAGGAAAAAGAGTGAAACTAAAGGGAGGAACATAAACACCACTATAGTGGCTGATCCTAAGTGGCAAAAGTGCAGAAAAAGTAGCCTAAGGTCATTGCATACTTCTTCTGTAAGAAAGTAAGCCACTTCAAGTAGGATTGCATAAAGTATCAGAAATGGCTATTTAGCGGGTATATCTCATATTTATGTTTATTCTGAGATTAATTTAGTTTTAGTGCCATTTTATAAATTGTGAATAGATAATTCACATAAGCGATTCAATGCGGAACTTCCAAACCCAAAGGAGGCCCAGCCCAACTGAGCGATACATATACATGGGTGATGGAAATAAAGTTGCAATTAAAGTTGTTGGAGTTTGTAGGCTTAAATTAGATTCTGGTTTTTTGTTTTAGATTTGGATGAGACTTTATATGTACCGTCCTTTTAGACGGAATCATATTTCTATTTCATTTATTAGACAGATCTGGTTTTACTGTCACTCTTGATAATGAAATGCTTAGTCTACTTTTCAAATCTAAAGTTGTTGGTACTAGAATTCTGATTGATAGCTATATAAATTAAAACTTCATGCTTTATATACTGAATCTCTATATGTGAATAGCTAAGGCACTAAGCGAAAATTAATTAAAGAAACATTAGGAAGTTAGGTACTAAACAGAGTTCAGGATGTCTTAAATTTGGTGTATATATAGACATTTGTGGTTCATTCCCTACAGCTTCTTGGAATGGTCATGAATATTTCATCACTTTTACAGACAATTACTCTAGTTATGGGTACCTATACTTATTCTATGAGAAATCCCAATCATTGGACATGTTTAAAGCCGTTAAATCTGATCATGGTGGTGAGCACTATGACAGATATGGCGAATCAGGTAAATGTCCAGAATCATTTGTCAATTTCTAAAAGAGTGGTATTGTCGCTTAGTACATCATATCAGGGACACCTCGTCAAAATGGTATTGCTGAGAGATAAAATCACACACTAAAGGACATGGTTGGGAGTATGATAGCTCACACTATTCTACCAAAATCATTATATAGTGAAGCCTTAAAGATGGTTGTCACCTCCTTAATAGAATACCTAACAAACAATAATTAAAACCCTGTATGAGTTATGGACTGGGAAATTTCTCAGTATTAGGCATCTACATGTTTGGGGTTGTCCAGCGGAAGCTCAGCCATATATACCATATGAGACGAAGTTGGACTCAAGGACAATTAGCTGTTTATTCGTAAGGTATTCTGAGAGGTATAAAGGCTTTAAGTTTTAATGTCCCTCCACTAAGAACATAAAGACGGATTGCTAAAATTTTTTGAGGATATTCAGAACAGTGGGAGTCAACTACATAAGGATTTCATATTTAAGAAAGAACATATTGTTATACCCATGACAATTGTTCCAAATGATAAAGTAGTTGTTCCACTTCAAGATGAAAATACAGTTGCATCCTTACAAGATACATATACAGTTCATCCTGAAGTAGATCATGCTAGTGAGGTAGAAACTGAAAATTCTCAACCACAAGTGCCTAGGAGATCAACTAGAGAGAGGAGATCAGTCATTGCAAATGACTATATATAGTTTATCTCCAATAGCATGAGTTTGACATAAGGCTAGAGGATGACCCCGCATCCTTAAATGAGGCCAAACTCAACATTCACTCCAGTAAGTGGTCAAATGCCATGAAAGATGAGTTAAAATCCATAAAGGACAATGATGTTTGGGATTTAGTAGAGTTGCCTGAAGGAAAGAAACCAATTGGTTGTAAATGAGTATTCAAAACCAAGCGGGATTCGAAAGGTAATGTCAAAAGGTATAAGGCACATCTTGTCACAAAGGGATTCACTCAAAGAAAGGGCATTGATTATAAGGAGACTTTCTCCCTAGTTTTCATGAAGCATTCTTTTAAGATTATTATGACACTGGTGGTTCACTTTGACCTGAAGTTATACCAAATGAATGTTAAGATTGCCTTTCTTAATGGTAGCATTGAGAAGGAAATCTGTATGGTGCAACCAGAAAGTTTTTTAAAGTGAAGGTTTCATAATATTTGGTTTGCAAATAAAGAAATTCATTTATGATTTAAAGCAAGCATCCCGTCAATGGTATTTGAAATTTGATCAAGTAATATCCAATTTTGGTTTTAAGGAAAATATAGTTGATCAATGTATTCACCATAAATTTAAAGAGAGTAGACTTATATTTCTTGTGCTATATGTGGATGACATTCTACTAGCAAGTGACGATATGGTTCTTTTACTTGACACTAAGAGTCTTCTCTCAAAGAACTTTGAGATGAAAGATCTTGGAAAAGCTTCTTTTGTGATAGGCATCCAGATTCAACGTGACAGGACACGTGGAATATTAGGTTTATCACAAAAGGCCTATATCGATAAGGTGCTAGATAGATATGGCATGAAGAATTGCTCTAAGGAAGATAAGTTAAGTTTACTCTAATGTCCCAAGAACGATCTAAGGAAAGAGCAAATGAAAGACATTCCATATGCATTGGCGGTTGGATGTCTGATATGTGCTCAAGTTTGTACCCATCCAGACATAGCATATACCGTTGAGAAACTTGACAGAAACTTGATCAATCATGGGATTGATCTCTGAAAGACTGTCAAGAAGGTAATGCGATATCAATAGAAGACTACATGAAATCTGATCAGTTGCAGCTGATCGGATACACAGATTCAGATTATGCTGTATGTATCGACAATAGGAAGTCCACTTCATTTTACATTTTCCTTATTGTAGGAAGATGGTGGATTTAGTCGAGAGGCCATTATAGCTACACTGTGACAATAAGAGCTATAAAGCTTTACTGCAATAGTGACAAGAGTTCAGTAAAGTCGAAGCATATCGACATCAAGTTTCTTGTCATCAATGATAAAGTTCAGAATCATATTTTGTCTGTTTGATAGTGATGACACTATTCTTAACATTACAAATCCACTCATTAAAGGACTTTCACCTAAAGTATTCTTAGAGCATATTGCTCATATGGGGATGACTAGTCATTATGATATCCTGATTTTGTGGGAGTGGATAATTTTATGTAACAGACATTACTTCTAAGTGCACTTTATGGATATTTGTTGATTCTGATAAATAAATTTATTAACTGCTTTTTCTAAAGTTTACTTTTGCGCATTTGAGTTTGTTGAATTAGCAGTTAGACTCGTTGGAGTCATAAAGTTAGACTCGTTGGAGTCATAAAGTGGAAACCAGTTGGAATTGTACCTTATTTGATCAGAGGACATTTTCATGCCACACGTCCACATTTGATCTATGTCGTTAGGGGTTCTGAAACTTGTGATGTGGAAGGTCCTACCTCGATTATACAGAAGGTAACGATCGCCATGTTCGGTGGCAGGACACTTAATGGACCAGATTGTTTTGAAACGTGGTTTGTTGGCGGTTAAAATTTTGACGTCATAAAGTTATGCATAATATCTATTCAGTATGACTTGCTTGGCCCAAGTGGGAGATTGTTAGACTTTTTTATGTTTTAAAGTCTAATTTATTTTGGGCCTAATCAAGTCAATTGGATATTTGCACCCGCCCACTTAACCTATGTTGTTTGACCCAATAAAGAATTGATCAAACCTAAATGGTTTGGGTCTAAACACGTTTCAATTACACTTAGCCATGAGTGTATTTAAATTAGAATGTGGGACTCATCACACGTGTGGAACTCGTGTTATAAATCAAGGGCCTAGATCTATGATGAGTTGAACTAGGGTTTCTTGATGCTATATATATCATGAGTAGGGTTCCCTCTCCACCAACAAGAATAATCATCTCTCTCTTGGAGGCCTCTCATCTCCTCTAAGAATAAAGAAGAGAACTTGGTGGCTGGAGAGAAGAATCCTCTCCCTCAACCCGACGTCCTCGAGATCGTGCAACCTTCGGCATCCTCTTCGCGATGGAATCAGGTATGCCTAAAACCCTCCTTCCCTTTGATCATGATAAAGAGGCTTACAGTATATGTAGATCTTGTATGGAATAAATTTAGATCTAACATTCAATTCCTAAAATTTCTATAAATCTGCGAGTTATAGTGAATTTTCCTCCTCTTTCCCATAAATTTTTCCAATTTGAATTTTCACGTAAAAATCATGCGTTTTCATCTATTATTTGTGTTGTGATCACCATTTTATATTTGGATTCGGTTTATGTGTGTGAGCCACACACACACACACATTATAAGAGAGCTAATCCCTTGTTGACACGTGGATAAAATGTCGGATTTTAGGCGGATAAAGATTTAAAATCTTTGCACCTCTTATAATATTATAAGAGGTCCAATCTGATGTGTCAACGCGGGATTGGCTCTCTTATAATAAGTGTATGTGGCTCACACGCATGAACCAAACCATTTACATTTACCCCTCACTTTTCTATTCCTCGCTTGTGGTGTGGATCGATCGTCTGATCACTCGCAGCGAAAAATCTCCACTATAAATTGGGGCTTTGATTGAGATTTGAGTCTCTACACTCAAGGTCTTCTTTCTAAAAATCTAAACCTTTCTTAAAAAGCCTCATCCACATTGACAATGGTCTCAAGAAAGCAAGTCGTCACCCTTAACAGCGCCAAGACCAAAAGCAAGACCATTAGGACTGTTGGGAGCACAGTCCCTCCACCAATCAACGATCACCCACATACTACCAAGGACAGCGGCTCATCCTCGCCTCCGGAGGTATCCGCCAGTTTCTATTGGAAACAACATGAAAATCATCTCTTTCAGATAATCCAAGACATGATAAAGCATATGAAGGAACAACAAACACAATATGATCGCAATCGAGAAAAGGAGGCTCTCGATTCTGAGAATGCCATCTGTGGGCAGGAGGCATCGAGGCAGCTCAACCAATAACTCTAGGCCCAAATTGCAGCCCTCTAAAATAATCCAGTGCAGTTAGAGGGCAAGCTCGAAGTCGGCAGATCACCCGATCTCCATGCTCTCGATGAACTGATCCAAAGATGGATTGCGATGGCTAAGCTGTAAAATCGTCCAACGCCCTCAACCGCAAAAGTCTCCAATTTTTCTTTCTCTAAGGAGATCCAGGAGTGTAAATTCTCGAAAAAGTTCTCGACTCTAATCTTCAACTACAACTCTAGACAGGGAATTACCCTCACATATATACGTTAAGTATCAGTACAGGTAAGAATCAGAGTACAAAAGTGCATGGTGCATTATATATTCCAACAAAAAAGTATAACAACAAAGTTATCACAAGATGTGACATAATACTATAAGGATATCATCACCACTAGGCGCAAACGTGAGAATTTCTAAGAGATATACATATATGAATTGCACAAAAGATGCTCACAAGTTACAAAAAGGAAACTCGAGAGCCGAGCAGGGGGCCGAAAGAAAAGACCTTAGATGGTCTACCGCTGATCCACTACGCTACTGCTGCACAACTCTGATCAACAGGAAGTCCATCAAGGTTCAAGCTTTAGGATCTGAACATGCAGGTCCAGGGGAGTCAGAAAGCTGCCCAACGAGTAATAAGATGAGTGCCAATTGGCATACATATATGGACACACATGTATCGATAGATCTAGATCAAAAAACATGTATTAAGAATCGTGTCATGAGCACATATACACATGAGCAGGGAAGAAGGTATCAAGTAAAGTAAATATAACAAAATTAGTTGTACAAGCTCAAATTACAGATTCGTGAGATAAGTATGTCGAAAGAATAATCCAAATAAGGGAATTCTTATATATATACACCTTATATCTCATGTCACCATAGCCTGAGTTCACACAACCCTAGTTGTCTCCTAAACTAAGAAAGCAATATAAAACCAATAAAATTGATAAAAATCGATAAAACTGATAAAATTGTTGAAACTGATAAAATCGAATGCAGGAAAAATTAGTTGTACAAACTTCGTTTACGACTTCATGAGACTAGTACGTTGAATGAATAATTCAAACAAGCAAACCCTCATATATATGCCTTATATCTCATGTCACCGTAATTTGAGTTCATACAACCTGAATCGCAAGATAACACAACGAATTTTAATTAGTATTTTATTATTATTATTACTCATCTGACTCATATATTTGGGCATGTGTTCTGGCATAGGATCTAACCCATATACATCCATATATGAGCAAGTCGAGGTTGGTTATTGAAAACTGAAGAGAAAATCTACGAATTATATTTACAATGGGTCCCGCGCATACTCGGGACCACAACCCAGAATGTTTCGTCGCTGGTGTACAGAACCTACCGTAAGGCGCACGAAGGAGAAGAGTCTTATTTGTATGCCCATTCAGGAAGGGGTATAATAACCGAGTCGCCATCACACCCCGTGAAACACCTTGAGGCTCACAGATAGAACTAAAGTTTTAGTTACACAACATATCTAAAATCATTATAAAAAAATCATGAATCGAAGTCCATCAATTTCCCCTGACTTGATGTAAGTTGTCCTTTTTATGACCATTATTATAATTATCAACTTATGGGAATAGTAAGACATGACATGCAGGTATAGGAGAAAGAAGTACAGGAGCACATGATAATAATTATTGGATTCCCGTAATGTGATAATCATGAGTCAAGTGATAGCATAGCAGGTGTCAGGTGATAACATGCAGGTGTCAGGTGTCAAGTAATAACAAGTCAAGTGACAGCACAGCAGACATTAACTGTCATATAACACAATATGAAAACGGTACACAGGAAATCAGTACGAATAATGAAAAACAATACAGCTTTTGGAAAATGATCTAAGTAGATATTTCAAACTCTTCACAATCATAATTAGAATAATTGATTAAACTATCAAGCAAGTAAATGGTTAAGCAAACAAGCGAGCGAACATCCAAGCGGAGCAAAGTAAATCTGGAGCGAAGTTAACGAACAACACTAAACGCCATCACGCTTGGCGTGATTACCACTCGCGGCATAACCAAGTGCACACTGTGAAGCGAGCGTATGAACTTTATGCTTCTGCACGTGGTGAAGCCGCGCTCGCGGTATAAGTACGCTTGGACGGAGTTAGCGATAAAGCGCTAAGCTTTAGGCTCACCTACTAGGCGGAGCATGAAAGATCCAGAGGGCTAAAGGCGACCATGAAAGGTCGACCAAATAAGAGAGAGCTCGAAGGCTAAATGTAGCCCAGAGGCTGAATAGATACCTGCAGAAGTGTTAGAACCAAACATGCATATATATAACAAGTAAGAGAACCGCCAAGCAGTTAAGCCAGACAGCTGAGCCCGATGGCTAACGACCACGAAGAGTCGATCAAGCACAGTAATAGTGCAATATTACAAGCAGCATATATGTACATATATTAAACTACGCTATTATTAGTAATCGTCACAGTGATACAAATATATCCCACCAGTATAATTACACGTGTCCAAAGATTACAAATATACACCCACACCAATATATATAAACAGTCCACAACATAAACATAACAATCTCATAATACAATACGAAATACAAAACACCGGTTAACGCGGGGTACCCAATAAAGCGAGAACAATTGCCTATAAATCTTTGGAATACATCGTAAAATCTCCGAAATATGAAAACACCACAAAGGCACGTACACATGCCAATTGTGAGAGAGGAGAGAGAGGGAGAGATATTTAAAGAGAGTTGAAAGAAAGAATAAAGGGAAGAGAGAATAAAAGAGGGAGGGGGTCTACCCATGCACAGGGCAAGGGGACCCACGGCCTGGGCCTGGTCGTGGACTAGGCGGCCCCGACGACGCGCCGCCCATTGGTGGTCGGGGTTGGCGCCGGCCAACTGGAGGAGAAAAGGGAGGGGTGAGGCTTTTGGTGGTGATGGTTATGGTGATTTGGTGGTGAAATGTTGAAATTGAAGGAAATGGGAGGAGGAGGAATAGAGGGTTATGATTGAGGAGGAGAAGTTGATTTGGAGGCGGGGGTGATGGATTTGGGGAATTTGAAGGTGATGGCGGTGGTTGATTTGAAGAAGAAGAAGATGGAGATGGTGGTGTCGTAATCTTGAAGGGGGAGTGGAGTTGGGGGATGGAATGGTGGAGGTGGCGCCGGCCTGGGGATCGCTGGCCAGGTCACCGGAGCTTGGGGTGGTGGTCGCTGGGCGCTGGGAGGAGAAGAAAAAGAAAGAGTTGAGGGGAGAAGATTAGAAAGTGAAAGGAGGAATTAGAGAGTGAGAGAAATGGGGAGGTGAAGGTGTGGTGGTGCGGCTTGGCCAGAGATGGGGGTCGCCGTCGGCTACTGATATTCGCCGGAGGAGGGAGGTCGGCGGTGGAGGTGGTCGACCACTGGTTGTTGAGGAAGAAGAGAAGCGAGAGAAAACTTAAAGTGTGACTTGAGAAAGAGAGAGATTAAGAGAAAGAGAGATTTATAAGAGAGAGAGGAGAAGACTAAATGGGAGAGGGGAGATGGACCTCACGTCCAGCAGAGGAGATGAGACCTGTGTTTGAACCAGCCTCGCGCCGGGCCAGGAGAGAGAAGGGGAGGAGAGAGAAGAAGTGGGGGAAGAAGATATTTGGGGAAAGTTGTGGTGGAGAAAAAAGAAAAAATGGAAAATAAAACGAAAAAGAGAAAGGGAAAGAAAACGAAAAAAGGAAAAGAAAAGAAAAGAAAAGAAAAGATGGAAAATATCAGGGGAAAACTTCCAGATTCGGAAAAACACAAATATTATTTTAATCAACCAAATTTTGACTATTTCAGAAAGATCTCCAAAAATTCTCAAAATAGAAAATATTATACTGAGAATTATGTTGAAATCGGATTTAAGAAATTCAATTTCATTTTCAAATTAAAAATTCTGAAATCGTTCGGCGATATAGGTTGACATCAATTCGATCGAATTTATACTAATCCAGAAAAATCTCCAAAAATGCATTAAAGTAGAAAATATATTCTTGAGGAATAATATGAAAGCAGTTTCTAGAAATTCATCTCCATTTGTAAATTTAAAACTCGAGAATCGATCAGCTATACCGATCGATACTGATTTTGAAGTTTTCGCAAAATAATTCTGAAAAATTCAGAAAATCATAAAATTTTTAAAATATTTAAAAACAGTATTTGCAACTATAATCAGTCAAATCTGACTTGCAGAAAAATCAAATCAAGCAGTACACAGGGATCGAGTTCTGGGTTCAGACTCAGAATGACTCTGAGTTCAGAAATCTGGGTCTGACGCCAAACAATAGTATAAATAATCTCAAATTAAAAACAAGTATGAGAAAAAATAGAAAATACGATCGAAAAATCGGGACACGTATTCTGGGGACAGGGTGTTACAACCACTCTCCAATATCGCAACACGTGTCTCGCCGCATCAAGAGATCTCAAGTGGACAATGAACTCGATATACTAGTTGGCTCACATTTAATCCCAAAGAGAGAGCCTTGGGCTTTGCCTCGAGCTCACATTCAATCCTGAAAGGAGAGCCATGGGCCTTACCCTGAGCTCACATTCAATCCCGAAAAGAGAGCCTCAGGTCTTACCCCGAGATCACATTCGACCCCGAGGAAATGATTTCGGGCCCTTTCTTTCTCCGACATCCGCGACTACCAGATCTCTTCCCGACCTCCACGACATAGGTTCTCCACGGATATTCCTACTTACACTGGACACAGCTCAGCAGCAAGGTTTCTCGATGGATAGTATAAGATATCTCGGTTTGTGTAACGCCCCGATCCGGCGGGTACGGAGACGTTACTGCGACGTATATACGTAGGTCAGAAATACCCTCACGCATATACGCTAAGCATCAGTACAGACAAGAATCAGAGTACGGAAGCAAGTGGTGCATTATACATTCCAACACATGAGTACAATTACAAAGTTATCACCAGAGGTGATCCAATATTACATGAATATTACATCACTGATATGCGCAATTGCGAGAATACAAAGAGATGTACAAGTATGAACAGTACAAAAGGCACTCACGAGTTTACAAAAGGAAAACTCGAGAGGCACACAGGGGGCCTGGAAGGATAGAGCTTCAGATGGTCTGCTGGAGATCCACGCTACCGCTGCGCCATTCTGATCAGCAACTGGAAGAATCCACACGCTCCAAGCTCCATGACCTGGACATGAGGATCCAGGGGAGTCAGATGAAACTCCCCAGGCGAGTGGTGAAGCAAGGGCAAGATGGCGTGCTAAGATAAGTACAAGTGTATCGATAAAATCGAATCATAATCATGCATTGAAAACTGTGTCGTGAGCAGAAGCATGTATAGCAGGTAGATATATAACAAGTGATATCGAGTAGGAAGCACTCAGGGTATGATAAGATAAGAACAGGAGACTGGTGGAATAGAACACGAGTGGTAAAGTAGGATGCAAGCAGGCATAATATAGTAATCATAAAACTGAAAATCCGAAGTAAAGTCCGATACAGGCAAATTCGATTGTACAGGTTTAGGTCACGGCTCCATGAGATTAGTACCTCGAAGGAATAATCCAAAAGGGGAAACCCTCATCTATATACTTTTATCCCATGTCACCATAATCCAAGCCCATACAACCCGAGTTACAAAACGGCACAACAAATTGTATATTAGCATCTTATTATAATTGGAGCCGTCTAAGTTCCAGGCTTCAGTATGTGTCCCATTCCACATACTTCCACTCACAACTTATATAGCAAGTTATTTGGAAACTGATAAAGTTCGATGAATCATGTTTCGGATGGGTCCCGTACATGCCCGGGACAACGGTCCAGGAGTATCCGGTGCTGAGCCGGAATGTACCGCTAGGTACCGGGACTTATGGACGCCAAATAGGAATAGAGTATCGCAGATCCCATAGAAATAGGCCTAGGGCGTGTGCATACTCGGCAGGAGTAATCAGGAGTAGGGGTGCCAGCACACCACACGGAATCCCTGGTGGCCACCAGGTGATCCCTCAAGTATGTGGCCACGCGCGGCTCGATAAGACCACCATAAACATGATTAATCAGGGCCCATCAGTTTCCCCCAAACCGGGTGCAAGTTGTCTTATTAGAATTTAATATGTGATTATCAATTTACGGGAATAGCAGGTACAAGACATGATCAAGAGTTCAGGAGTACACGAGTACTATAGATTCAGGTCACTGTATATATAATACAGGATAACAAGTACGGTATTCCCGTAAATGAGATAATCACAGGTCAAGTACATCATGCCGGGTGTCAAGGGATAGCATGACAAGATGGTGATATTAGACAGGTAACCAGTCATGTCAAGAGATTGATATTAGTCCGGTGGCAAGTCATGTCATAACAAGGGGTCTTGCCAAGTAGTAGCATGTCTGGTGTCAGGTGATAACACATCAATTGTCAGGTGATACAAACAGGTGTTAAATAGTAGCATGTAAAAGACAGGTATGAAGTAATGGCATGGCATGTCAAGTGTTAACATATCAGGTAAATGCATGGCATGTGATAGAATAGTAGCTGAGCACATTCAAGCGGAGCTGAGAAAACTGGAGTGTACAGACAGCAAACAGTATTTAACACTGGAGCGTCTGGCAAGGTTACCGGGACAACTCGGCTTAAGGTGCGAGTAGGAATCCCGGCAGCATCTCGCCTAGACGAATCTAGTGGTAAAGCGCTGAACGCTGATCATGATAACCAGGCGGAGCTGAGAGACCTGACGGTCCCAATCACTTCCCTTTCGAGATAGTGAGAGACCGGAGGCTGAAGGGTCCAGTCAATGGCACTCGGCCATACACAAATACAGGGACTCAGCCCAATACATAATACATGAAAACATGAAATAAAATACATGTCGACCCGACAAAGCGGGGAAACCCAAATGGAGGCGAGAGCGAGGACACTCGCCTAAGTCATTAGAAAACATAGTGAAATCCTCGATCCGGAATCCAGGGAATCAACGCGTCAACGCGTTAGAGAAAAAGTGATAGAGAGAGGAGGAAATCAAGAGAGAGAAAGGAAAGAGAGGGAGGAGAGAGAACGTGAGAGCTAGAGAGAGAAGTCCATGGAGAGAGAGAGAGTGCATGAAGAGAGATTGGTGCACAGGGAGACGCGGGTTATGCGAGTGAGACGCGGGAGTCGCGTCGCGGGAATAGCAGACGCGGGAATCACAGACGCGTAAATCACGTCGCGGGGATGCCACAAACGCGGGGTCTGCGTTCTAGTCAGAACGCGAGAGAACGCGGACGCGGACGTGGATTCTGTGTCGCGTTAACACAAGAAGAACACGGACGCGGGCGTTAGCTCCGCGTTGTGTCGATGCAAGAACGCGAAGGCCGCGTTATACAAATGCCAAGAACGCGAAGACTCGCGTTAGGAATTGCCTGGACGCGGGAGTGAGATCCGCGTCTAACAATCAACAGATAGAAAGAGAGAGACAGGGAAAAGGTGATCTCTTTGGTGGTGGTGTCGTTGCAATTGTCACCGAAATGATTACCGGAATAATCGTAAACGATTACCGGAATAATCATCGGAGATGTTGCCGACGAAGAGGAGCTCGGCCCCAATCCTAAGGAGGTGGCCGGCCCTGATAAGAGTCATTTTCCAAATGGAGAAGACGAACAGGAAAAGGAACCAGGATGAAAAGAAAGAAACAGAGAAGGAAAGGAAAGAAGAAAGGGAGAAGAGGAGAATGACCGTCGATGGCTGGCGGTCACCGGCGGCGGTCGAAGTTGGCCGGAAGGTGGCCAAGCAATATGTGAAGGGGTGCAAGTATAGTTCAAATTGAAAGATTGGAGTTTTGAAAACAAGGCTTCGGAGAACGAAGCTATGGCTCGTCGGAAAGAGCACGACGAGGAGATGAAGACGGCGCGGTCGTTGGTGGCTAAGATGGAGTATGAGGTGGTGGAGATGGTGATGAAGCTATGAAGGTTAATGGGTCATTTGGGTGGAAAAGAAGAGGAAGAAGATGATGGTGGAGGTGGTGTTGTGGTTGAAATGGAGGAGGAGATGGAGGAGAATGAGGTGGTGGTGTTGGTGGTGGAAATGGAGGAGGAGATGGTGGAGAAATGGCTAGCCAAAGGAGGGAACATGGCTCAAACCCATGGAAATGGGCTGCCATGCTCTCTGTTGGTGGTTGCAGGAAACAAGAAGAAGAAAGAAAGAAAAAATGAATGAGAGAGAAGGAGTGGAGGCATTTATATAAAGGATGGGAATGAATATAATAATGTTGCACTTTTCAAAACAAAAGAACACACAAGGAGAGCTTGCGTCTCCCTCTCCAAACGCAGCCCTTATGCCTGCGTTTAGGCCAAAATGAGCCAAACGCGGAATTTAAAGCCGCGTCGAGGGAAGTGCGAAGGTTGCGTTTAACAAAAGGACAAAAGTCAGATTTGACTTGATGGGAGTTGATCTGAAATGCATTAAATGCAGTGTGGAGAGGATCTCTGTATTAAATGCAGAATCCTAGGTTGGTGAAACTCGCGTCGAGCAAGGAGAGAGAAAAGTGGGAAAATATCTGGATACTATTCCGGTATCTGAGAAAACACCGAAAACTCCGGAAAAGTCCAAAAAATAAAATAGCTTGGAAAGCTTCCCAAAAATTCTCAAAAATAATAAATATTATAAAAAGATTTTTGGTGAAATCGGTTTTCAGAAATAAAATCCCATTTTCAAAATAAAAATCCTGAAGTCAACCGTCAATCTCGGTCTACACCGGATTGGCCGGATTTTGATAAATTCTGAAAATTCTCAGAAAAAGTATTTAGATAGAAAATATGA
Source organism: Agave tequilana (assembly GCA_038442645.1). Lineage (NCBI taxonomy): Eukaryota > Viridiplantae > Streptophyta > Magnoliopsida > Asparagales > Asparagaceae > Agave > Agave tequilana. The sequence continues at coordinate 139,449 of JAVJIF010031276.1, forward strand.
TTTTAAGAAGTTATGGGAAAGCCGTTTCTTAAAATTTAACTCCGTTTGTAAATAAAAAATCCGAGTATCGGTCAGCGGCACTGGTCGACACCGGTTTTGAAGATTTTCAACTTAATTCAGGAAAATTCCAGAAAATCACGAAAAATCTAGAATATTAGAAAATGATGTTTGAAACTGAAATCGATCAAATCAGAATAGCGAAAAGGCCAAATCGAGAAATACCCTAGGATCGGGTCCTCGGTTCAGACTAGGGCTGACTCCGAGTCCGTGAATCCGGATCCAAGACAAACAATAATATAAATAATTCATAATACAAAATAAATACAGGAAGTAAATCAAAAAATACGATCGAGAAATCTGAATACGCAACTAAGTACGTATTCTGGGAGCGGGATGTTACAATCCATCCACCTTACAAAAAATTGCGTCCTCGCAATTTCGATAAGGGGTAAATTGAACATAAAGAGGACAAGGGCGGAATTTATACCAATTAAGATATGAAGCACTATAGGTAGGGCTCTCAAGTTGACTGAACAATAATCTGAATATAGACATCCTTTGCACTTCCGGCGTATAAGTCTTCGAACGATGCCGAATAATACTGACTGATAACATAACTTTGCAATAGAATTCCCGCTGTACTGCATACTTAATGTCACTCTGAGATTGAGCCAGAATACTGAAGATAAAGAAAACCCTGATAGTCCTGAGCATAATAAAGAAGACCGATAATTAAGAATTCCGAAGATCAGGCATCAATCACTCTGAAGAACATAGTCAAGAATAAAGAATAACCGCAGAAGAACCCGAATACCATCTTCTGAAAGATAACCCGATTGTTGATCAATCTTGAGAATACCCAAACTTCAAAGAGTTGGCCGAAGAGATCATATAATAGCTTCATTCAGAACCAGCCGCTACCTCTCTAGTCTATTCATATCTTAAGTTGGTATAAAGGCTTCGAAAAACCAAAACAGGGGAAAGATGGAAGGGATTAGGAATCAAAGGAAGAACGATCAAGAAAGAATAGATAACTCTGCACTTGTTGTTGGAGTGTATAACCAAGGCTCATGCATTCCAGTTGCAAATTTCTTTACCATTAATTTGCCATCTGGACGTACTGAGGATGCGAGAGCCTAGGCTCTGATACCAACCTGTAACGCCCCGATCCGGCGGGTACGGAGACGTTACTGCGACGTATATACGCAGGTCAGAAATACCCTCACGCATATACGCTAAGCATCAGTACAGGCAAGAATCAGAGTACGGAAGCAAGTGGTGCATTATACATTCCAACACATGAGTACAATTACAAAGTTATCACCAGAGGTGATCCAATATTACATGAATATTACATCACTGATATGCGCAATTGTGAGAATACAAAGAGATGTACAAGTATGAACAGTACAAAAGGCACTCACGAGTTTACAAAAGGAAAACTCGAGAGGCACACAGGGGGCCTGGAAGGATAGAGCTTCAGATGGTCTGCTGGAGATCCACGCTACCGCTGCGCCATTCTGATCAGCAACTGGAAGAATCCACACGCTCCAAGCTCCATGACCTGGACATGAGGATCCAGGGGAGTCAGATGAAACTCCCCAGGCGAGTGGTGAAGCAAGGGCCAGATGGCGTGCTAAGATAAGTACAAGTGTATCGATAAAACCGAATCATAATCATGCATTGAAAACTGTGTCGTGAGCAGAAGCATGTATAGCAGGTAGATATATAACAAGTGATATCGAGTAGGAAGCACTCAGGGTATGATAAGATAAGAACAGGAGACTGGTGGAATAGAACACGAGTGGTAAAACAGGATGCAAGCAGGCATAATATAGTAATCATAAAATCGGAAATCCGAAGTAAAGTCCGATACAGGCAAATTCGATTGTACAGGTTTAGGTCACGGCTCCATGAGATTAGTACCTCGAAGGAATAATCCAAATAAGGAAACCCTCATCTATATACTTTTATCCCATGTCACCATAATCCAAGCCCATACAACCCGAGTTACAAAACGGCACAGCAAATTGTATATTAGCATCTTATTATAATTGGAGCCGTCTAAGTTCCAGGCTTCAGTATGTGTCCCATTCCACATACTTCCACTCACAACTTATATAGCAAGTTATTTGAAAACTGATAAAGTTCGATGAATCATGTTTCGGATGGGTCCCGTACATGCCCGGGACAACGGTCCAGGAGTATCCGGTGCTGAGCCGGAACGTACCGCTAGGTACCGGGACTTATGGACGCCCGAACAGGAATAGAGTATCGCAGATCCCATAGAAATAGGCCTAGGGCGTGTGCATACTCGGCAGGAGTAATCAGGAGTAGGGGTGCCAGCACACCCCACGGAATCCCTGGTGGCCGCCAGGTGATCCCTCAAGTATGTGGCCACGCGCGGCTCGATAAGACCACCATAAACATGATTAATCAGGGCCCATCAGTTTCCCCCAAACCGGGTGCAAGTTGTCTTATTAGAATTTAATATGTGATTATCAATTTACGGGAATAGCAGGTACAAGACATGATCAAGAGTTCAGGAGTACATGAGTACTATAGATTCAGGTCACTGTATATATAATACAGGATAACAAGTACAGTATTCCCGTAAATGAGATAATCACAGGTCAAGTACATCATGCCGGGTGTCAAGGGATAGCATGACAAGATGGTGATATTAGACAGGTAACCAGTCATGTCAAGAGATTGATATTAGTCCGGTGGCAAGTCATGTCATAACAAGGGGTCTTGCCAAGTAGTAGCATGTCTGGTGTCAGGTGATAACACATCAATTGTCAGGTGATACAAACAGGTGTTAAATAGTAGCATGTAAAAGACAGGTATGAAGTAATGGCATGGCATGTCAAGTGTTAACATATCAGGTAAATGCATGGCATGTGATAGAATAGTAGCTGAGCACATTCAAGCGGAGCTGAGCAAGCTGGAGTGTACAGACAGCAAACAGTATTTAACACTGGAGCGTCTGGTAAGGTTACCGGGACAACTCGGCTTAAGGTGCGAGTAGGAATTCCGGCAGCATCTCGCCTAGACGAATCTAGTGTTAAAGCGCTGAACGCTGATCATGATAACCAGGCGGAGCTGAGAGACCTGACGGTCCCAATCACTTCCCTTTCGAGATAGTGAGAGACCGGAGGCTGAAGGGTCCAGTCAATGGCACTCGGCCATACACAAATACAGGGACTCAGCCCAATACATAATACATGAAAACATGGAATAAAATACATATCGACCCGACAAAGCGGGGAAACCCAAATGGAGGCGAGAGCGAGGACACTCGCCTAAGTCATTAGAAAACATAGTGAAATCCTCGATCCGGAATCCAGGGAATCAACACGTCAACGCGTTAGAGAAAAGTGATAGAGAGAGGAGGAAATCAAGAGAGAGAAAGGAAAGAGAGGGAGGAGAGAGAACGTGAGAGCTAGAGAGAGAAGTCCATGGAGAGAGAGTGCATGAAGAGAGATTGGTGCACAGGGAGACGCGGGTTATGCGAGTGAGACGCGGGAGTCGCGTCGCGGGAATAGCAGACGCGGGAATCACAGACGCGGAAATCACGTCGCGGGGATGCCACAAACGCGGGGTCTGCGTTCTAGTCAGAACGCGAGGAGAACGCGGACGCGGACGTGGATTCTGCGTCGCGTTAACACAAGAAGAACACGGACGCGGGCGTTAGCTCCGCGTTGTGTCGATGCAAGAACGCGAAGTCCGCGTTATACAAATGCCAAGAACGCGAAGACTCGCGTTAGGAATTGCCTGGACGTGGGAGTGAGATCCGCGTCTAACAATCAACAGATAGAAAGAGAGAGACAGGGAAAAGGTGATCTCTTTGGTGGTGGTGTCGTTGCAATTGTCACCGAAATGATTACCGGAATAATCGTAAACGATTACTGGAATAATCATCGGAGATGTTGCCGACGAAGAGGAGCTCGGCCCCAATCCTAAGGAGGTGGCCGGCCCTGATAAGAGTCATTTTCCAAATGGAGAAGACGAACATGAAGAGGAACCAGGATGAAAAGAAAGAAACAGAGAAGGAAAGGAAAGAAGAAAGGGGGAAGAGGAGAATGACCGTCGATGGCTGGCGGTCACCGGCGGCGGCCGAAGTTGGCCGAAAGGTGGCCAAGCAATATGTGAAGGGGTGCAAGTATAGTTCAAATTGAAAGATTGGAGTTTTGAAAACAAGGCTTCGGAGAACGAAGCTATGGCTCGTCGGAAAGAGCACGACGAGGAGATGAAGACGGCGCGGTCGTTGGTGGCTAAGATGGAGTATGAGGTGGTGGAGATGGTGATGAAGCTATGGAGGTTAATGGGTCATTTGGGTGGAAAAGAAGAGGAAGAAGATGATGGTGGAGGTGGTGTTGTGGTTGAAATGGAGGAGGAGATGGAGGAGAATGAGGTGGTGGTGTTGGTGGTGGAAATGGAGGAGGAGATGGTGGAGAAATGGCTAGCCAAAGGAGGGAACATGGCTCAAACCCATGGAAATGGGCTGCCATGCTCTCTGTTGGTGGTTGCAGGAAACAAGAAGAAGAAAGAAAGGAAAAATGAATGAGAGAGAAGGAGTGGAGGCATTTATATAAAGGATGGGAATGAATATAATAATGTTGCACTTTTCAAAACAAAAGAACACACAAGAAGAGCTTGCGTCTCCCTCTCCAAACGCAGCCCTTATGCCTGCGTTTAGGCCAAAATGAGCCAAACGCGGAATTTAAAGCCGCGTCCAGGGAAGTGTGAAGGTTGCGTTTAACAAAAGGACAAAAGTCAGATTTGACTTGATGGGAGTTGATCTGAAATGCATTAAATGCAGTGTGGAGAGGATCTCTGCATTAAATGCAGAATCCTAGGTTGGTGAAACTCGCGTCTAGCGAGGAGAGAGAAAAGTAGGAAAATATCTGGATACTATTCCGGTATCTGAGGAAACACCGAAAACTCCGGAAAAGTTCAAAAAATAAAATAGCTTGGAAAGCTTCCCAAAATTCTCAAAAATAATAAATATTATAAAAAGATTTTTGGTGAAATCGGTTTTCAGAAATAAAATCTCATTTTCAAAATAAAAATCCTGAAGTCAACCGTCAATCTCGGTCTACACCGGATTGGCCGGATTTTGATAAATTCTGAAAATTCTCAGAAAAAGTATTTAGATAGAAAATATGATTTTAAGAAGTTATGGGAAAGCCGTTTCTTAAAATTCAACTCCGTTTGTAAATAAAAAATCCGAGTATCGGTCAGCGGCACTGGTCGACACCGGTTTTGAAGATTTTCAACTTAATTAAGGAAAATTCCAGAAAATCACGAAAAATCTAGAATATTAGAAAATGATGTTTGAAACTGAAATCGGTCAAATCAGAATAGCGAAAAGGCCAAATCGAGAAATACCCTAGGATCGGGTCCTCGGTTCAGACTAGGGCTGACTCCGAGTCCGTGAATCCGGATCCAAGACAAAACAATAATATAAACAATTCATAATACAAAATAAATACAGGAATTAAATCAAAAAATACGATCGAGAAATCTGAATACGCAACTAAGTACGTATTTCGGGAGCGGGATGTTACAGTTTGCCACTCTTAATAATAAAACACAACAATCTGAATGATCACGAAAATATTCCAACATGCAAATCGTGCAGTTATAGAGATCCGAGAAATCTACACCATCAGTTACAATACTACAAAGTACTTATACACTTAGAGAATCATGGAGAAAGGGGGCAGGATCAAAGAAATTGCAAGTATAGGAATACTCTACAGAGTTCCTGTAATTTCGAGAAAATATAGTGAATTCTCTCTCCTCACCCTGATTCTTCTCAATTTGAGTTTTCACATAATTTTTTTTATATCCGCCAATTTACTGTGTTGAAACTTAAATTTCCGCCTCTGATTTAAATAGATCCCTCTCATTTATAGTACAAAATTGACCGTTCGATCAACCGCATTGAAAAATCTCTACCCCCACAACAATAACCTCGCTTGGAGAACATCAATACGATATGATTAATAGGGCAAGAGATCCTCCTACAATTTACCGTTGTCAAAGCATATTAAGCATTTAGAAGTCTCTAAACGGTGATTTGATGGCGACGGACATTGCTCCGGGACCCATTTGTAGACCCAACACAGAGAGAGAGAGAGAGAGAGAGAGAGAGAGAGAGAGGGCGCTGCCATCAGAATGGGAACTTGCCTCTAAATGCAGCGCACGCTGGGATCGTCGCTTTCGAGCCCTGCGACTGCATCACGGAGCGAAGGGCCAAACAGTTGCCTCTCTTTGTCATTGCCTCTCTCTGTCATTGATGCTGGCACTTGGAAAACAAAATCACAGGATCGTCGGATGCATGCAATTTTTCGCCAATATGATTGTGTCCCACATATTAGTTAGCTTGTAGCTGTCTGAAATGACCTGAGCCTGAGCCTGAGTGAGGAGACCAATGGCCTTCGTCTCTGCAGCTTGTTTCATCAATGGGGAAATTATTGAGTATACCAGTTGCAATACAACATGAGATGATAGCATTAGACTCCTCTCTCTATTTGTTTTGTGTTTTGTGTCAGTCTTTTATTCAAGAACGACGATATTTGTGGCGAGGTGAGCCGAAGCTAAATAAACCATTTTCATTCTTGGGTTCGAGAGTATTGAGACAATTGAGATAGAAAGCAAGAGCAGAGTTGGAATTGGTTATGGGCCTACAATATATTCAACATGGAATATTCCACAATGAAACAGTCCTGGGCTTGGCTATTCTCTTAACCTTGATTAATTGGGCCTTCAGCCCTTTTATCCTCACGATGGGGCTGCGTTCAGAAAAACGAACCGGTTGAGGGAAAAAATTTGAAAAATGTTAATAACAATATGATAACAGATCAAATTAACTACTATTGAATTGCCAATCTAACTAGAAAAACTCAATAAAGATCGGTGTGGATCGTTAATTCATCATGAAATGTTAAGGGAACTTAGATTCTAATGTTGGGCTTTTATCTATCCAAAATAATCATTACACTCGTTGCCACTTTTTTGTTGCTGGAAATTTTCTTAATATAAGTGATGTGAAATAGAGAATCGTGTAGCGTGGTTAATCAGTGATAAACTTGAATTCCGCAATATTTCACTAAAAAAAAAATAATTTTCAGTAAAAATTAACTTAAAACGAGTAACATCACAAGATGGCTTTTAACAATCATTGCATATATAGTATGAACAATTTAGTCTCAATGATTTCAAATACAATATTCAGTTAATTATACAAATTCTTACGTGTTATATCAGGTTCAGTACATAACAACTCCAAGAAGAATTCGCACACCTTTCAATTATACTGGACAACGTGATATCTTGATAAAATAGTAGAGATAAAAAACAGTGCAATCCTGCTGATAATCTGATTGCTAAGAATAGATGTTACCCATTGAGAAATTACGTTCTCAAGTAATCATTGTATTGTTGATTTGTGATTATGTTACTGATCTTGAAACTATTGTTGTTGTTGGCTGTTGCAGGACTGTTAAGACCGCTGTTGAAGGGGGTTGGCCCTTGCGAAAGCACGTGTGGAAGTCAGCAAGGCACGGGAGGACATCGCGCAGGCAGTAGGCTGAGGCAGTGGTCGTTGGCGTTGGTCAGGACAACTCGGGCTAATCATGAGCAAACGGCGGGCGATGACCAGTTGCTGGGGGGGGGGGGGGGGGGGGGCTGGTTATGGTCTGCTGGCGATGGTGGCGCACAGAGTAGAAAGATAGAAGTTGATGGTGGCGGTTGTAACTCCCAATTCTAAATGTATGTATCACAGTACTCGCACTCGATATGATGAAAATACTCAATTTGTCCTTCTTGGTGGCAAGAATGAGCTCGTTTCAGCTCCAGATATTAATTCCTAATGTTTTGATTTTTTTACTAAATTTTTTGAAATTCTTCTGAATTATTTTGGAAAAATCTCCTGAATTCAAATTCGTCTAGTACAGTTGATCGACTCTGAGACTTTTAATTAACAAACGGGGTTGAATTATGAATCTTATTGCACAACATTTCTCAGTGTATTATTTTCTATTTTTAAGAATTTCTAGAGTTATCTGACCGTTGGTGATGGACCGCTCGGTCAACCGACAGGCCTATCTGGCCTGAGATTTAACCCAAACAGCTAGTTTTTTCTTGGGGTTATATATATGAGTTTTGGGGAGAGTTTTATATAAGAATTTACAAGAGTTTTATACACAGTTTTCAAGCACTCTCTTTCCTATTTTCAAAGAGTTTTCAACAAGTTTTTGAGATTTAAATTCATATCTTTTCAAGCGTTTCAAAGTTTTGGGAAAAAAACAAGCTTTTAGAAAATACAAGTTCTGTTCTTCAAGTTTATCTATCTTCAAAGATGTTTTCCCAATTGTTTTCTAAAGAGATTCATTATCAAAATTTATGTTTTTTTCATAAGATTAAGCTCTCAGTGCAAATCTAGCTTTATTGGATTCTAAGTTTTGTAAGATTTTGGTTTGTGGTTTTTGTGATCACTAAGTGTTGTAAACTATTTCTTTTACTTTGTGCTTTGATTTTGTGTCCTCCATCTTGTGCAGAAGTGATTTGCTTTATACATTGGCTTTATTCCTTCTTGTGTAGAGGATTGGAGTTTGTAACCTTTGTGGAATTCTTATTGGAAATAGTGAAAATCCTTCACGCGGTGAAAGCGAGGACATAAAGCTTAGTACTCGAAGCTTGAAACATATCCTTGTATTTCTTTTTGGCTATCTCTCAACTCTACTCTTATTTATATCTTACATTATTATTATTACTCATCTATTTACATACTTGATATTGTGCTACACTTGTATTGAATAAAGAAAGCTATTAAAACTCCTCAACTCGTAATTTAGTGAAATCTTGTGGAGAAGTTTTGAGGCCCCTCCCCGGAAATTCAGCTTCTTTTCTCAACTTCATTTGTGTGTTTTAGCTATATTTTAAAAGGTTTAAATTTCACATTTGATTCTTCACCTATTCACCCCCATCTAGGTGAACTTAAATGAGTAGCACCACAAGATGGGTTCTAATAATCATTGTATGTATACTATGGACAATGTAGTCTCAATGATATCAAATGCAATATTCAATTAATTGAATAAAGTCCTACGTGCAATATCTGGATCTGTACATAACAAGTCCAAGAAAAATTCATGCACAATTCTCAATTATAGTGGACAACATGATATCTTGATAAAATAATAGAGATAAAAGACAGTGTAATCCAGCTGACAATCCGATTGCTGAGATAGAAGTTACTGCTGAGAGATTATGTTCCCAGGTAATCGTTGTACTGATGATTTGTGATTATGTTACTGGTATTGCAGTTATTGTTGTTATTGGTTGTTGTAGAACCGTTGATATCATTGTTGAAGGGGGTTAGCACTTGCGAGAAGCAGGTGTGGAAGTCAGCAAGGCACGAGGGGACCTTGCGCAGGCAGTAGGCCGAGGCGATGTTTGTTGGCACTGTTCAGGATCACTCGAACTAATCATGAGCAGGTGGCGGGCGTTGACCAGTTACTAGCGTGGGCCAGTTTATGGTGTGCTAGCGGTGGTGGTGCACAGAATGGAGAGATAGGAGTTGATGGCACGTGGATTGAACCTCTTATAATCTCTTATAGTATGTGTGTGAGGCCCACAAACATAACATATTATAAGAAGATCAATACACATGTCAATGCGTGATTGGTCCTCTTTTTGCATGTGTGTGTGGCTCACACACATGAACCGAACCCGAAGAAAAGAAGGGGGGTTGGGGGTCATGGAGAGAAAAGGCTTATTTTTCTTTTCTTTTTTTGAGTTTTTTATTTGATATTTTGAATGGCTGAGATTCCATAAAGTAGTTGGGATTGGATATGAGGTGAGGATTTAAGACAGGGAAGAGTTGAAAAGTGGGAGGAAGAGAGATGAGGATAATTAAGAGAGACTTCACACTAATCCTATTTTGAAAAGGGGTTTTACACTCAATCCCATAATTAAATTTTTATAATGAAAATTTAGCTTTTCATAATCAATCTTCATTGAATTATAATTTATTGGACTCCTATCTTTATAAGCCTATAGGACTCTGACTTTTCTCCACACAATCAGTGTGAGACTAAAAATTAAAACAAGTGTAACAAATAAGAAAAAATACGAACAACTCAATAACATAAAAAAATACAAACTCCAACTAAATAGCTCGATCTGTGGTGTCCCATATGTACTAAATGTCTGCATCAATAACTTTATGTTTATTAATATAGATTGATCATTTTTATTATTTAAACACGCTACTATACTTTTCATTATTGGTATTAGAAGACTCTATAAAATATTATGCGTTTTGGGTATGATTTAGTTAATTCACCTGAGTTGTCATTCCATTAGGATAAAAAAAAAATCTTCTAAATTCTTCAAAAAAAATAAAAACTTCTCGCAAGTCTGGGATTCAAATCTCACTTGCACCATGCTACTACTTACATCGGATTTGAACTCTCCCACTATGCTATAGTGACGCATATAAATCTCCTAAAGTTTTAAACAATAATATTGAATGCATGATTAATATCTAATATTAAATCTAAGCTGTGTCGTTTTCTTACTCATATACAAATCGGCTACAAAAGTTGATACTTTGGTTGAAACATTCACTAAAAATCCCTGGGTGTTGCAAAGTTAAATGATATGCCTCATCTCTTTGCTGTCATGTTCCTATTTATGTTGGCAGGTCCACCCCCAGCAGACACGCTGGTTCACAAAGGGGCTGTTTGGATTCAAGGAATTGGGTGGAAGTGAGGAAGTGAGAAATGTCTTTTCTCATTTCTGTTGTTCGTCCAAACACCAGAAAAAGAAAATAGAAAAAGTCCTTTTCCTTTTCTCTTTTCTCTTTTACACAACCATTTTCTCACTTTCAGAGTGTTACAATTAATTTTGTGGTCATGTAAATCTCATTTGTAATAAGTTGTAGCGCAAAACAGTTAATTTTTTACTTATGTAAATCTCACTTGTATTCTAATTACAGTCCAATTTTTATTTTTCTTAATTAATTTTTATTTTAATATTATTTTGCGGTCAACTTTTCCACTTCCACTTTCATATTACCATCTAAACACTGGAAAAGACATAGTGTAACACCCTGATCATTAAAATCCTAATATTTGATTAACATGATTAGACAAAATTATTTGAGACGATAATTGAACGTGTTTTGTGTAAAATAAAATTTTAATGATTTTTAATGATTTCAAATATAGGTGTACGAAAATTTTGGCATATATATATGGATATGAAGTATATGTGTGTGTATAAGTATATATACATTACATGAATGTGTTGGCATATTGTGTAAATACAAGATAATGCAAGTAAATACTAAGAAATATCATAACTTTATTTTGAGAAGGATTTAGTGGAGAGAGGTAGGTATGCATGAGGAGAGTAGATGGATGGATGAGATTTTTGCTTGGGAATGATGGAGACATATGGCATGAGTAGGGACATGTGACTTAATGAGGGAGATGGAAAAGAATTTATAAGAGTAATAATAATAATGAGAGGGGCTTTTGTGTAAAAGAAGGAGAGAAATATCTAATTCTTCTCCGTCATTTTCTAGGGCTAAAAATGAATCTCACGTTCATCTCCCCCAACCCCCAAAAACCCTAGATCCATCTCTCTCAAATTCCCTCTCCTCTTCCTCTCTTCCTCCCCCAACCCTTCTCTCTTCACTCTCTCTCTCTCTCTCTCGCAGAGCGGACCACGGCCAGACGATCGTGGGCGCGGCCAGGCGTGGCCAGAGCCGCGGCGGCACCAGCGGCACTCAAGGCAGTGGCGGGCAGCGGGTCTTCTTATGGATCTATAGGTGAGGGAGTCCTTCTTGATTTTAATTCAAGACTTCTTTTGATTTGATTTTCAGTTGCACCTAGATCTAGGTTATTTGATCAAATTTCTCTTGAATATATGAAGGGTTTCCGAATTATTGAACTCAAAATTATCTCTAGTAATTCCTTGCTTTCCATGAAACTTTCATGGGTTTTATTCCATTAGTGAACTTGTGTTGGAATGAAGACCAAAAATCTCATCTTGACTCTTGGGTTGTACACTAACAAATGAGACTAATGAGAGGTGATCATATTGATAGTTTTAAATTGGAGATGCTTGTGTATGATTCTATCTATATGTATAAATCACCTATTAATCATGACTCTATGTATGCATAGCGATTATTATTCTTGCAATCACTAGTATTCGATAATGGTAGAAGAGGGGGAGGGGTCTATCGGTGAGGAAGATCCATCCTCTATTTGGTTTTTCTTTGAAAGTTCGGAGGAATTTTCATGATCATGTAATGATCAATATGTGTCATTCAAGGGAGTCTACAACCTATTTTTTCCCCCATATTTTCTCCTTGCAAAAATTCTGGACAAAACAATCACTTTGGGTGAAATATCGGGTCCTCCCTATAGGTGCAGAATCTGTTGAACAGAATAATCTGCAAGATTGGGCTCTGTTCGTCAGTGTGTTAGGGTTGAATAATATCATATAATATATCGTTGGAAAGAAAATCAAGTCTGCTTTCCAACGGTTCATACCATGCACTCATCGGATATCTGTGACTTAAGTTATGACTGAAATAATGAATGTTGGTCGAACTGTCATGCTGCAGAATTCAGCATAGCTGATAAGTTTCTGAATTTTTGGAGCAGTTTAGTTAATTAAAACCTATCATGTAATATGTCATTGAAAAGGTAGTGGAGTCTAGTTTCTATTAATTTTTTTCTCGTTCTATTCTAATACGTAGAATGAAAGTTATTATAAAACTCCATTGGTTGTCCAGAAAGATTGAGCCATAAAAATGTGTCAAGCATAAGTTCATGACTGGTGGCCACTGCAAAATTAAACTACTTATAATATGTGATATATTGTCTAAGAGATATATATAGAGCTATAAGAGTCCACCTCCCAGCGGTTTATTTCACATTCCGTTTGGATGTAAGTGATAGAGGTTTGTCGAAACACCACGAGCAAATCGAGGGATTTTTGTCAGAGTTGAAAGGTGGTTGTAAAAAGAGTGATTCTTATTGATATAGTAAAGGCTCTACAAACCCTTAACGTATAGGGATTAAACTTCAAGGTCATTAATGCACAAAGCTAAATTGTGTCCCTTCTATAATTAAAAGAGAAATTTTGAGAACACGGAAGTCTCCCAATTAAACTTAAGCCCTCCTTTCATTAAAATTTTGGTATACAAAAAGATGAGATTATACTTCTAACGTCTACACCTGTAATGTCTCGGTTGATACTCTAAGAAAGTCTAAGAGGTAGAAGAGCTGATAAAATCGCATGATATTGTAACAAAAGATTTAATTAAGTTATATCTGAAAGTTTAAAATCAGCAAAATATGAGTCATGAAAGCCTCAAAGGATATCTTGACCCTGTAAGGAAGAGATAATACGTTGGAACTCTCTTACTAGGCCCTTTGGACTATATTGCAGTAGTGTTGTATGCATCATATGTCTTAGAAAGTGAAATACTCAAGCGACTCCTACAACATCACTATTTTACCTCCGAAATCCAGACTTGTGTATTTAAATTCACAAGTAGTATACCTTACAATGTGAGTACCGTAGGTGAAGCTTGAAAAATATAATTCCAACTGTAAGAAAACTGCTATAGTGAAATGATTCAATGGCTATTCAATGAGAGGGAAGGGCCTGAATTGTACATGGAGTAGTTGAGAAATTTGTCAAAGACTGTTAGATCAGGTTATGGGCGAGTAACTCATGTTTATCATTCTTAAAGATCTTTTGCGCATAATTGATAAATTCTAGTAAGTTTCGACCATGTCTCTTCTTTTTGTCATCATTCAGTTTTATCACAAATAATTGCACTGCGAGTTAATGAAATCTTTCTAGTATCTCCCACTTTGATTCCGCATACCGTATTAGATTGAGTTATCCATGTCGCAAAGAAATGATATGATTTCACAGGCAGGGTGGAAAGATTTTGTGATAGTTCATTTAATGAATAATCAAGTTAGCTCTTTAAACGATTGAAGGCTGTAAGATATAAATTTGAGTTTAGAAGTCAAGTATTCATCTATGATTATGAATACAACCATTAGAAATTAAGAAAGATAAGGCAAAATTTCAATCGATAGTAAGACGCATACGAGTTAATCTGGTATATGCTAACTTGATTAAGGGCGTGTTTGTTTCGCCGCAAAACGCCGCAAAACGCAAGTTGTAAAATTTCTTTTCTATTTTCCGTTGTTTGTTTCACTGAAAAACAAGTTGCAAAATGCAACTCTTCTTTTCCCATTTGCAGTTGCTACAGTTAAATTTGTGGTCATGTAAATATCACTTTTACACTCATATTTTCCTACTTGCAGTTGCTACAGTTAATTTTGTGGTCATGTAACTCTCACTTGTAGTACACTTATAGTTCAAAACAGTTACTTGATAATCAATATATAATTTAATATTATTAAATATTTAATATTTTAAATAGTGTTCAATGTCTTATTTAATTATTTAATTATTTTATATTTTTAATCTTTAATTTTTTTATTGTTTTTAATATTGTTTTAATTTTAATATTTTACTATTTTAATTTACTATTTTATTTAATATTTTATTTAATACTTTATTATTTTATTAATACTTATTCCATTTTTTATTATTTTATTTAGAGTTAATATTTTATTAAATAATAATATTATAATTTAATATAAAATTATTATATATTTAATTATTTATTTTTTTAATATAAAAAATTACTTTAATAATATCATAATTTATTTTATTATTATATTAATATTTTATTATGTTAATATTGTAATAATAATTCAGTATAATAATACTATAATGATAATTTATTATTAAATTATAATTATATTTTACTTTGTTAATTTTATATTTCTATAATATTACAATAATATTATAATAAAATTTATATTATAATATTTTTCAAGTATTTTTAATATTATAATATTATAACTATATTTTATTATTTTTGTAAGATTTTTTAATATTATAATAAAATTTATATTATAATAATTTTCAAGTATTTTTAATATTATAATATTATAACTATATTTTATTATTTTTGTAAGATTTTTTAATATTCATATTTTATTAGTATTCTTAAAATTTTATTAATGTTCTTTAGATTTTCTTAAATTTTATATTATTTATTTAGTTAATATTTTAGTAATATTTTACTATTTATACGAATATTTTATTAATATTATTGTTATAAATAAAATATTAAGATTATTAATTTTTTATCTCAATTTATTAATATAATTTAATTTGCAATAGTAGATTTAATTTAATAGTATTTATAATATTTAAATCACTGCTACAGTTAATTTTGTGGTCAACTTTTCTACTTACACTTTTACATTACCAACCAAACACCGTAAAACACAATATACTTTACCATTTACACTTTCACTTTATCAACCAAACACCGTAAAACACAATATTCTTTTCCATTTACACTTCACTTTATCAACCAAATACCGTAAAACACAATATATTTTCTCTGCTACAGTTCACTTTTTTCATTCTCATTTTACGACTTACGACTTGTGACGTTTTGCAACGAAACAAACAGGCCCTAAGTGCTCTCATACTCTGACTTCGGACATCTAAGCCTATTCCCAAATTACATGTGAAGAGGGGTTAATTAATTAAGTGCAAGAATAAGAAGAAGATATGATGACATAATTAGTACAGTGTATAAGCAAAATTTAAAGCCCAGTACTAACTGAAAGTGACTATGGTCAAGTAGATTAATCAACTCTGCCAGTTAAATAATGGGATGTATGAAGGGTGGAGTATAGCTAACTACAAGACTTACTAGTACAAATTAAGAATATATGTATTAAAAGTGTAATCAATGGTTTAGACAAAACACTAAATGATTGATATTGATAATATTTTGTGTGTAAAATGATTGTTGCATATGAATGATACTGAAGCATGAATGTGATTAAATGTGACATGATGTATACAGTTATACATGCTCATACACATACACCTCTATTTTTGGATACGTAGTTGTTGATGATGTGAATGAGAACTCAATCTATATGAATGAGATATGCAGATCACTTTACTGTTGACTTATAACTCATGTGCGAATGTATAACTAGTGAAACATATACATCTTATTGATAACAGAATTATTGAACAGGAAGGTGAACTGTAACTTATGTGTAAATAAACATATACAGTGAATTGTATACATTCTCCAGTGATAGAAATTATAAGCTGAGAATCAAGCTATACTAAATTAATTGTTGTAATATGATGAATTGATTGTTATCTGGGTGTATGTATACACATGCAGTGAACCACATGAAATTTTTCGGTAATGGAGTTGATGAGTTGGAAAGTAAACCATAGTATTTAATTGACATTCATATTGTTACTACACTGGTTGTTATCTACATGTAAAAATAAGCATGTCATTCGCTTTCTTACTCATTGGAGAAAGGGGTCGGGCGGGAGCCGGTAGGAGGGGAAAGACGGTGTTATTGTATTATATACGTACATATACATAGGAGGAATGGGTCGGGCGGGAGCCGGTAGCAGGGGAAAGACGGTGTTATTGTTATATGATGTTTATACATACACACATACACATTTATATATATAAGAGGAAGGGGTCGGGCGGGAGCCGGTAGGAGGGAGAAGACGGGGTCATTACGTCATATATCTTTATATAAGGAGGAAGGGGCCGGGCGGGAGCCGGCAGGACGAGAAAAGCGGAGATTTATCACACTTCATATATGAATTGCATATGCATATGAATAACATATAATACGCCTCTCATTAATATGCCATGAGAGTGTTGTGAAGTGTAATGTATTACTGCTATATGTAAAGTGCGATAAGATTACAAGATATAAAAGTATGTTTTGTGATGCATGTGTTATCTGAACGCATACACTATATATATATATATGATGGGGGGTGTGATTGGCGCGTCCGTGCATGATATATGAGATACGTATGTGATACATACTATGAATACATAAGAGGAGTTTGATAATAAACTATATTGTCGAGCTAATATTTTACTGAACTTGTAGACCCTGTAACACGTGGCATAGAATACGGGAAATGTCATAAGAAATCAATGACCAAAAGAGTCGGACCGTTCCCGATGATTATGGAGCCCAATTGTTTCATCATATGTTTTCTATTTTTCTTATTCATCCAGATCTGCTCTATTACTCGAAAAATCATGCTTATGATTGATTATATTCACCATTCTCTGATTTTCTTCTATCTCTCCTCACTGAGCTGTTGAGCTCACCCCCCACAGGTTATTGTGTTTTCAAGTCATGGTGAGGCGAAGACCCAATTTAAGATTTCAAGCGTCTTACTGGAAATCCTCTTATATAGAGAAGTTTTAGAATTGTATTTTGTGTGATTGTAAAGTTCCTTATTGTATATGTTTACAATCTGATTGATGTTATTATAGCATAAGTTAGATGACCTTGATCTTGATGAAATAAATTGGTGTTATATTCTGAATACCGAGAGGAGTAATCTCAAGCATATGTTCTTTTGTTTCATATAAGTAGGCGATGTCAAACCCGAAATATTATTATGATTGCGTGGATGGTTACCGAATATTAGTTTATGTATCTGGATTGAGAATAAACAGGCTGATGTTGGCCGAAACTATTGGTGGTTGGCATTGTATATGAGGTTAAATCAGTATTTATAAAGGAAGTGCTGTCGAAATTTTTAAAGATTTAGAGATGATTATAATAATTTGTTAATCAATATAAATGTTTATATAAATTGAGATCATAGGAAAATGGGACCGTTACACATAACATTTTTCAAACCACACTTCCCAATAATATTCAAACACCGAAAAATTTACTAACCAATTTTTAAGTCCTAAAGGGAATTATTACCACTTCCTCACTTCCTCACTTTCACCCTTGATCAAATAGGCCCGAAATACACATCAAACAACAAGGTTACAACTTACAACATCATTGGGCGACGCCTGCCTCAGTTATCTACTTGATAAAAAAAAGCTCACCTTTTACAAATAAACTAATTACAATTAAAAAGTGACAGAATAAAAGAAACAAACAGCAGCAAGATATAGCATTTTAAACATGCGAATCAGGGTGGACTTTATCTTGCTACCCGACCCGGAGACAACTGATTTAAATCATGCTCGACAAATTCTTGAAACTGTGACATTAGACAAAGTACATGGAAAAAAAATATAAGAATAGTCCACAATTGGACTGAGGCTGCTTGTTTTGCGTAAAATGTCGAAAATAATTTACGGCTCAATTATAAATATGATATTTTTTTAATCATAATTCGTAAAAGAATTATAGAACCCAACTACTATTCACTTGTAACTGAATTATCACTCACTTACAATTACAAACCAGTTATAGTTTATTTTGTGGTCATGCAAATTTGTATTATTTTTTATATTAATATTAAAAAATTTAATATTTAATATTTTTAGTATTTATTTACAATATTTAAAATTTTTAAATTACCAAAAAATTAATTTTTGTGGTCAATTTTTTCACTTACGACTTACACTGTATGATAACCAAATACTGTAAAACACAATACATTTTTTCACTTACCAATTTATATTACCAATCAAATACCAGAAAACTTGCATGCATGTAACTCATTTACAACTATACAAGAGTTTAAAAATTACAACTTACGAATCTGTTACAGAGTTTTCTCACATGCAGTTATACTTTCTTTTGAGTAAAGAGTGAGGTGATGACTAACTCACTAGCTGTTGAAAAGCTTTATGTGGCCATCTATGTGGGCAACATATCAACTCAAATAACGTTGTGGATGTTGAGTTGGAGAAGCCGACTGGAACTGTGTAAGGTGCCGTAGAGACCCTGATTGAAGATGAGGATCCAAATATGAAGGAGATGGTACACGAATCTAGTTGGGTTGCTTGAAAGGGTTTAGCGCTTTGAATATATAGCCAGGATCTAGATTTTGATCAGGGAGATCAAGGACGATCTAAAGTAACTTTGTTATACTACGTGCTGAATCATGCATTAAGTAAACTCACTGCTTCGATTGGTATTTATCTGAAAAACTGTTGCGCGCCGACAACAACCATAAGAGGAAACCCTAAATCTCAGATGCACAGAGAATAGTACCACCAACAGCACAAACACCCAATCACAGAGAAAAGTACAAAAACACAGATTTAACGAGGTTCGATCTTGATGCCTACGTTCTCAGGGTAAGAAAGGGGGAGGGTTTTTATTGATTTCTGCAAATCAATACATTTACAGCAATGGAGATCGGAAGAGCTCTGCCTCTGCTATACACTCCTCCACAATCGCACACAAAACCCTCTTTAAGATCTTTTCAGAGATTCTAACCCTAGAAATCCAACACAGCCTTTAAATAGGGTTCAAAACAACCCTTTCCGAAAACAGCCAGACCCGACTGTCAGTCGACCGGCCGGTCGACCGTCCTTATGCACCGGTCGACCGGGCCGGTCGACCTGGCCTAACAGAGAGTTAGGCACTTTCAGTCGGTCGACCGTCCGGTCGACCGATCTCCTTCTGCGGTCGACCAGACCGGTCGACCGCTAATGCCTTGTGCATGTGGTGCACGTCGGTCGACCAGACCGGTCGACCGATCTGCTGCTTCTGCTGACGGTCGACCGTGCTCCTGCTTGAAGCGCTGTTGTGCTGCTGCTTCTGCTGCTGAATCTGGATTTCTTCATTCATCGACTTCCTCGACTTCCTCCCCTATAAAAACACTGATGAGGAATGGGATTGTATTATTAGTCTAATGCAAAGGAGAGGGTCAGACATAGAGGGCTCTCTCTGTAAGATCAAAAAAGCGACCAAAGCCGAGATGAACAAGAGGAGAATATGAGGAGCAGAGATATATCAAGAGGCGGTGTATTTGGGGTTGTCCGTCTTGATTAAGAGGATATCGACAACTGGAATTGTGGAGTCTTCCTGGAGCAGAGTAGCGGATGGAACGCTGGAGTTTTGGAGTTTTTGGAGTCTTTTGGAGCGGAATCACAAAAGAGTTTGTGACATTTATCAGTAATTTAGGTAAAAAAATTGAAGTAGGAGTCGAGACTGGCTTCTTTCGCAACCCTCGTGTCTTGAGAAAGGGAGCCCTCCACCACCCATGCTTTGGGGTGTGGTCACCGCCTACTGGCTACTGCCGCCCCTCGTTTCCATGCACCGTCACTTGGAATTCTCTCTCTCTTTATAATATTAATCGAAACTTATCAAGTAAATCGCAGCACATCGGCCACTGCTATATAAACCCCTGATCCCTTCTCAATCTCATCACTCACCTCTGCTACCATCTAAACATTTACTTAGAAATTAAAACAATGGTTTTTTCTTCTTCTTCTTCTTCGTTTGTCCTGCTCTTCTCTCTCTCTTGCTTTCTTGTGCAATGCTCTCATGGGGCGAGACAGCTCACCGCCCTCGTTGAAGAGCAGCCCCTCGCCATGACATATCACAAGGGGCCTCTGCTCACCGGCCCAATCTCGGTCAACCTCATCTGGTACGGTAAGTTCACCGCCTCTCAACATGCTATCGTGACCGATTTCGTCACCTCCCTCTCTCCTGCAACCAAGAATGCCGGTGAGCAGAAGCAGCCGTCGGTTTCCACTTGGTGGAAGACCTTGGAGAAGTACTACGCGCGGTCTAAGACTCCGATGCCTACGCTCACCCTCGGTGCCCAGATCCTCGACGAGTCCTACTCGCTCGGGAAGTCGCTTGCAGACGCCGATATCGCCAAGCTGGCAACCAAGGGAGCCAACAGGTATGCCATAAATGTGGTGCTCACGTCCGATGACGTGGCGGTCGAGGGGTTCTGCATGAGCCGGTGTGGGACCCACGGGTCCAAACCAGACCGGATGGCTTACATCTGGGTCGGCAACTCGGCGACCCAGTGCCCGGGTCAGTGCGCGTGGCCGTTCCATCAGCCCGTGTACGGGCCCCAGGCCACGCCGTTACTCGCCCCTAACGGCGACGTTGGAGTTGACGGAATGGTGATCAACCTGGCCGGCATGCTGGCGGGGACCGTCACGAATCCATTTGGTAACGGATTCTTTCAGGGGCCGAAGGGAGCGCCGTTAGAAGCGGCGTCAGCTTGCCCCGGGGTCTACGGGAAGGGGGCGTACCCGGGGTATGCCGGAGACTTGTTGGTGGAGCCCACTACCGGGGCCAGCTACAATTCGAATGGGGCCCACGGGAGGAGGTATTTGGTACCGGCATTGTTTGACCCCGTCAACGGCGTCGTGCTCGACTCTGGTCTAAAAAAATACAAAGCTAGTTTGTGAGATTAGGACCTGCGAGAGCTGTATATTTGGTGTGTATGTACATTATATATATATATATATATATATATATATATATATATATATATATATATATATATATATATATATATATAATATATATATATGGGCTATCTGTACCTCAGCCTGCGGGCTGAGAGAGTTTCTCAGCCTGCGGGACGTGGCTGAATATAGGCCACACATCGGTCGCAGAGTGTGGGCGCCACAAAAATCAAAAAATCCCGCCTAAACAATCGTGAATCAAAATGACAAAAATACCCCTTTTAAATGACGACTGCGACTTATAGCATTCAAAAGTAAAAAAATATTCACCATTATATAATGCTTGTTACTAGTATATTATCTCATACCTAAAAACTATATTTTTACTCAATCATCCGTAGTTCCCCCACCGATCCTACTACGGATGCAATTTATGGTCGCAGTTAATCATTTATCAGTTCCCAATGCGACTTTTGTCGCAATAATTACTGTTTTGGAGTTCAAAGTAATTTAAAGTTATAGTGTATTAACTTTTAAACTGTTTTGGATAACTGAACAGTCACCTAGAAAGTATACAATTTTTGGGAAAAGATAGAAAATATATTTGAGAGATATTCACGTGGTCAAAGAGCTTAAACCTTTTGGAATTCCGGGATTAAAAGTATATAAAGGGTCATGAGCAAAGGATTAAAAACATACTAAGTTATTTTTGCTCAAACTAGTTACTCTTAACTGTTCTGAAAATAAGTTCAAAAAATGTCTTCACCATCACCACCGTCTTCACCGGAAAGAAGCCAATACATTCAAACAATGTCTTCACCATCACCACCGTCTTCACCGGAAAGAAGCCAATCATCAAATGATGATTTTATGTTTAGTTCTGAAACAATGTCTCGCTACGGGTCAGAATCTGAGATTGATACAGACGACCCTTTCTGGGAGTTCATTGATGAACCAAAACACAAAAATGAAGAGGAAGAAAGCGACGATGAGACTGTACCTGAAGAAGAGGAAGAGACAGAAGACGAAAGCATGACTCTTGACGACGAATCTGATTACGATGGTGATGACGACGATTAGAAGTTAAAAAATTGTATTTTTGTTTTTCTTTTTAAATATATATAAATCTCTTTTCTAAAGTTAATTTTGTGAATTACATTTTTTACTACTATGTATTGGTTGAAATACTGCGACCATGGCGCAGACTTAATTAAATCAAAGACTTTATTAATACTGCGACCTAGGCATATCATCATTAATCCATATTACTGTTAATTAAATCAAAGACGCAGACTTAATTAATACACAGCGACTTTGGTCGCAGTTGCTGTACTTTAATCTTAATCAACAACAACACTGCTACCTTGGTCGCAGTTTCTGACCGTAGTATTAATAAAAAAAACTGCGACCTTGGTCGCAGTTGGTGGTCTTTAATCTTAATCAACAACATCACTGCGACCTTGGTCGCAGTTGGTCTTTATAAATAATCAACAACAACACTGCGACCTTGGTCGCAGTTGCTGATCTTTACTCTTAATCAACAACATAACTGCGACCTTGGTCGCAGTTGGTGGTATTTATAAATAATCAACAACAACACTGCGACTTTGGTCGCAGTTGATGGCCGCAGTCTTAAAAAAAAAAATCTGCAACCTTGGTCACGGTTTTTTGGTCGCAATGTCGACCCTGGTCGCAGTTGTTTCTGTTTGCACTGTAGTCTTATGTGACCTTGGTCGCAGTGTGGTATCTGGTCCAAGTTGTTTTGTTTGCAATGCATGACTGCGACCAAAGGTCGTAGTTTATTAAAAAACAAATATGCTTTTTATTTATTTTCACGAATTTATCTCCAGGCATGTGAAAAATGATACAAAAACGATCTCTTATACAATAAGATTGAGGGTTTCAATATAGCAGTAGAAAGAAAACTAAACATCAAAAAGAACCATTGTTGACTAAGAGCAGTGTTGTTATTGAGGTCTTTTTATTTATGTCCACGCATTTATCTCCAGGCATGTGAAAATGATACAAAACGCTCTCTTATACAATAAGATTGAGTGTTACAATATAGCAGTACAAAGAAGACTAAACATCAAAACAACCAAGAAGACTAAACATCAAAAGAGCCCTTGTTGAATAAGAGCAGTGGTGTTATTGACGTCCCCGTGTATTAAAAAACTGTGGACGTCGAGGACCATGACTTCTTCCCTTGTGGACGAATATCGATCAAGTTCACCGGCCAAAATATTCTCCCAAAGGCCCAGCGAACTTGAAAAAGGACAATCAAGCTCTGGGTCTTCTTCGTGCATAGGGTCATCTTCATCCATGGAGGCAGGCCCCTGTTAGAGACTCTGAAGAAGGCTGAAATTCTCAGAGCAATTGCTCTCAAATGAACACAGTCTAATTATGGGCTGTTAAAGGGAGAGGGTGAGCCCTATTTATGGGCAGCCCATAATAACAGCTTCGGGAAACAGCGAATGGTGCGCGTTCATCAACGTAGACTTGACGTTAAAAAGATCTCATAAAATCTTTATGACAGGTCGCGTCTCACGGAGTGAGTCCAAGTCGCATCAGACAACAGACAACTTTTCATTTTTCATTTAGATTCAAAAAATGACTTAATCCAAAACAACACTTAATAAAACAAGAACACGGCGACCTTGGTCGCTATGCATGTTAATCTAAAGGAAAACACTTACTTAACGTACTGCGACCAATGTCGCAGTCCACGTAAAGCAACCTAAGATTGCAGTTGCTGTCCATATTTATCAACAACAACACTGCGACCTTGGTCGTATTTAACCATGGTCGCAGTTAATAATTATATTACTTCACCTTATAAATTTTTAAAATGAAAGGTTGCGACATTGGTTGCAGTTGCTGGACGCAGACTTAATAAATACACTGCGACCTTGGTCGCAGTTGCTGTACTTTAGTCTTAATCAACAACAACACTGCTACATTGGTCGCAGTTTCTGACCGTAATATTAATAAAAAAAAATGCGACCTTGATCGCAGTTGTTGGTGTTTAGTCTTAATAAAATACACACCGACCTTGGTCGAAGTTGCTGGTCTTTACTCTTAATCAACAACATCACTGCGACCTTGGTCGTAGTTGGTGGTCTTTACTGCGACTTTGGTCGCAGTTGATGGCCGCAGTCTTAAAAAAATAATCTCCAATCTTGGTCGCTATTGCTCGTTTTTAGTCTTAATCAACAACAACACTGCGACGGTGTGACACGTTACCCCAACAGTTGCTTAGTCGCAGTCTTTGGTCGCAGTGTCGACACTGGTCACAGTAGTTACTGTTTGCAATGTATCTTATGCGACCTTGGTCGCAGTGTCATCTATGGTCATAGTTGTTTTGTTTGCAATGCATGGCTGCGAAAAAGTTCGTATTTTATTAAAAAAAAACAAATATGCTTTTTATTTATGTCCAGGCATTTATCTCCAGGAATGTGCAAATGATACAAAACGATCTCTTATACAATAAGATTGAAGTATTACAAATACAGCAGTACAAAAGAAGACTAAAACATCAAAAAAATCTCTTGTTGACTAAGAGCAATCTTCTTCTTGAGCTCTGGTGGCAGCAGAATCAATAAGATTGAGTGTTACAAAGAAGACTAAACATCAAAGTAGCCAAGAAGATTAAACATCAAAAAATCCCTTGTTGATTAAGAGAAATCTTCTTCTTGAGGTCTGGTGGCAGCAGAATCAATAAGATTGAGTGTTACAAAGAACACTAAACATCAAAGTATCCAAGAAGACAAAACATCAGAAGAGCCAAGAAGAGCCCTTGTTGACTACTAAGAGCAATCTTCTCCTGGAGGTCTGGTGGCAGCAGAAACTTTCATTGATGAACATCTCTTCACCAGAAGGTTATCCAGTGAGCATGGAGTTTCCTCGATGTCACTTCTGGGGTAAGAGAGGAGGTTTTGAGACCTCACAGGGAATGCTACCCACCACTATATCCACCACATCCCCCGCCGCCATACCCACTCTGACCATCCGTCACCAGCAAGCTTGACTGGTGCGTCAAGTGAGAACAGATCTCGGTGAGGATTAAGTCCTCGTCAGGGATCATGACTTCTTCCCTTGTGAACGACGAGGACCATGACTTCTTCCCTAGTGGACGATGAGGTCTATGACTTCTTTCCTTGTGGACGAACATCGATCAAGTTCGTCAATAGGGTCATCTTCATCCATGGAGGCAGGCCCCTGTTAGAGACTCTGAAGAAGCCGGAAATTCTCAGAGCAATTGCTCTCGAAAGAAAACAGTCTAATTATGGACTGTTAAAGGGAGAGCGTGAGCCCTATTTATAGGCAGCCCATAATAACCATAATTAATGGTTCATTAATCAGAATCGTCGGCATTAATAGTCTCCAACCGCCAGCGCCGGTTTGAAAATAAAAGACATTAACGCCTAAACCCAATGAAGAACCGACACGTAGACAAACCACTTCGGGAAACAACGAATGACGCGTAGACCAAAGTCGCAGTCCACGTAATGCAACCCTAGATTGCAGTTGCTGGCCATCTTTATCAATAACAACACTGCGACCTTGGTCGCATTTAACCATGTACACTGCGACAAAAGACTTTGGCTAAGGTCGCAGTTTAAATGTACAATGCGAGCAAAGACTCTGACTACATTATATTCAAAAAAAATAATTACTTAACGTACTGCGACCAAAGTCGCAGTCCATGTAATGCAACCCTAGATTGCAGTTGCCGGCCATCTTTATCAATAACAACACTGCGACCTTGGTCGCATTTCACCATGTACACTGCGATGAAAGACTTTGACTAAGGTCGCAGTTTAAATGTACAATGCGACCAAGACTCTGACTACATTATATACAAAAAAAATTAAACTATAAAGTAGAATTTTATCGCAGGCTGAAAACAATGATCTGAAAAGATTTTATATTTTCAAAAAAAAATTATCCCAGGCTGAAAAGGAGAAACTACATCTTTCAAAAAAGAGGTAAAGAAATAAGGCGAAAAGTAATTTATATTCTATAAAGAGCGGCAAAATAAAAGGGGGGAAAAATAATAATAAACAATAAGGAAAAGTTATCATAAGGGGTATTTGGTAATTTAACTTCTACCTAAAAGCAGACCGCAAGTCAGTGAGGTGACAAATCGAGCCACGTCACCGCAGGCTGAGAGAGTACTCTCAGCCCGCGGGCTGATATACATTTTTCTCTCTCTCTCTCTCTCTCTCTCTCTCTCTCTCTCTATATATATATATATATATATATATATATATATATATATATATATATATATATATATATATATATATATATATATATGTATATATATGAATGATCATGTAATGTTGTACCCTTTTTGTATATAATTTTATTTTATTTGCTTCAAGATTAAAATTTAGTAGCAAAAGTTTGAATACTTACTCTTCCATGACATATAAATACAGTGTAGGTAGGCCTGTCAATGGGTCGGGTCCAGACCCAGACCCGACCCGGACCCGACCCGATTAAGCGGGTATAGAAAGGGTTGCTCTGGACCCATACCCGTTTACCCGCAAACCCGTATACCCGAGTATTAAATGGGATGGGTTTGATTTTACTTGAACCAGACCCGATTACCCATTTACCTATTTCAAAACATAAATATAAATAATACTAATAGAATTAAAACCCTCTCAAGACTCTATCAGTAAATGATCCCTTTGTACTTTAAATGTTGAAAACTGTTGGTTGATTAGTGAGTGATTATATTGTTGTGTTTTTCCAAATAAATTTAGAGGCCTTGCTTTAAATTTTTTTGCTTTATTAGAGTCTTTCATCGAAAATTTTCCCTCCACCTCTTGCACCTGGTTACATTTCATCTTTTATTGATATTAAAACATGCTTTCTTTCTCTTTACAAAATTTTTTTTCCTCTCTTCATCTGTTTTTTTTACTGTATTTGTTTATGTTTTTTTTTTTTTGGTTATGGGTCTGGGTAAACGGGTCTGGACCCGCGGGTACAGCGGGTCCGGGTATGGAAACCCACCTTCTGGACTCGCGGGTAAATGGGACGGGTATGGTACCCTCTTGGGTAAACGGGTCCGGGTATGATACCACCTGTACCGCCCCGAACCCGACCCATTGACAGGCTTAAGTGTAGGTGAAACATCTACTACTCTCTGAGATTTGAAAAATCTGAAAGTAAAGTTTGGAAGGTTTACTGCAGACAGCGGCGGAGCCCAAAATATTCACAAGGGAGCGGTGCAAAATTGGTAACTCATAACATGAATAAGAATTTATTTTTCTACTATCTCAGTTTATTGCCACTTCTCTACTTCGTTTAAAAGTTTTATGGTTCTTTCTCCCCCCCCCCCCAATGCTTTGTAGGCAAACTTTAAAAATAATAAAAAGATGTATAGAAAGAAAGGGGAATTCGTTACAACCTCCTGTATCAAATCGTAATTAGAGGGAAAAAACTCAGTTTCATAATATAATTCGCTACTGTCGCTTCTTTTTTAAACCAATCAGGTGTACCCACGTGTCAAGCGCAGAAGCACTCTTCAGCGACAAAAGACGCAAATGTCCCGCAGTAGTCATTTCGAAAAAAAATAGGTCACTTCAAAAATACAGACTATTGGAATATAGAAGACTGCGATCATGATTGCAATCTCACAAACCTTCATTGCAGTTCTCACAAATCTCACAAAAAATGCATTTTTCATGAGTCTTTATTTATCGTAGTCCTCACAAAAATGTCATATTTTTGAGTCCTTTTCCCCCACAAAAATGTCAAATTCTGAATCTGTAAATGACTGCACTTATGATCACTGTAACGCCCCGATCCTGCGGGTACGGAGACGTTACTGCAACGTATATACGCAGGTCAGAAACACCCTCACGTATATACGCTAAGCATCAGTACAAGCAAGAATCAGAGTACGGAAGCAAGTGGTGTATTATACTTTCCAACACATGAGTACAATTACAAAGTTATCACCAGAGGTGATCCAAGATTACATGAATATTACATCACTGATATGCGCAATTGCGAGAATATAAAGAGATGTACAAGTATAAACAGTACAAAAGGCACTCACGAGTTTACAAAAGGAAAACTCGAGAGGCACACAGGGGGCCTGGAAGGATAGAGCTTCAGATGGTCTGCTGGAGATCCACGCTACCGCTGCGCCATTCTGATCAGCAACTGGAAGAATCCACACGCTCCAAGCTCCATGACCTGGACATGAGGATCCAGGGGAGTCAGATGAAACTCCCCAGGCGAATGGTGAAGCAAAAGCCAAGTGGCGAGCCAGGACGAGCACAAATGTATATAACAAATAATATCAAGTAGGAAGTACTCATGATATGATCAGATAAGAACAGGAGACAGGCGGGTTAGAATACAAGTAAAGAGCATGGTATGAACAGATATAGCATAATAATCATAAAACAGGAAATCCGATATAAAACCTCATTACGGGCAAAACCGATTGTATAAGCTTAGGTCACGACTCCATGAGACTAGTACATCGAAGGAATAATCCAAACAAGGAAACCCTCATCTATATACCTTTATCTCATATCATCGTAATCCAAGCACATACAACCCGAATTACAAAGTGGTCATAATAAGAACACATAACAGGCATAACAGGAGTACATAACAGGAATCATAATAGGAATCATAACGGGCATAGCAGGAGTACATGACAGGAATCATAACAGGAGTACATAACAGGAATCATTATTATTACTCGTCTGACCCATATATCTAGGTATGTGTCCTGGTGTACATCTCAACACACATACATCCATATATAAGCAAGCCGAGGGTTGTTACTGGAAGCTGATGGAGAACTGATAGCTCCTCTTATAGTAGTTCCCGTACACCCGGGACCAGCTTGAGGGCCTTAAATCCCCCTAACACGCATCTTCTGAGGGCCTTAAATCCCTCTAACACGAATCGTCAGTTCAGGTAATCCACTACTATAAGCAAGGCATCATTCCGGCATCCATCACTTCCTCCCATTCCCCGTGCAAGTTGTCCTTTTTATGGCTTATCAATGTTATCAGATTACGGGAATAACTGGACATGATAGGAAATGGCCCTACAGATTCAAGAGGTGGCCCCCACAGATTCAAGAGGTGGCCCCCACCACGTAGGTAGTGTGACACTTTGCTCTGTGTGGCACTTAGTTCCATTCAGGATAACAGGTCACTGTATATAATACAGGATAACAAGGCAGGATTCCCGTAATTGTGATAATCACAAGTCAAGTATATCATGCTGGGTGTCAAGTGATAGCATGACAGGATGATGATATTAGCAGGTAACAAGTCATGTAATAACAACATATAATACAAGTCCCGAGGAAAAGGTCCATATTTAAGAAAGTGATTAACCACAGCTGTCAGCCAAAGTTAGTCGACTAGGAATTTATGGGTAGTCGACTAATCAAAGAGTTAGTCGACCAAAGACAAGGGACAAGTCGACTAGCTAGGCTGCGTTTGGGAGAGCTGCGTTTCAAGAGGAAGGTTAGTCGACTAGAGCGTTAGGGGTAGTCGACTTGATAAAGCCGCGTCTCAGGCAGAAAGGTTAGTCGACTTGGAAATTGTGGGTAGTCGACTAGTCAAGGTCGCGTCTCAGAGGACTGCGTCTCAAGGGAGCTGCGTTAGTCGACTGGGAACAATGGATAGTCGACTAATAAAGTCCGCGTCTCAAAGATCCGCGTCTTCAGAAGAAAAGTTAGTCGACTAGGGGTGATTGCCAAGTCGACTAGTAATGCTGCGTTTCCAAGAAGGGCGCGTTTCAGAAAAGGGTTAGTCGACTGGGGGAAACATGTAGTCGACTAACAGAGTTGCGTTCTCAGAAATAGGACTGCGTTTCAAAGGGGCTAGTCGACTTATGAATTGGTCAAGTCGACTAATACTGCCAAACAGTGAGCAAGACTAACTTTGGAAGTTATGGTTTGTTGATATGCAAATACAAGTTAATCAAGTCTTTGGCGAGGAAAAGCACTCGCCTAACGATAATCCTTTGCTGCGTCTAACGAAGGGAAGTTCGGCCCCAATCCAAAAGGAGGGTACCGGCCCTAAGTCTTGCCGCCGGAGAAGAACGCGGCCTCAATCCAAGAGGAGTGGCCGGTCTTCACAAGAGAGGGAGGTTGATGGTGCAAGTCTAGTTCAAGTTGCCAAAATGAGATTTTGCAAACGGTGCCACGGGGAGCGATTAGTTGGTTAGAATGAAAGAGCTCGCCGTGGAGGTGAAGATGATATACTTGGTGGTGGCCAAGGAGATGTAGGTGGTGGTGGAGATGGTGGTAAAGTTTTGGTGGAGAGGATGGGTTCTTTGGTGTTTTATGGTGAAAAGAGGTTGAAGAAGGTGGTATGGAGATGTTGTTGTTGTTGGAAAAGGAGGAGGAGATGGAGAAGAAAGAAGTGATGGTGTTGGTGGTGAAAATGGAGATGGAGAAGGTGGAGTATGGTGGCCAAAGGAAGCAAGAGGTTGTCTTCCTTGCTCTCTGTTGGTGGTTGCAGGAAACAAGGAAGAAGAAGAAGAGAAATGAAAGAGAGAGAAGGAGTGGGGTGATTTATATAGTGGGAAAGTAATGATTGCAAGTTTGACTTTGGAAGCCAAGGAATGAAACTTGCGTTTCATTGGAAGGAGATGGGCTGCGTTTCAAGCCAAAGAATTGGACGCGGGAATGAAAGCTGCGTCCAGGAGGAAATGCAAAAAGGCTGCGTTTCACAAAAGGACAAAAGTCATGATGACTTGATGGAAGTGATTAGCAGCGCATTAAATGCAGCATGGAGAGGTGTGGAGAGGATCTCTGCATTAAATGCAGAATCCAGGTAGGTGAATGCCGCGTTTGAGGAAGGAGAGAGAAAATAGGGAAAAGACAAAGGTGAAAAATTGGGGCAATCTCCTCGGTATCTGGGAAAATACTGAAAACTCCGGAAAAGCCCAAAAATGAAATAGCTCGGAAAGTTTCCCAAAAATTCTCAAAAATAATAAATATTATAAAATGATTTTTGGTGAAATCGGTTTTCAAAGATTAGATCTCGTTTTCCAGATAAAAATCCTGAAGTCAACCGTCAATCTCGGTATACACCGGATTGGCCGGATTTTGATAAAATCTGATAAATCCCAGAAAAAGTATTTAAATAGAAAATATGATTTTAAGAAGTAATGTCAAAAGGCACTTTTAGAAATTTCAAACCGTTTGTAAATTAAAAATCCGGGAATCGGTCAACGGAACTGGCCGACACCGGTTTTGAAGATTTACAATTTAATTTAGGAAAATTCCATAAAATCATAGAAAATCTAGAATATTGGAAAATGATGTTTAAAACTGAAATCGGTCAAATCATAATACCAGAAGGTCCAAATCGAGCAATACTCTAGGATCGGGCCCTCGGTTCAGACTAGGGCTGACTCCGAGTCCACGAATCCAAATTCAAGGCAAAACGATCATATAAAGAATTCATAATACAAAACAAATACAGGAAGTAACTCAAAAAATACAATCGAGAAATCTGAATACGCAACTAAGTACGTATTCCGGAAGCGGGGTGTTACAATCACAATCCTCTTTGCTAGGACATTGACCATGATCGCTGTCCTCAGAAAAAAGTCTTATATTTTAGTCTCTATTAGAACTGCAATTTAAAACACAAAAAGCCCAGATTTTCAATTAATAAAAATAGTGCGACCATAGTCACAGTCTTCTAATAAATAATATGGCCATAAGCACATCCTTCTGTGAGGATAGCGATCATGAGTTGCAATCCACTTATCAGTCGACTCCCGTTCACCGACATTAAATGATACTCAATGTTTTTCAGATCTAAAAGTCATATTGATCAAAAATAAAAACAAAAACTCATCGCGAGAACGAACAAACGAGATCTGCAAAAGATTAATACCAAAAAAATTGTTTATTTAGATATGCAGATCTTTGTTGATTTTTTAAAAAAGATAATCACACGAGTTATTTCATTTTTCATGTTGTGGGCTTTATTAACTGAAATAATCTAAAATGTTGAAATTATATCATTTGATCAGAATGCTTGTTAAATTTTAAATTTATATTAGGAATGAATATCTATTTTGTAACTATGCAATTTTATAGAGGCCAATATGTGAAATGAGAGATATTTTCTCCTTAAATTAAGTATAGAAAATTGGTCTTGGACTCCTCTATTTCCAATTAATTTAGAGCAAATCTCAATTACAAATTTATTTTCGTCTCAGCTTCAATCCGTGCCAGCATAAATTAATTCCTGCCAACCATCACCTCTTTATATATTTTTATTTTCTCCTTTACCTTTTCTTATTGTTCTTGATGTTGCTCTCCCCTAAGCCTTGACTCCGACACAGAGTAATTCGCGGATCGACTTGCACAGTCAGATCGTCGTGGTGGTTGGAAAGGGGCGGGAGCCCCCTCCCGGAGACTCGGGGGTGGAGCCTCTGGACCAATTTTTCTTGGTATTGACCTTTTCAGATCTCGTTTGTTCGTACCAACGATGAATTTTGTTTGTTTTTGTGGTCGATGTGGTGTTTAAATCTGAATTTTATATCGATCATTACTACAATGAAGTTCTCATAAAGTCCTCACATAAAGGATCGTGACTCTAAGTTTTGATTTGTTTTCTTCTAGATGATAACAATACTGAAATGTGAGGAATTTTTTTATGTGAGGAATGTGACTCATTATCTGCTTTCGATTTTGAGAGAGATAGATTTATAAAGAGGAGTAACACATTGAGAGAAGAGATGGTCACAGTTCTCATAATAAGAACTGCGATCATGATTACAGTTTCTGTTATGAGTAGCAGTTCTCATAATAAGAATTACGACTATGGTATCAATCTTTATTATGAGTCAATCATCATAAAAAAGACTGTGATCATGTCCTAGTCTTTATTATGAGTAGCAATTATCATAATAAGGACTGCGACCAAGAGGACTGCAAACAGACAGTTCTCTCACGGAGCCACGGTCGCAGCCGCGGAGCGCTTCGAAATCGAACGGACTCAAAACAACTATTATAAAAAATTCTCTTAAATTTTAAAAACCTATTATGTCTCGGAACGCAATTTGACCAACCGTACCAAAAAAATTAACATGCAAGCGCGGAGAGGGCGGATTCAACATGAAACATGTCACTTAAAAAAATGCCACTGCAGGAGACACCAGAGTCAATGCAAGGGTTATTTGTGATGGATGTGAGACTAAATATTTACAGGAACTATCCACTGAATTAAAAATAGCTGCGTGTGGATTAAATTTGTTGGAGATCAACAAGGCATATGTGAGGCTACGAATTATACTAATTATCAAATAAAGCTGCGTGTCTCTTGGGCCAACTCTTTACTTCAAAGACGAGCAGTGTAGTCATTGGCGGACACAGGTGAGGGCGATTGGGGCCGCTCGCCCCCACTGAAATTCACGCACACAGAGCAGTATAGGGAATTTGGGACGGGTCGGATTGTAAAAGAACAGAACTGCCCGCTTCGTTCACAAAATTGGATCTTTGGACCGGGTTGTAAATGAAATAACCACCCGCTTCGTTCACAAAAAAAATCTCTTCACAAAAACTCAGCCCACAGTGCTCTCGCCTCTCGGCCTCGATCGCCTTCAAAAAACCCTAGCGCATACAGACAACCTCTCTCTCTCTCTCTGTGTGTGTGTGTGTGTGTGTGTGTGTGTGTGTCCGAGACTCTGAGCTCCAGAAGAGCCTTGCCCCTTCTGCCTCCGCCTCCAACAGAGGCGGCGGATGGATTCTCTATGGCGAGACTTGGGCCTGGGTACCCGATCCCCTTTAATTTTTCGACCGAAGTACGATTTGATCCGACCACCTGGCTCCAACTTGACCAGCTGATCTCGCAGATGTTGGTTCAGCTGATTGGTCTGAGTTTTTGAATGAGTTCTTGTTTATTTTCTTTTTGATTTTCAGTGAGTGATTGTCGAATTCTTATTGTTCTTGTTTCAGTTTATGTTGAAAAAAAGATTGAAACTATCGCCAGAAAAGGAGATGAAGCGGAGAGATGTGGTCGAAGAGCTGAAACAGGTCTTTTGGCTATAAATTTTTTTTTTTGGTTTCCTTTTATGCTTTTTTGTCGATAAATTTCATTATTTTTGTGGAGAAAGTAGAGAAATTTAGTTAAAAATGTTTCCTTAGGTTTATAGGAACAGATAATGCGGTTTTCTTTATTTTTTAAATTTGTCTATTAAAGAATGGGGAAATTTGTTGTGTTCAGTAGTGTTGAGAATTGAGATACTAGAACCCTTCCCTACGTTTTGCAATGCATCATCGGTTGACAACTAATACAACGTAGACGAGGGGCTAAATTAATTTTAAGGTACGTACTTCAAATCTATTGATTCTGACATAACTTTTCTTTTAAGTTCTGTATCTTACATGTATCTAGGTTTTGTTTATTTGTTTGATGTATGTTGGTTAATAATGTGTTAATCATATGTTTCTTATTTTTGCTTTACTTAAGAGTTGCTATATGTCCTGATTTTGAAGGAAGGGCACTGGTCATTAATCTAATTGAACCCATTACAAAATTTTAAGTATTATGTTGTTTAGAATACATATTTATTAGTTAACATTCATGTTCTTGGTTAATTAATGAGTATAACATTTTAACTGAGTAAAATTCCTCTGTGAAAATCCTGTGAACGCCACTGAGTGTGCCAATTAGAAATTCTTACTTTATGAATGAAATTTCCGTCTCCACTGAGTGAAAATCCTGCGTACGCCAATGAGTGTAGTGCCTCAATTTAGGAAGCAAGATTTAATCTGCAAGCATGCATGCCCCATTTGTCACTGGACCAAGCCTGACCCAAATTGTCATCTTGTTCAGGACTCAAGCTTATTCCCCAGTGCATTAATATAATACCAATTAATGTCTGATCAGCACAGCTCCATGCAGAGACTCGGTTTAAATGTGCAATTTAGACTCAAATGAGAATTGAATTTGATTAGAGTGTAGAACATTTTAGATCTGAATTCGGATCAAGTATATAAAATTCGAATCAGATTGATAGGTACGTATGATTAAGGGTTGTCAGAATTTTTGTGTAAATCTGAATTCTTTTGTAAGTTCGAGTCATAATCTTGAGCAATAAGTATGCTCTCTTAAATTTTAATTCATGCAAGATTTAATTTCCGATAAGAAAATGTTTCCCAGAGTTCATATCTGATCCAAATGCAGTAGGTTGAATCGGAATCAGACTCATCGGCATTCATCTTTGCTGTTGTCATCAAAAAGTCAGCATATTACTTAAATCCTATATATATGTAATTGTAAATTGTGGATCTATTTTCATGATACACAGATGACATGCTAATAAGACTAACCATTTACAGAGAAGAACCAAAGGTTAAAGAGAGTAGACATTTTATAATAGCCCTCAACTAAAATCGAAATTTTCTAATTTACAAGAATTAAATATTTGTTATGCTTAAACTATTTAGTTTAAACTGTTTTTGTCTTAATTTTACCCTTTAATCGAGTAGTTTTTTTTTCCTTCGCCAAACTGCACGAGGCTTATCCATTAGCTTGGCTCTGATCTCTACATGCATGCTGAAATTTTAAGAATTATTGAGTACAATTAAGCAAGATGGTTTTGATTTCTATATGCATACTAAATTTTTAAGAGCCGATATCTAGTACATATTGATTTTTTTTTGTAACTATTGGCTTCAATTAAGCAAGTTGCCGGTCTCTTGACATTAAAAAAATTATTTTAATATTTATCTCAATATTTTACAATTTACATAAACATACTTCTCTACTTTAACCACACACCTTTCATACTATAAAGTTAAAATAAAGAAAATACCTCAATTTAAATATTCAAAAATGTAACCACCAGTGATGTTTAGCTACAAATAACATAGGAATGATGAAATCTCCATACATAATGCTAAAAGAGTTTATTTTCCCTCCCTTTATTTAAACTACAAACTCACCCCAACTATTTGCTTTTAGAAGAGAACAAGTGATGATAAGTGAGATTAACTTAAATTTTATCCAATTTTCATGAATAAAACTCTAGTTAAAATTCTCTAGGTGACATTTTAATTTGTTGCACTGAAATTCTTCAACAAAACAGCTAGAGATTTTGTATTTAGCTTCTGCTTGACTCAAATGTGGTAAAAATTGAGCTTTATATGCCCTCACTTTATGGGGTTTTTTTTTTTAGATCAACTAGAATATTATTATTCACCCGTTCGTAATCTAATTAGATTAATGGGTCCGGGGGTTTGCAAACCGAACCGACCCAAATGACCGATAATATTTTGAGAATACCATTAATGGACCAGAATAGAATTTGTCCCTTTTTTTTTTTTTCCTCATTGGAGAAAAGCTTGCCTCATGCAATTAAGCTATTTAAAAAGATGTTAATTAATTTTCTTCACATCACAATTAAGAAAGAAGATAGAATAAATAAGAACCAACGAAAGTGAGAGACATAATTACCAAATTTCATCCAACAAATGAAAGAATTACATCATTAAACATCTAACATTATTTTCCCTTACACTGAGGTCGAGCACGACGATGTTGACGGGTCAAACAGCGCTGGAACCAGGTACTTCCTCCCGTGGGCCCCATTCGCGTTGTAGCTGGCCCCAGTGGTGGGGTCCACGAGCAAGTCCCCTGCGTACCCCGGGTACGCCCCCTTGCCGTAGATACCGGGGCACGCTGAGGCCGCTTCTAACGGCGCTTCCTTCGGCCCCTGAAAATATCCGTTGCCAAACGGGTTGGTAACGGTCGCCGCCAGCATGCTCGCCAAGTTGATCACCATGCCGTCAACCCCGACGTCGCCGTTAGGGGCGACCAGCGGCGAGGTCTGGGGCCCGTACATGGGCTGATGGAACGGCCACGCGCACTGGCCCGGGCACTGGGTCGCCGAGTTACCGACCCACACGTAAGCGAACCGGCCGGTCTTGGACCGGGGAGAAGAGCCGTGGGTCCCGCACCGGCTCATGCAGAACCCCGCTACCGCCACGTCATCGGAGGTGAGGACCACATTGATCGCGTACCTCGGGACCCTTCAGCTGCCAGGCTGGCGATTTGGCCGTCCGTAAGCGACTTCCCGAGCGAGTAAGACTCGTCGAGGATCTGGTTACCGAGGGCGAGCCTAGGCATTCTGGTTTTCGACTCTGTAAAGTACTTCTCGGTGGTCTTCCACCAAGCGGAGACCGATGGCTGTTTCTGGTCACCGGCGTTTTTGGATGAAGAGAGAGAGGTGACAAAATCGGTGATGATGGCGCGTTGGGGTGCGGTGAACTTACCGTACCAGATGAGGTTGACTGAGATTTGGCCGGTGAGGAGAGCCCCCTTGTGATATGTCATGGTGAGGGGTTGCTCTTCAACGAGGGCGGTAAGCTGTCTCGCCCCATGAGAGACATGGAGCAGCAGAGAGCAAGAAAGAAAGAAGCAGAGAAGAGAGAACTTAGCAGTAGCCATTGGCGTTCAGAGAGAGAGAGAGAAAGCAAAGGAATAGGAAATTTTCAGTGAAGAGGTTGATGAAATAGCGAAAGAGAGGAGGGGCACTTTATAGCAGCGGGTTTGAGAAGGTGACGAGAAACAAAGACGAACGGTGGGGCCCAGCTGGAGCCTGGGAGAGTTGAAGGAGCCCAATAAAAGCCCGTGGTCCGGCGCACCAAACGGTCACATGACAGCTGGGGCTGAGCTCGTATCCGCCAGCTGTGTTCTCAATTTCCAAAAGTAACCTCAATCCGTACTGCCACGTCAGAAACATTTAAGGGCAATTGAGTAATTAGAAAGAGTTTGAATCTAGATGTTTCCAGTTTGGAGCGAGAATTAAATTAATTTTTCTTTTATTGTGGGGTTTTCGCTTTTTCTTTTCCTTCTCATTTTCTCTTTTTGAGGAATTTGATAATGATTGTTTATTAGTCATATGCGCGTAGGCTCCAGCTGGATCGGGGCTCTAATTGTTTGTACGGTCGCTGCTCATATCATAAAAAAAACTCGTGAAACTGAGAGCCGCTAGTGTGGGCCCCCAATTGAGGTGACAGGGAACGGATTAGGACGAAGCTTTCTCTTGTCTTGGGAAGTGAGATGGTTAAAGTTGTAGTTTATTAGGGCATAAACCTGCTGCTCAAGTGGAGGACAAGGATTAGGTGTGGGGGTTTATTTTATAATTATGTGCAGTTCATTCCCCTTTCACAACATTGGTTATGGCTCTCATTAGATCATGCTGAGATTTGCTTACAATAAATAAATGGCTCAGGGCAAAGGAAAATAGCCAATGAATTGGTTGGATCTAAGAGAGTGGGCACACGTGAGAAGAGAGAGAGAGAGAAAGAGAGAGAGGAAAAGCGAGTAATCTTGTCACGGTGTCTGATTTTCAAGCTATTTCTCTCAAATTTGAGTGGAAATCTGGCACTCTAAAAATTCAGTTTTTTCAGCTCATTTGGTACCTACTTTTTAAAAATTCGCTTTGATAACTACTCTACTTCTTAACTTAAAATTTAGGGCTTTCTCAAATTTGCAGATACAAGATTTGATGCCTACTCTATTTCACAGGAGATTCACACTGGTATGAAGATCAGGGTGCACTAACATGATCAAATTGGTGCACCCTGATCTTCATACCGGTCTGATTCTCCTTCAGCTTCTTTCACTTCATGAACAAATTTAGGACTTCAAATCTTTATCTCATAGGGTTTACCTAACAACGTCTAGATAAATCATCAACAAAAGAGACTAAGTATCGATAGCCTTCAAGTGATGCAGTTTTGGTAGGACCCAAAATATCAATATGAACACAATCAAGAAGCTCTTTCGAGTGGTGAATTGTGGTGTCGAACTTCACCATGCCTTCATATCCAAAGCACAATGTTTATCAAATTTCAAATTGCAGGTAGCTGCATCTTTCATAGGTGGTGGAGTTGTCTCTCTGAATCAGGGGCGGAACCAGGAAAATTTTTTGAGTTGGGTTATAATTTTTTATCACATATACTTATGAACTATATGAATTTATCAAAAGAATAAAACAGTATTCTCCACTAAATCAGAAGTGAAACTACGAATAAATTTGCTAAAAAATCAAAATAGAAAAGCGTCTAACACAATATATGAAAAAAAAAAAAATAAAAATAAGTTTACGCCTAGATATATAAAAAATGGGCCGGGCT
This sequence comes from Agave tequilana, assembly GCA_038442645.1. NCBI lineage: Eukaryota > Viridiplantae > Streptophyta > Magnoliopsida > Asparagales > Asparagaceae > Agave > Agave tequilana. The sequence continues at coordinate 178,961 of JAVJIF010031276.1, forward strand.
GTAAAAAAATGGGCCGGGCTGTAGCCCGGCCCAGCCCACTACTGGGTCCGCCCATGCTCTGAATACTCCAGCCAAAAGCATGACATTTTTGGTATTTAGGTCCCATGTCTTAGACTCATGTTCAATTTGAATTTCAATCTAAGTCTAAATTAATGGACTTTAACTCAATCCGATCGGATAAATACCTACAATAAACTTGTCACAGTATTCTAATATTTTCTTTGTTTCTTTTTGTCTTTCTCCCATTAAGTTACAACTTAGTCTAGGATAAGTAAGATTTGAATTTGTTGTGCTTCTTACGATCAATAATAAAGTTTTTATCACTGTGTCACTGTAACACTTGCTTGCAATTATGTGTTGACGTGACAAAAGACATGATTTTATACTTACGAATCCATTAATAGTCCATAGTTGGCCCTCGCTCACTAGTGATTTTTATTAGCCAGACAGGATCTTTCTGCAAAGCGCAAAAGCGATACATTGGGTGTTTCTCTCGTTTAAGCAGTGTTCGTCATTGTCAATGCTCCTCCTACATATATATATATATATATATATATATATATATATATATATATATATATATATATATATATATATATTCGAATCTTTTCGGAACGACACAAGTCTCTCATGTAGATGGATCATGTTATCAGGTTGTCTCCTTTTATTAGGTGGTGGGCCCTGGCATGTCCAATGGCTGTGTCCCCAGTTCTCTACTTGCACATTTTAGAAGGGAACAATGCGATTTGCCGAGATACTTGACCTTGGGGGGAAGAACAGATCAATACGTGAAGGCAGAATAATATGCTACTAGCTTTTCAATTATTGTACGTGGGGCTTACTATAATTTTCCGACGACCAAAAGAACCAGCCACATGCAGGGTTTTTGGACTTTCAAACTTTGAAGACTCTCAACAAATTAAGAATTCAACTTTGCCAGACGCGATATCAAGCCAGCTGCGAGCGAGAGAATCCAAAGTTTAAGTATGGGGAGAAAGTAGATTTATTTAGAGAGTAGACTCGAAATTAGGAGACACATTGCTGTTATTTATTGGACAAACAACTTGATTTGTAGAAAAACATGGTACCATGAAAACCGAAAAAACTGAAGAGAATTAGTAATGCATAAAACACTAGTATGGTTTTTGGAAGAGAAGGAATAGAGAAAAAGAGGGGATGAAGTGAAAATGAAGAAAATAATTTTGGAAGAGAGCTCTTCCAAGCTGGGGTGCTTATTTGCCCCAGTTTTGTAAGAAGGAAGAGGGGAAGAGAAAGGAAGAAGAGAAAGAGGATAACTTTTTTTTTAAAAAAATCATACTTTTACCTCGATCGCTGAGCTCTTCTCTTTGCGCAAGCCAAAACCTGGCGGAAGAAAAGAGGAAGAGAGGGGAGGAGAGTTGTTCATGTCAGCTCCAGCCTGAAGCCAGCACAGATTTCTTCCGAGTTCGTCGTCTCCTCTTCTGAGCAAAACAAAAAGCAGAGCTCCTCTCTTCTTCTCTTTTACTCTCTCTTCTGAGAAAACGAATAGGCCCAGAAAGAAATTAGAAGAACTATAATGTACCATGGTTCAAACTCGCGGTCTTGGCCGCCAATTCAGCGGGCACCGTTCCACATCGATCGCGGCGTCTCGAAACAGACTCAACGATACGTGCTAAACGCTACAAATATAAGGCTCAAAAAATTCTGAAAAAATCACGACAAATTTTTAAAAAATATAGACATCAAAATTCATGTATCACATATCAAAAATAGATTGTTTTGAAAGGTAATTGAGAAAATATGATGATTTGAGAGATAAATTTAAAAATATGAAAGACTTAAGAGGTTAATATAAAAAAATACCCAAAAAAAAAAAGAAAAGAAAAAGAAAAGGATAAAAGGAGAAGGGGGAACACACACACAGAGAGAGGAGGGGGGGGGGGGGGGGGGGGGGGGGCGGCGGGCTCTCTCTCCTCTCTCCCTCCCTCCCTCCGATCTTTCTCTCCCTCTCCCTCCCGCTCCCTTCGAGTTCTCTCTGTGAGGACGATGAAGATCTGCGACGGTGATGAGGGTGACGGCGACGACGAGATCGGATGCTCTCTCTCCTCTCCCTCCCTCCTCTGAGTTCTCCCTCCCTTTGCTGCTCTGAGTTTAACGGCGACGAAGATCTGCGACGGCGATGCCAGAGCAGATGGGGAGGGCACGCCGGAGTTAGAGCAGATTCTGGTGAATATTTTTTTTCTTTCTCTCTCGTTGATACTTGAGGTCTCTCTCTCTCCCTCTGATATGGCCGAGTCAAGTCGAGTCCATGGTTGACTGGGCCGATATGACCAACTCAACTCCGATTTTCACTCGAGTCGTGTGAAAACAGAGAAAACCTTTGACTCGCATTCCGGTATCGGAACGGCTAAGTTTTCGAACCATGTGATGTACTGCTTGATCACCTGACATAGTGCTTGGAGAGAGGATAGAGTTAGATGGGTCCACCTATTCAACTCTCTCTATCTGTCTTCTCCGACAACCGCGTCCATGAATACCGGTTTTACAATTTGTGACAGAGAAATCACAAATGAATCTAACCTACATTCTAAATTCTACGAGGAATATATTCACATTACTACAACCCAAGGCACAAGAAAATTAACTAAGGGTCTGTTTGGTTGTCGTAACTGGCCGTAATTCGTAATTGTAATTGATAAAGTCTTTTACAATTGTAAATGAGTTACATGTATGTAAATTTACGGTGTTTGGTTGGTAATATAAAATTGTAAAGTGGGAAAGTGTATTGTACTTTACGGTGTTTGGTTGTCATAATGTATAAGTCGTAAGTGAAAAAATTGACCACAAAATTAACTATTTGGTGATTTTAAAAGTTTTTAATACTGCAAATAAATATTAAAAAAGTTAAATATTAAAAATTTTTAATATTAATATAAAAAATAATACAAATTTGTATGACCACAAAATTAACTGTAACTGGGCTGTAAGTGAGTGGTAACTGGGTTGCAAGTGAGTGTTAGTTGAGTTACGTAAGTCTTTACGAATTACGGTCCAAACAAACGCCGTAGTTGTAACTGGGTAGTAAATCATTTACGAATTACGGAGTTTTACGCGAAACAAACGGCCCCTAAGAGAAGAAACCAATGGCTCTTGGCAATGAAATAATAAAATGCAATAACCTCTAATCTTCTTCATAACCAAAGAGAGGAGAAAGAAACAGTCTCGTAACGCTCATTGTAGGCATATGTGGCACTGTTTATTAGAGATAAATACAAAGATCAGAGAAGTTGTGCAACAAACTTTGGATGCTCTAAGTGTGACAGTGGGTGACAGTTTTAAGAGGTACAGAAATTAATAACTGTGGGGGTGAATGGGGAATGAACTGTAGATGGGGAGTAGGTTAAGAGCCAGTTGCACCAAAGTATCACTAATTGTGTTTTGTGCCTTCATAAACTAAACTTTTAACATCTCAAATGCCGAGAAAGGTTCACCTAATCCAGTCCTTAATCCATTAGGTTCCAGAATTAGGAATTCTTTTTTTGTCATGATTCTTTTTTTTTTAAGTTTACGGAAGCAGCAACAGTAGTAGCTCCAGCTGTAGTTTACTCAAGCTCCGGAAATCACTTACGGACCCAGAGATCAGCAGGCTGGCAGCAAGAAAGCCTCAGAGGCACATGATCAATGTGGTGCTGACCTCCGAGAGCCACACACACGTGTCACAAGAGGGTCAATCTCATGTTGACACATGAGGTTAGTCTTCTTATAATATTTTAAGTGATCTAAAGACTTTAAAATTTGTCCCTTACAATATTTTATTCACCTGTCAATATGAGATTCATTCTCTTGTAATATGTGTGTGTGGCTCACACACGTGAACCGAATTTTCGACGTGAGTCGAGAGTTCTGCGTGAGGTGGGTGGTGGGACCCAGGGGCGATGGCCCCTGTCCAAATCTGGCCGTTTCGCTTACGTCTGGGTCGGGAACTCCGCGGCTCGGTGCCCGGGTGAGCGCGCCTGGCCGTTCCACAAACAGCTTTATGGGCCCCAGACCTCGCCGTTAATTGCCCCTAACGGCGACGTCGGAGTTGACGGCGTGGTGATCAACTTGGCCAGCATGCTGGCGGGCACCGTCACCAACCCGTTTGGTAACGGGTACTTTCAGGGCCCCAAAGAGGCGCCGTTAGAAGCGGCGTCCAGCGTGCCCCGGCGTCCACGGCAAGGGAGCTTACCCCGGGTACTCTGGTGACTTGTTGGTGGACCCCGCAACTGGGGCCCGCTACAATGCTAATGGGGCCCACGGGAGAAAGTACTTGCTGCCGGCTCTTTTTGACCCATCAACAGCGTCGTGCTCTACCGTCGTTTGGGTAAAATGTCATTAACAATTTTAGAGGGTCAAAATAATAATGTAAAGCTCCCAACAAAGAGAGATGGATACTTTATTCTTTATGATGTTGTAACTATTTCATCTATTGGATGAAAAATTTTGGTCCATGTTGTTTCTATTTTATGAAGTATAAATTATACAACCTTTCATATCAGACAACGCAAGTTAGACAGGGAGAAAAAAAAAAATTGAGTCTATTGGGAAATCCTAAGATTGTGTTTGCTAAGTGACACTTGACATTCCATCCTCAAAGAATTAGTAACCAACTTAAAATTCTCACAAATTTGCATTTATTAGAGTGTAGGGACGGAGGAGATAAAATATATCGGAAGAGTTTTTAAACTCATTGAAAAATAGCGCAGAGATCGAAAGTCAAAAGGAGCGAGAACATAACTTGCAGCTAGTCAGGACAGAGTCTGGTCGACCGCTCGGTTAAACGGTGTGCACAGTCAAAGCCTGGTAGATCGTGGCAGGGAAGTGGTCAACCCGTGCTATCGACCAACTAGCACATCTCGGTTGTTTCGGTCGACCAAGGATATGTTGGGATTTGGGTGAACAAATAGTCCCACATCGGCTAGATGTGGGGATGGTCTTGGGTTTATAAGAATTTGGTCAACTCCACCTAACAGACTAGTCTTTTGGGATGGTGCCCGAGTCCTTCAAGTGGTATCAGAGCCATACATTGAACTTAGTCGTGTGTGTGGGTGATGTTCGACGATGTAGATCCCCTAATGGCGCAAAGGCGCAATGGGCCTGCCCACCCCATTGGCACAAAAGGCGCAATAGGCCCTGTGAAGCTAATGTTTAGCTCTCGAGAAATTTGACAGTGGTGCTCCTTTGCAATGGGCGTGGCGCCGCACGCGGTGTAGAGGAGTGACCGACTGCAGTTGGTACTTCACATAAGGCGTGCCGTCTCCTCACGCAGTGAAGAGTTGGATCTCGATGGAGTATTTGATCTTCTGGTGCGAAGATAGTTGAGCTTGCAGGTTGTTGGGATTTGGGTCGAACAAATAGTCCCACATCGGCTAGACGTGGGGATGGTCTTGGGTTATAAGGATTGGGCAACTCCACCTAACAAGCTAGTCTTTTGGGATGAAGCCCCGAGTTCTTCAATTGGTATCAGAGTCATGCCCTGAACTTAGTCGTGTGTGTGAGTGATGTTCGACAATGTAGATCCCCCTAATGGCGCAAAGGCGCAATGGGCCTGCTCACCCCACTTGCAGTTGGTACTTCACACTTCACATAAGGCGTGAGGCTGCCACGCAGTGAAGAGTTGGATATCGATGGACTTCTAGTGTAAAAATAGTTGAGCTTGCAGAGGAGACTCTTCGTTCGAGGGGGTTGTTGGGATTTTGGGTCAAACAATTCGAGGGGATTGTGGGATTTGGGTCAAACAAATAGTCCCACATAGGCTAGACGTGGGGATGGTCTTGGGTTTATAAGGATTTGGGCAACTCCACCTAACAGACTAGTCTTTTGGGATGGTGCCCGAGTCCTTCAGGATAGGGCCAGTCGACCGGCCGGTCGGCGGGTTTAGACTCCCTTTCTGTTTTGGGGTCGAATCCAATTGGGGTTTCCTAAATCCCTAGGACTTCTGGCTATAAATAAGAGTTAGATCACTCATGAATTGTATCTCTTGAAGTGTCCCTCTGAACATCTCTCTAGTATCCTCTTGTAATTGATTGTTGAATTAATAAAATCTCTCTCTGCCTTGTCCCGAAGACGTAGGCAAACTGCCGAACTTCGTTAAATCTGTGTTGGCTTATTTTCTCTCTTGTTTTCTCTATTCTTGATTGTATGGGTACTTCTCCGGCGCGTCTATCTCTGTTGCTTGGATTCCTCAATTTGGTTGTTGCTCAGAAGAAGGCTCTAGTCACAACAATCAGATCTAATTTAATCTAATATATCAACTAATATAATATTCTTGTATTTGATATGTACAAAAAAAAATCTTATGTTGAGCATTTTGCTTGTAGATTTAGACTTGGCGGGCTGGCTTATGGGGCCAAGCTCATTATGAATGTAACGCCCCGATCTGGAGGGTACGAGGACGTTACTGCGACGTATATACGCAGGTCAGAAATACCCTCACGTATATACGCTAAGCATCAGTACAGGCAAGAATCAGAGTACGGAAGTACGTGGTGCATTATACATTCCAACATATGAGTACAATTACAAAGTTATCACCAGATGTGACAAATATTACAATAATATTACATCACCGATAGACGCAAATGCGAGAATACAAAGGGATGTACAAGAATGAACAGTGTAAAAGGCACTCACGAGTTTACAAAAGGAAAACTCGAGAGGCACACAGGGGGCCTGGAAGGATAGAGCTTCGGATGGTCCGCTGGAGATCCAAGCTACCGATGCGCTTTTCAGGTCAGCAACTGGGATTCTACAAGCTCCAAGCTTCGACATGTTCCAAGCTCCAGGACCTGGACATGAGAATCCATGGGAGTCAGATAGAACTCCCCAGGCGAGTGGTGATACGAAAGCCAGATGGCGTGCAAGGATAAACACACGTGTATCAATAAAACCGAATCATAATCATGCATTGAAAACCGTGTCGTGAGCATAAGCATATATAAGAAGGTAGATATATAACAAGTGATATCAAGCAGGAACCACTCATGGAATGATAAGATAGGAGCAGTAGACTGATGGAATGGAACATGGGTAATAAAACAGGGTATGAGTAGCTAATATGATAATAATCATAAAACCGAAAATCCGATGTAAAACCCGATGGAAGCAAACTCGGTAAAGCACACAACAAATCCATAGTTGGCATCTTTTATTATTATTATTACTGGTCTTACCCTGATGTCTAGATATGTAAACTAGCGTCCCAGCACACATATATCCACATCTGAGTAAAGCAAGGTTGTTATTGGAAACCAACGGGGGTATCAACGGGTCCCGTACATACCCGAGACCACGACCCAGGATTGTTCTGTTGCTTGGTGGACGGAACCTGCCGCAAGGCGATCAGGAGGGTCTTATAGGATGCCTTATCAAGATGGTACCAAGAAGGAGGGAGCCAGCACTCCCCCGGTCGCCTGGAGGCCCACAGGTCAGACCGGAAGTTTTAGTTGCACAACATGCCTAGTACCACTGTAAACACGAACATATATGATAGCCGCAAGTTTCCCCCGACCCGATGTAAGTTGTCTCATTTTACGGTTTATTAGATGATTATCAGGTTCCGGAATGAGCAGGAACAAGTCAGGAATATCAGGAATACATGTATATCAGGAGTACTGGTTCGTACTATAATGTATTCAAGTTTGTAAGCAAGATGTCAGGTCATCATTCCCGTTATCGTGATAATCATGAGAGTCAAGTATATCTGCCGGGTGTCAAGTAATAGCATGACAGGAGGATGATATTTGGCAGGCGACAAGTCATGTCATAACAAGGGCATTGCCAAGTAGTAGCATGTCTGGTGTCAGGTGATAACACATCAGTTGATAGCTGATACAAACAGGTGTTAAATAGTAGCATGTAAATGACAGGTAAAAGTAATGGCATGTCAAGTGTTAACATATCAGGTAAATGCATGGCATGTGATAGAGTAGAGTAGCCGAGCACAACAAGCGGAGCTGAGCAAGCTGGAGGCACAGACAGCAAACAGTATTTAACACTGGAGCGTCTGGTAAGGTTACCGGGATAACTCGACTTAAAAAGCGAGTAGAAAATCTGGCAGCATCTCGCCTAGACGAATCTAGTGGTAAAGTACTGAACGCTGATCATGATAACCAGGCGGAGCTGATCAAGCTGGAGGCACAGGCAGCGAACAGAGTTTAGACACTAATGCGCTTGGCGAGGTTACCGGGACAACTCGACTTAAAAAGCGAGTAGAAAATCGGCAGCATCTCGCCTAGACGAATTTATGTACGCGCCGGAAAAGAAAAGAAAGAGGTGCTGTAAAATTTCCTTGAATCAGATGAAAAATTACAACAAAACTGTTTCCCTTCCAGTTACAAGGGAGGGAGGATGTTGAGTCTTGAATCCTCCCTTTATTTAATGCTGGGTTCTTCGTGTGGCGATGGAGAGTGAATCTTGTTCTCCGTTGACCGGATGACCGTCGGAATCGTCAGGGATCTTCTCTTTAGTTGGTAGAAGGAGTAACACAGCTCTTGTCTACCAAAACTCTCAAAGAGAAGGTAGGTAAAGGACAACTTGTACGCAGCGAGCTTGTTGAAGAGTTTAGCTCTCTTTCTCCTGTCTCTGTCTTTGTCGTCTAACTAAAGAAAATCCGACCCCTTCTTCAATAGCGACGGGGCTTTATAGGGGTTCCAGGGTGAACGTTTGCCCCTAAAAACGCTCCACAACGAGGGGCTGACCTCCCCGCTATGTGGGCGGCGACTGGGCCCCATAATCAGGGCGGTTATAACTGAGACGCGGGTGTCGATCCCACGCGCCTTGATGTTGAGACGCAGGTGTCGAGCCCACGCGCCTTGATGTTGAGACGCGGGTGTCGAGCCCACGCGCCTTGATGTTGAGATGCGGGTGTCGAGCCCACGCGCCTTGATGTGAGACGCGGGTGTCGAGCCCACGCGTCTAGAACTTGAAACTCTGTTTTAATGGCTGTCTTTTAGTGATTTTTAGACAGCCTACAGAACCCCCTCCAAAGTTTTCGATATTCCGCAGTTAACTGGGACGGATTTCGAAATACTTTGGACTCTAGCTGAATTCGCCTTTATGACTGGACTGTTAATGCTCCGGGTTTGATCTTATCTGGAGTTGGTATTTGTGAGTGTACCGTTGAACTCTTTGAGGCCACCAGAGTTGATCGTGTTGAGTGTCTAGATACACAGTCTAAACCTCCCCGATTGCTTTTAGAGTGTCTAGATACACAGTTACCATCAAGAACAAGTATCCCTTACCCAGGATTGATGATCTGTTTGATCAGCTTCATGGAGCCCGTGTGTTTTCTAAATTGGATTTACAGTCGGGTTACCATCAGCTGAGGGTGAAGAAGGAAGATATTCCGAAGACGGCATTCAGGACCCGTTATGGCCACTATGAGTTTCTCGTTATGCCTTTCGGAGTCACCAATGCCCCTGCAGTTTTCATGGATTTAATGAACCGAGTGTTCTCGCCCTATCTGGATCAGTGCGTTGTTGTTTTCATAGACGACATTCTGATCTATTCAAAGAACAACAGGGAGCAGCAGAACACTTGAGGATTGTGTTGCAGACTCTCCAGCAGGAACAGCTTCATGCCAAAAGAAGCAAGTGTGAGTTCTGGTTGGACAGCATAGCCTTCCTTGGACACAGTTTCAGCAGAAGGGATTTCAGTTGATCCTAGCAAAGTCCACGCAGTGAAGGATTGGCCAATTCAAAGGACGGTGACTGAGATTAAGAGTTTTCTTGGACTAGCCGGATATTACAGACGCTTTGTCCAGGATTTCTCTAGGATTGCAGCCCCGTTGACCAAGCTCACCAGGAAAGGGGAAAGGTACATTTGGACAGAGGAGTGTACTGCGGCCTCTTGAGCAGTTGAAGCAGAGACTCATTTCAGCTCCAATCTTGAGGACTCCCTCAGGAAGAGGAGGGATGGTCATCTACAGTGATGCATCAGGTAAAGGCCTGGGATGTGTACTTATGCAACATGATCATGTCATAGCATATGCATCTAGGCAACTGAAGACTCATGAACGGAATTACCCAACTCATGACTTGGAGCTAGCAGCTGTTATCTTTGCCTTGAAGATCTGGAGGCACTATCTTCTGGGAGATAAAGTGTTGATATACACGGATCACAAGAGCCTCAAGTATATCTTCTCACAGAAAGAGTTGAACATGAGGCAGAGGCGGTGGCTGGAGCTGATGGCAGACTATGATATTGACTTGCAATATCATCCAGGCAAGGTCAATACAGTTCCAGATGCACTGAGCAGGATGCCAGAGAATAGGGTGCTTGTCCAACTTACTCAACAGAAGGAGTTGATTCGAGACTTCATCAGATTGGACTGATGATGGTTCGAGGAACTGAGAAGGCATGACAGCTTATGACCTTGCAGATTCAGTCATCATTGATAGAAGAGATCAAAGAAGCTCAAAAGGAAGATCCCAGATTACAGACATTCAGAACTCAGGTAGAGGCTGGATTGAGGACTGATATCTGTATTCATCCAGATGGTGCTTTGTATTTTGGTAGCAGACTCTGTGTTCCCCAAGGAGAAGTTAGACAGAAGATTTTGGCGGAAGCACACAGTTCAGCTTATTCTATACACCCAGGGGGAAACAAGATGTATCAGGACTTGAAGAAGCATTTTTGGTGGAATGCTATGAAGAGGGAGATAGCTCAGTTTGTAGCCAAGTGCTTGGTTTGCCAGCAGATAAAGATAGAGCATCAGAAGTCAGCTGGACTTCTACATCCTTTGCCGATACCCGAATGGAAGTGGGAGCACATCACTATGGATTTTGTCACGGCATTACCTCGAAGTCCTAAGGGTAATAATGCTGTGTGGGTAATCATTGATCGCCTCACCAAATCAGCTCATTTCATACCATTCAGGGTAGGTCAGACAACAGAGGTTTTGGCAGACAAGTACCTGAAGGAGATAGTTCGTCTGCATGGAGTTCCAGTCAGTATTGTTTCAGACAGAGACTCTAGATTCAGATCTCATTTCTGGGAAAGTCTCCAAGAGAGTTTGGGAACTCGTCTGAAATTCAGTACATCCTATCATCCTCAGACAGACGGACAATCTGAAAGGACTATCCAGATCCTTGAAGATATGCTAAGGGCCTACATGATTGAGTTTAAGGGTTCATGGGAAGATCATCTTCACTTGGCTGAGTTTTCTTATAACAACAGTTATCAGGCAAGTATCAAGATGGCACCCTTTGAGGCATTGTATGGGAGAAAGTGCAGGTCACCGATTTGTTGGGATGAAGTCGGTGAGAGAGGATTATTGGGGCCAGAGATCCTGATTCAGACAACAGAGAAAGTCAGAATCATCAGGGATCATCTCAGAGCAGCTCAGAGTCGGCAGAAGAGTTGGGCAGATTTACAGAGAAGGCCATTGGAGTTCCAGGCAGGAGATCATGTGTTCTTGAGGATATCACCTACCAAGGGAGTCATCCGGTTCGGTATTCGTGGAAAGCTGAGTCCGAGATATATCGGCCCATTCGAGATTTTGGAACGAGTGGAAGATGTGTCTTACAGATTGGCATTACCGCATCTTTGGATCGGGACGGAGTGCACAATGTTTTCCACGTATCTCAGTTGAGGAGGTATGTAAAGGATGATAGTCATGTTCTGGATCACTCCGAGCTGGAACTACAGCCAGATTTATCATATCAGGAGCAGCCGATGGCCATTTGGATAAGAGTGTGAAGACACTGAAGAACAAGGCTATACCTTTAGTGTTGGTGTCTTGGAACAGACATGCGCCAGGAGAGGCCACATGGGAACGAGAAGACGTTATCCGTGAGCGCTATCCTCAACTCTTCACAACTTGATCGGTTAAAACTCTTTCGTTCTATTCTTCTCTACTGTTATCTTTCTTTTTATCCTTATTTATCTGTTACCTTTCCTGTTACCTTTCACCTTATGAAATTCGAGGACGAAATTTTTGTAAGGTGGATGGATTGTAATACCCCGCTTCCGGAATACGTACTTAGTTGCGTATTCAGCTTTTCGATCGTATTTCTCGATTTACCTTCCGTATTTGACCGATTTCAATTTCAAATATCATTTTCTAATATATTAGATTTTATGTGATTTTCTGGATTTTTCCTGAATTAAAATGAATTTCTTCAAAACCGGTGTCGACTAGTGTCGCTGATCGATTCCCGAATTTTTATTTCCAAACAGTTAGGAATTTCAAGAAAGTCCTTTAGACTTTATTTCTTATAATCATATTTCTCATCTAAATCCTTTTCTGAGAATTTTATGAATTTATGAAAATTCTTTCGGAGTCGGTAGGTAACTGATTCCGGGATTTTTAACTTTAAAATTATAAAGTATTTCTTAAAAAGGATTTCACTATGAGTCTTCATATATTATTATTGATTTTGGTAAAATTACGAGTCGTTCCGAGATACTTGAAATTCAGACAATTTCGGTATTTTCCGAAATGTTTTCCGCATACATGACTTAAACCCGGGAACCCGTATTTTTAATATTTTCATTTTTCGAGACCAAGAAAATATCTTCTCATTTCATTTCTTTTCCTTTTCCATTTCCTTTATTCTTTCCTTCCTTCACAAGCCAAAGGATTTCCAATTTTCAAAAATTCCAATCTTTTCCACCTTTCCACTTTCCACACTCTTCCTCATTAATACCCTCCACCTCACCATCTCTTTGGCAAATTTTGATTGGCCAAAGAGAACACCTCACCCCCACTTGGCAAGTTTTGATTGGCCAAGAGACACCTCACCTCCCCTATTTGCACAAAAACCCCTCTATTCTACTTAATTACATCTCCTTTACAAATCCAAACCCTATTTAAACAAATCACTTTACATTTTAATTCTTTTCTTCACTTCACCAAGAAATCAACCTTTACAAAATCCTTCTCCATCTCCAACCAAACCCTAACTCCAAAGCAAACCCTAGGTCCTCATCTCCATCTCAAACAACTACAACCTTGGGAATTGGGATCGTCCGCAATATCGCTAAAGATCTAGTTGGTGATATCGTCGACCACGACCTCTTCGGAACTTGTAAAAGCTCCCAACAACCGTTCGAGGTGAGTATTTTTACTCACCAAGACTCGTAAAATTCCTTGTATACTTGTGTTGACAAATCATGTCCCCTTGAGTCATCAAAATCATATTTTTAGTCTATCAAAATCAACCACACAAAAATCTGTTTTTTTTGACCAAACAGCAGCAGATTTCAGAACTTCGGTCGACCGGTATTAGGGAGCGGTCGACCGATGTGCACAAACGCACAGTTTTGAGTAGACGGTCGACCGGTCCACCAGCCGATCGACGCTAGGAAAACCTGGAGCTCACGGCCTTGTATCGGTCGACCGACAGTCGACCGACATACTCGACCGACCAAACCTGGAGCTCTCGGCATGTTTTCGGTCGACCGGCAGTCGACCGGAGGTCGACTGTCCTGGTATATCGGTCGACCGGCAGTCGACCGATAGCTTAGTTTTGGGCAAAAATTGCTGATCTTCTCTTTTCTGAATTTAAATCTTATCGTTGATACATGTGGAATATATTCTTCTTGTTTATGCTCCATAACTTGTACTACATGACATGTTACTTGATGGGTCTTACTTCATATTACTCCATGACTTGTTATTACATATCTTTACTCCATAACTTGTTAAAGTAGCGAATATCATCTCTTATCATGCTATCTCTTAAACCAAGCATGATGCATTCAACTTTGTATAAAATGGACCAACTTATATCGGGTCGGGGGAAAACATGCGGATATCGATATGTGTTCGTGTTTACAGTGGCTTTTAGGAATGTTGTGCAACTCATGTTCCGGTCTGACCTGTGGGCCTCCAGGGGACCGAGGGGAGTGCTTGCTCCCTCTATTACTGGTACCATCATGATAAGGGCATACATAAGTCCCTCCTGTTTAGCCTAACGGCTGGCTTCCGTCACCAAGCAACGGAACAATCCTGGACCGTTATCCCGGGCATGTACGGGGTCCACTGTAAACATAGTTCGTCGATACAACCGCTGATTTCCAATAACACCCTTGCTTTACTAGGATATGGATCTATGTGCTCTGGGACGATGGGTCACATAGCTAGATATCACAGTAAGACAAGTAATAATAATAATAGACTTAAGTTGTACATCCATTGCATTATGACTTTATCTTATTATGTTTTCATCACTTGTTAGTCGATGTTATTTATTACTGTTCCATCTTCTTTATTCATGTCCCTTAGCCACTTGGCTGTAGTTTGTTTATTGTTATATGTCTTGACTCCTTGGATTTGCATATTCAGATTCCGAAGCTTGGAACGAAGTGGAGCCATCCACAGAGGACCAAGCTTATCTTAGTGAGCAGGCTGATTAGTCCCAGCTCCCTCGTGCCAGACTCCTCCTTTTGACTCACGAGATCTTCTTTCCACTTGTGAGCTTTTGTATACCTATTGTATATTATTCTTTTGGACTTGGGTTATGATGTAATACACATGTAATGTGTAATACTTTATATATCCTGTGATAACTTTGTATGTGTATATCTTGAGTTGGCATATGTATAAATACCACGCTTTGTCGTGTACTCTGTTTCTTGTTGTACTTTTATGCTTAGCGTATATACGTGGGAGTACTTTCTGACCTACGTATATACGTCGCAGTGACGTCCCCGTATCCGTGGAATCGGGGCGTTACAGGTTGGTATCAGAGCTTGGCTCTCAAACCTAAAGTACAATCAAGCAGCAAATTATTGTAATTTGCTAATGCCAACTTCAATGTACAAAGTTATTAAGTCCTTCTTGATTCCTTCCTTGATTCAATCCCTTGTGTCCTAAACTTCTTCCCTTTGTTTTCAAATTCCAGTGATCTTTCTCAATTCGGTATGGAGAGAAGGACGGGCCGTAACCACTCGGGGCAAGCATCGAATGGACCCACAGGAGAGAATGTGGACATTCTAAGGGTCATTCAGACCATGATGGAGAACCAGCAGCAGCAGACTGAACTCCTCAGGCAGGAGTTAGCAGCCCCCAAGGAACAGAGGCCGGGGAATATATCGGACTTCAGGAGGCTGCAGCCAGCTATATTCACGGGTGAAGAGAAGCCCTTGGATGCTGAGCAATGGTTGACGGATACATCTGATCTACTGAATGCAGCCAGGGTACCAAAGGAGAACCAAGTAGAGGTCGCTAAGATACAGTTGAAAGATATAGCCAGAACTTGGTGGCTTGCTGAAGAGGCGAGATTGGAGAAGCCTGTCACCTGGGACACGTTCTCCAAGAGTTTCTATAGCAGATTCTTCCCTGCTACTGCTCAGAAGGACATGGAAGAGCAGTTCATCAGACTCCAGCAGTGGAATAAGTCCGTGGACGAGTATGCCGCGGAGTTTCTCAGACTTAGCCGCTTCGCGCCGTATATGGTAACGGATGAGGAGAAGCGAGCAAGTAGATTTCAGCAGGGCCTGCAGATGGATATACAAGTATTTCTAATGCCCCAGCAGTTGAAGACTTACTCGGAGGTTCTCACCATAGCTCGAGAGGTGGAGCGTGGGTTACAGAAGAAGCAAGAGAACCAGATAAGGAATCAGGCCATGAAGAGGCCATTTGTACCAATGGGAAGAGGAGGCCCATACAGAGCAGCCAAGGTCCAGATGAGACAACCATTCAGACCAGCTCCTTACCAGACGGCCCAACCATTTACATTCTGTAGCTATTGTCAGAAGCCGGGCCACATTCGTCAGAATTGCCGGAGGGCAAATGGGTTGTGTTTGGTGTGTGGATCACGAGATCATTCTATAGAGGCTTGTCCACACAGGAGATTGGGGATAGCCAACCAGACTTTGCCAGCACTTCCAGGACCCAATGGACAGAGAGTGCTACCAGGGCCACTTGGGCAGAGGAATCAGGGACCAGTGATGAGGAGAGCTCTTCCCCTTCCTCCACAGAATGTTGTTCGCCCAGTCCAGAGAGGAGCCAGGACTGCAGCAGGGCGTGGTAGAGGTCAGGCTTACACTCTGACAGCAGAGGAGGCTGAGGCTTCAGAGGAAGTGATAACAGGTAACATCAGAGTTCATTCAATACCTGTTCTCGCTCTCTTCGATTCAGGAGCATCCCACTGTTATATCTCAGATTATTTTGTGGCCTTACATTCTATACCTGTTAGATCTTAGACCACAAATGGGAGATAAGTACAGGGAATGGGGTAGTCATATCTTCTAGAGTTTGTACTGATTGTCCAGTAGAACTTTGTGATAAAATTGGCTATAGATATGCTCGTACTAGACACCAAAGGGTACGACGTAATCTTAGGCATGACCTGGCTCAGTCAGTACTATGCAGTGATTGACTGCAGGGAGAGGAAGATTAATTTCCGAATCCCTTTTCAACCTGAATTTCAATTCAGTGGAGAAGTGAAGTCTAACAAGGGAAAGACTCAGATGACTACTTCGGAGGTTCAGAAAGGAGTACGGTGTGGGATGAATTCCCAGGAGTGTTTGCTGAGATTTCAGGACTTCCACCGGAAAGGATGATTGAGTTCTCCATTGAGACTATTCCAGGAGCAGCTCCTATATCCAAGGCTCCGTACAGGATGGCACCGACGGAGTTAGAGATTCTGAAGAAGCAGCTGCAGGAATACTCAGACAAGGGATTGATTCGGCCAAGTACTTCACCATGGGGAGCTCCAGTACTATTGGCGAACAAGAAGGATGGTGGTAAGAGACTTTGTATTGATTATAGGGAATTGAACAAAGTTACCATCAAGAACAAGTATCCCTTACCCAGGATTGATGATCTGTTTGATCAGCTTCATGGAGCCCGTGTGTTTTCTAAATTGGATTTACAGTCGGGTTACCATCAGTTGAGGGTGAAGAAGGAAGATATTCCGAAGACGGCATTCAGGACCCGTTATGGCCATTATGAGTTTCTCGTTATGCCTTTCGGAGTCACCAATGCCCCTGCAGTTTTCATGGATTTAATGAACCGAGTGTTCTCGCCCTATCTGGATCAGTGCGTTGTTGTTTTCATAGACGACATTCTGATCTATTCAAAGAACAACAGGGAGCATGCAGAACACTTGAGGATGTGTTGCAGACTCTCCAGCAGGAACAGCTTCATGCCAAAAGAAGCAAGTGTGAGTTCTGGTTGGACAGCATAGCCTTCCTTGGACACATGGTTTCAGCAGAAGGGATTTCAGTTGATCCTAGCAAAGTCCAGGCAGTGAAGGATTGGCCAATTCTAAGGACGGTGACTGAGATTAAGAGTTTTCTTGGACTAGCCGGATATTACAGACGCTTTGTCCAGGATTTCTCTAGGATTGCAGCCCCGTTGACCAAGCTCACCAGGAAAGGGGAAAGGTACATTTGGACAGAGGAGTGTACTGCGGCCTTTGAGCAGTTGAAGCAGAGACTCATTTCAGCTCCAATCTTGAGGACTCCCTCAGGAAGAGGAGGGATGGTCATCTACAGTGATGCATCAGGTAAAGGCCTGGGATGTGTACTTATGCAACATGATCATGTCATAGCATATGCATCTAGGCAACTGAAGACTCATGAACGGAATTACCCAACTCATGACTTGGAGCTAGCAGCTGTTATCTTTGCCTTGAAGATCTGGAGGCACTATCTTCTGGGAGATAAAGTGTTGATATACACGGATCACAAGAGCCTCAAGTATATCTTCTCACAGAAAGAGTTGAACATGAGGCAGAGGCGGTGGCTGGAGCTGATGGCAGACTATGATATTGACTTGCAATATCATCCAGGCAAGGTCAATACAGTTCCAGATGCACTGAGCAGGATGCCAGAGAATAGGGTGCTTGTCCAACTTACTCAACAGAAGGAGTTGATTCGAGACTTCATCAGATTGGACTTGATGATGGTTCGAGGAACTGAGAAGGCAGGACAGCTTATGACCTTGCAGATTCAGTCATCATTGATAGAAGAGATCAAAGAAGCTCAAAAGGAAGATCCCAGATTACAGACATTCAGAACTCAGGTAGAGGCTGGATTGAGGACTGATATCTGTATTCATCCAGATGGTGCTTTGTATTTGGTAGCAGACTCTGTGTTCCCCAAGGAGAAGTTAGACAGAAGATTTTGGCGGAAGCACACAGTTCAGCTTATCTATACACCCAGGGGGAAACAAGATGTATCAGGACTTGAAGAAGCATTTTTGGTGGAATGCTATGAAGAGGGAGATAGCTCAGTTTGTAGCCAAGTGCTTGGTTTGCCAGCAGATAAAGATAGAGCATCAGAAGTCAGCTGGACTTCTACATCCTTTGCCGATACCCGAATGGAAGTGGGAGCACATCACTATGGATTTTGTCACGGCATTACCTCGAAGTCCTAAGGGTAATAATGCTGTGTGGGTAATCATTGATCGCCTCACCAAATCAGCTCATTTCATACCATTCAGGGTAGGTCAGACAACAGAGGTTTTGGCAGACAAGTACCTGAAGGAGATAGTTCGTCTGCATGGAGTTCCAGTCAGTATTGTTTCAGACAGAGACTCTAGATTCAGATCTCATTTCTGGGAAAGTCTCCAAGAGAGTTTGGGAACTCGTCTGAAATTCAGTACATCCTATCATCCTCAGACAGTCGGACAATCTGAAAGGACTATCCAGATCCTTGAAGATATGCTAAGGGCCTGCATGATTGAGTTTAAGGGTTCATGGGAAGATCATCTTCACTTGGCTGAGTTTTCTTATAACAACAGTTATCAGGCAAGTATCAAGATGGC
Source organism: Agave tequilana (assembly GCA_038442645.1). Taxonomy (NCBI): domain Eukaryota; kingdom Viridiplantae; phylum Streptophyta; class Magnoliopsida; order Asparagales; family Asparagaceae; genus Agave; species Agave tequilana. Next base: position 197,700 of record JAVJIF010031276.1, read on the forward strand.
ACCCTTTGAGGCATTGTATGGGAGAAAGTGCAGGTCACCGATTTGTTGGGATGAAGTCGGTGAGAGAGGATTATTGGGGCCAGAGATCCTGATTCAGACAACAGAGAAAGTCAGAATCATCAGTGATCATCTCAGAGCAGCTCAGAGTCGGCAGAAGAGTTGGGCAGATTTACAGAGAAGGCCATTGGAGTTCCAGGCAGGAGATCATGTGTTCTTGAGGATATCACCTACCAAGGGAGTCATCCGGTTCGGTATTCGTGGAAAGCTGAGTCCGAGATATATCGGCCCATTCGAGATTTTGGAACGAGTGGAAGATGTGTCTTACAGATTGGCATTACCGCCATCTTTGGACGGAGTGCACAATGTTTTCCACGTATCTCAGTTGAGGAGGTATGTAAAGGATGATAGTCATGTTCTGGATCACTCCGAGCTGGAACTACAGCCAGATTTATCATATCAGGAGCAGCGATGGCCATTTTGGATAAGAGTGTGAAGACACTGAAGAACAAGGCTATACCTTTAGTGTTGGTGTCTTGGAACAGACATGCGCCAGGAGAGGCCACATGGGAACGAGAAGACGTTATCCGTGAGCGCTATCCTCAACTCTTCACAACTTGATCGGTAAAACTCTTTCGTTCTATTCTTCTCTACTGTTATCTTTCTTTTATCCTTATTTATCTGTGACCTTTCCTGTACCTTTCACCTTATGAAATTTCGAGGACGAAATTTTTGTAAGGTGGATGGATTGTAATACCCCGCTTCCGGAATACGTACTTAGTTGCGTATTCAGCTTTTCGATCGTATTTCTCGATTTACCTTCCGTATTTGACCGATTTCAATTTCAAATATCATTTTCTAATATATTAGATTTTATGTGATTTTCTGGATTTTTCCTGAATTAAAATGAATTTCTTCAAAACCGGTGTCGACTAGTGTCGCTGATCGATTCTCGAATTTTTATTTTCCAAACAGTTAGGAATTTCAAGAAAGTCCTTTAGACTTTATTTCTTATAATCATATTTCTCATCTAAATCCTTTTTCTGAGAATTTTATGAATTATGAAAATTCTTTCGGAGTCGGTAGGTAACTGATTCCGGGATTTTTAACTTTAAAATTATAAAGTATTTCTTAAAAAGGATTTCACTATGAGTCTTCATATATTATTATGATTTTTGGTAAAATTTACGAGTCGTTCCGAGATACTTGAAATTCAGACAATTTCGGTATTTTCCGAAATGTTTTCCGCATACATGACTTAAACCCGGGAACCCGTATTTTATATTTTTCATTTTCGAGACCAAGAAAATATCTTCTCATTTCATTTCTTTTCCTTTTTCCATTTCCTTTATTCTTTCCTTCCTTCACAAGCCAAAGGATTTCCAATTTTCAAAAATTCCAATCTTTTTCCACCTTTCCACTTTCCACACTCTTCCTCATTAATACCCTCCACCTCACCATCTCTTTGGCAAATTTGATTGGCCAAAGAGAACACCTCACCCCACTTGGCAAGTTTTGATTGGCCAAGAGACACCTCACCTCCCCTATTTGCACAAAAACCCCTCTATTCTACTTAATTACATCTCCTTTACAAATCCAAACCCTATTTAAACAAATCACTTTACATTTTAATTCTTTTCTTCACTTCACCAAGAAATCAACCTTTACAAAATCCTTCTCCATCTCCAACCCAAACCCTAACTCCAAAGCAAACCCTAGGTCCTCATCTCCATCTCAAACAACTACAACCTTGGGAATTGGGATCGTCCGCAATATCGCCAAAGATCTAGTTGGTGATATCGTCGACCACGACCTCTTCGGAACTTGTAAAAGCTCCCAACAACCGTTCGAGGTGAGTATTTTTACTCACCAAGACTCGTAAAATTCCTTGTATACTTGTGTTGACAAATCATGTCCCCTTGAGTCATCAAAATCATATTTTTAGTCTATCAAAATCAACCACACAAAAATCTGTTTTTTTTGACCAAACAGCAGCAGATTTCAGAACTTCGGTCGACCGGTATTAGGGAGCGGTCGACCGATGTGCACAAACGTGCACAGTTTTGAGTAGACGGTCGACCGGTCCACCAGCCGGTCGACGCTAGGAAAACCTGGAGCTCACGGCCTTGTATCGGTCGACCGACAGTCGACCGACATACTCGACCGACCAAACCTGGAGCTCTCGGCATGTTTTCGGTCGACCGGCAGTCGACCGGAGGTCGACTGTCCTGGTATATCGGTCGACCGGCAGTCGACCGATAGCTTAGTTTTGGGCAAAAATTGCTGATTCTTCTCTTTTCTGAATTTAAATCTTATCGTTGATACATGTGGAATATATTCTTCTTGTTTATGCTCCATAACTTGTACTACATGACATGTTACTTGATGGGTCTTACTTCATATTACTCCATGACTTGTTATTACATATCTTTACTCCATAACTTGTTAAAGTAGCGAATATCATCTCTTATCATGCTATCTCTTAAACCAAGCATGATGCATTCAACTTTTGTATAAAATGGACCAACTTATATCGGGTCGGGGGAAAACATGCGGATATCGATATGTGTTCGTGTTTACAGTGGCTTTTAGGAATGTGTGCAACTCATGTTCCGGTCTGACCTGTGGGCCTCCAGGGGACCGAGGGGAGTGCTTGCTCCCTCTATTACTGGTACCATCATGATAAGGCATACATAAGTCCCTCCTGTTTAGCCTAACGGCTGGCTTCCGTCACCAAGTAACGGAACAATCCTGGACCGTTATCCCGGGCATGTACGGGGTCCACTGTAAACATAGTTCGTCGATACAACCGCTGATTTCCAATAACACCTTGCTTTACTAGGATATGGATCTATGTGCTCTGGGACGCTGGGTCACATAGCTAGATATCACAGTAAGACAAGTAATAATAATAATAGACTTAAGTTGTACATCCATTGCATTATGACTTTATCTTATTATGTTTTCATCACTTGTTAGTCGATGTTATTTATTACTGTTCCATCTTCTTTATTCATGTCCCTTAGCCACTTGGCTATAGTTTGTTTATTGTTATATGTCTTGACTCTTGGATTTGCATATTCAGATTCCGAAGCTTGGAACGAAGTGGAGCCATCCACAGAGGACCAAGCTTATCTTAGTGAGCAGGCTGATTAGTCCCAGCTCCCTCGTGCCAGACTCCTCCTTTTGACTCACGAGATCTTCTTTCCACTTGTGAGCTTTTGTATACCTATTGTATATTATTCTTTTGGACTTGGGTTATGATGTAATACACATGTAATGTGTAATACTTTATATATCCTGTGATAACTTTGTATGTGTATATCTTGAGTTGGCATATGTATAAATACCACGCTTTGTTGTGTACTCTGTTTCTTGTTGTACTTTTATGCTTAGCGTATATACGTGGGAGTACTTTCTGACCTACGTATATACGTCGCAGTGACGTCCCGTATCCGTGGAATCGGGGCGTTACATCGGCAATCCCAATGCTCGACTCGCCTTCAAAGGAAACTTGTTCGAAGGTGCTCGGGCTTGGTACTACAGTGTGGCCGGAGGGACGGAAGCAACTTTCCGTCTACCTATCGAGGGGTCAAAGTGCCGTATGAGCTTCAGCTTCTGCTCCTGGTACTTCCAAGTCAACCAGACACCATACTTTGTTCCGGAGTATTCGTGCATTGAGAGTATCAATGCAAATCTCGAAGCAAGGTCGGAGTCCGGTAAACGCTCGCGAGGCATCGAGCAGTACCTGAAGGCTCTGAAGGAGGTCGGGAGAAGGTCAAGGGAGGAGCCGCGAGCAACAAGGGCGGAGCTGCGACCAACCAGGGCTCGACAGGCGGTGAGCAAGCGTCGTCAAGGCTCTACTTCCACTGCTGAGCCTGCCCCAAAGAAGGTCCGGAGAGACTTGACGGCTGCAGTTTCTCGATCCGCGGACATCCCTTCTGGTGTTGGGGAGCCGAGGGAGGAAGAGGTGGACAAGGATGACACTCCCTTAGTCCATGCCCGCAGGTTACACCGTAGGAGCCTCAGGATTGCAGAGGAAGGGGAGCCTGCTGACAGACCCACCGCCACTGACGAGACCGAGCAGCTCGAGGTCGATATAATGAGCGGAGGCGATGTTGAGATTCCGGGGATCTCAGCTCAGCCCGAGTCTTCCTCAGCTCAGAGGAGGGATGAGGCACAACAGCCTGGGTCTCCTTCTGTCTTCATCTCCAGTCCTCGGATGTTTGACCCCAGCCCTACCACTGGGGTGTTTAGAGGTAAGGCTCCGGCTACCGAGGCCTCTCACGTTGAACTGTCGTCTTCCTCATCCGCAGAGGAAAGCGATTTTGAGGATGAGGTCGACTATGGTGACGAACCCGCTCCTCCTGATCCGAGCAAATTCTCACACATCTCGGAGGAGGAAATACATGGGTGTGAGCCGGCGACGATGTCACCACCAGCGGTTGCTCCTGCTGAAGGTACTCTTTTCACCTTTTGACCTGATTTCCCTTTTCATTTTGAAGAGGAGGCTTCAACATTCTCCTTTTATGCTGCAGGCTTGGCTGAGGATACCGAGGCTGCAACCTCCTCGCCTATCGAGGAGATGGTGCAAGAGTTGACCCAGCCGGAAGGAGTTGAGACTCCAGCTGCCGAGGCAACTACCGAAATCGGGGAAACTTCTACTCTGCAGGAAGAGGAGGCCACCACTGAAGTCAGGGAGACTTCTCCTCTGCAGGGTTCGCCCAAGGATTCGACATCTCTGGACCTCCAGCTTGGTAAGGAAGTTTTGATGTCTCGGATGTTTCTCTTTTTACCATTCTGGCTAATGTTGAGATAACTTGCAGAGAGAACTGAGGGGGCCCAGGTAGAGAGTCTGACGGTCAGTGTCCCTCCGGAAGGCCACACGGCCCAAGCCTTGGCTGAGGTTTCTGAAGAGGTCGAGCTCACTACCCTGTCATCGGCTGTAGAGGTTCCTGCAGAGGTGGTACCCCCAGAAGCGCCAGTGGCTGCTCCTGCTCCTGCCGTACTCGTAGTCGGCTCGACTCTTGCACCAACAGAGCCGATCTACATCCCCACCCCGTGATAGAAAGGGGATCGGGGAGCACTTCGGATGATGATATCATGGAGCTTTTGACACGCCAGGCGGTGCAGTAGTTCCTTACCTCGATGCAAATATGCATCGATTTTGTCCTGACTAGGGGTAGCTCCCTTGACTTCACCCAGATGTTTTTCGGAAACCAGGTCGAGAACATCAAGTTGGCCGGAGGCCCTTCGCTAGCCCAGGCGAGTCAGCTGCTGGTGGATCAGCTGGGACAGCACCTGAGAGAGCTTCGATCCCTGGAGGATGATGCCGATTCATCCCACGAAGCCCAATAAACGCTGAATAGGCTCCTTGTTGCTCAAGAGCAGGAGCGAAGAGAGGTAGAGGAGAAGATCACCGATAGCACTCGTCTTCTTGAACGTGTCCAGGCTGATCACCAAAGGCTGGCGATTGAGTCCGAGGAGTCAGAGATGATCATACAGGCCGCAAAGCAGGCTATCCTTGACTCTCGGGCTGTTATAGCCAGGGCTGAGGCCATGATTGTCTTCAATGAACAGAGGCTTGCTACCTCTGAAAAGAGGCTAGCGGAGTTAGAGGTTGCCAAGGCGCAAGCTGAAGCGGACCTCTCTGTTCGTTTGTCCGAGCTGGAATCCCTCCGAGTGCAAGCGCAGGGATTTTTGTCTGAAGCGGATCTGCGGGCCTGAGCTCTCATGGAGGTTGAGAAGGCGCGTCAATATAAGATACATCGCCTTAGAGAGCAAATCCGTTCTTTGGCGGACCAGAACTTGTAGCCTTCTCTCTGTTTTTTTTTTTAAGAAAAGGACACTCTGTTCACTAAGAGTGTTTTGTATTAGCTTTTATCATTTTTGATATAATAAAAGTCTTTGAAGTTTTTGGTTCCACCTCCTTTGTTGCCTTGCTGTGGATGAATTCGACCTCTTGATCACAATCTTTGATTAACCGACTGTGAATGCTGAACTTAGGTGAGACAAAGTTCTTTAAATGAAACGCGGCGTTTGACCCATAGGACCTTAGGCAGAACTAAGCCCTTTTGATGAGACGCGGCATTGGTTCATAGGGACTTAGGTAGAACTAAGTCCTTTTGATGAGACGCGGCGTCAATTCATGGAGAGACGCGGTCATCAGTTCATAAGAACTCAGATAGAACTAAGTCCTTTTGATGAGACGCAGCGTCAATCCATAGGGAGACGCGGCGGCGTCAACTCGCAGAGAGAAACGCGGTTTTGAGTAATGCGAGTCTGTCCTGCCAATGAAGACGCGACTCGAGCGGACGCGAGGGACGCAGCCTTGTGTATTTTCCCTTAATCTCAGAATGGACTAAGTCCTTTGCTGAGTCAAGTGCTTTCCCTTAAAATGGGCCCTGTTTGCTGAAGGGACGCAATTCTGAGTCACGCGGACTTTCCTTTGGAACGCAGGTGGACGTCATTCATTCTGAAAAAGGAGACGCGGGTTCCAGGACGCGGTTTTCCCATCTGCGTATCGATGTATCTTCCAGACGTTACATGCGGCCTGACATAAATATTTTATGAGATCTTTGAACGTCAAGTCTTCACTGACGATTGAACGTCAAGTCTTCACTGACGATTGGGAAACCGGGTCATCCGTTGTTTCCCGAAGCAGTTGTCCACGCGTCGGTTCTTCATTGGACTTGGGCGTTAATATCCTTTAATGTAAAACCGGCGCTGGCGGTTGTAGACCATCATCTTCAACGTTTCCCGAAGCGACCCTCCACGCGTCAGCTTCCCATTGGACTTTGACAATCGTGCGGTCATTAAGGCCGACGGTTCCAATTGATGAACCATTAATGACGGTTACCAGGAGTGGCCTATAAATAGGGGCTCGCCTTCTTTAGCAGTCCCAATCTTAGACTATTTTTCCTTTTAAGAGAACGATTGCTCTGAGAACTTCCGCCTTCTTCAGAGTTTCTAACAGGAATACTGTCTTCATGGATGAAGACGACTCCGGGAAGAAGATGACCCAGAGCTTTCATGCTTCTGTTTGGTCTCTTCAGGACAAAGTGTCTCTCTGATCACCTTCCATGTCCATATTCTGATGCAGAGAGTTAAACTCTTGACAGAGGCCTCTACTGGTATGCCGTCCCGACTTGCCGTGATGTTTCTAGTCCACCCAAGTTTGCACTTTGGCATCATCATCATCTGGATTTCCTCATGAAGTCTGAGTTGGTGCATTCCTTCTGGAATTTGCGCCGCCGACTTAAACTTCCCTGGACGCGAGTACAGAAGTCTTTGGCACTTGGCGCTGACTTTGCTCATGAAGCTCGCGTTTTAAGGCCACTGATTTGGATGAATTCCAACTCGTGCTGAAGGCTTCAGACCCGAATTTTGCAACCCCTGTTCCCTCGACAGGGAGATGGCAATTTTCGGCGTCTGAGTCCTTTCGCGCCTTGTGTTTTAGGCGCGGGCGCAAAATGAGACCGCGTTTGAATCCTGTGTGTGGCACAGTTTTGATTCGCGTCTGCTTCTGTTGACGCGGTATTTTGACTCACTGCGCGGGCTCATTCCCGCGTCTGAAGTCTTCGATAATAGCCGCGTCTGTCACTTAGTTTTCTTTGTTGAAGTATACTAAGTTCCAGATTTTCTAACCCCCTTGTTTATTCCTTGTAGGTAGGCTTGATTGTCCTTTTTCAGGTTCGCTGGGCCCTTGAGAGAATATATCGGCCAGCAAACTTGATCGATGGTCGACCACAGGAGAAGAAGTCATGACTCTTGCCTTCAGGAGATTGGGACCGGACCCTCGTCAAGATCTCTTTGGATTCAATGCACCAGTCATGCTTCTTGGCATGGCATGGTCAGAGTGAGGATGGCGGCGGGGGTAGCGGTGGATATAGTGGTGGGTAGCATCCCCTGTGAGGTCTCAAAACCTCCTCTCTTACCCCAGAAGTGACATCGAGGGAAACTCCATGCCTACTGAATGACCTTCTGGTGGAAGAGATGTTCATCAATGAAGGATCATACCCCCACTTCGGATGGTCAGGTGGAATCAGAAGACTCTGCTGCCTTTCGACCTCAAGAAACACCATTGTTCTCGATCAACCAGGAACTTCTTCGATGTTTACATCATGCATCGTGGTGCAACCAGCTTCTGATCGTTGCCACAATGTCCGATCCTACTTTGGTGCCCTTCCAAACATCTTGTACTTGGAATTGTATGCAGTTTTGAGGAGTGAGTGTAACCTCTGAGAGAGAGAGGGACTTCTTTGTGTACTCCTTAACTGTAACACTCAATCTTATTGTATAAGAGAGCGTTTTGTATCACTTTCGTATGCTTGGATATAAATAAAAGTGACACTTTTCTTTTTGCCTCTTTCATTGTCTTGAACTTTTTGTCTTCAATTAGACTCATAGAAGCAAAGAATTTTGACTTTGTCAAAATTATGATAATAATCTTAATAAGTCAAACTTTGTAGGGGAAGATCCTATTTCAGGAACTCTCACAATACTGTCAGAGGTGTAATATTAACTTGACAGAGATGAAATAATTTTTGGTGGACTTGCCACTTTATAAGAGAAAGTGACAAGTAGAATTGGTACCCCCAGGGAGGGTGAACTTTTATCAAGTGTTTGGGATTAACTTGATTGAGCTCAGCTGGGGATTTGATGGAAACACTGTTGATGGTGTAGTATTAACATAACAATGTTTTTAGGTAGACTTGTTATTCTGTTGAAGAGAATAACAAGTGAGACTAGACTCGTGGGGAATCTAGGAAAGTTTGTTACCGTTAGAGGTGTGATATTAACTTAACGGGTTGAAAGTGGTCTTGTCAGAAGTGTAATGTTAACTTGACAAGGATGTGAGTCAGAGGTGTGATATTAACTTAACCCAGAAGTGTCACTGTCATAGGTGTAATGTTTAACTCAGAAGTGTCACTTTCGAACGATGTCTGAGTCAGGCAGACTTCAGCAACTTCATCTGGGAGATCCTCGTAGACTTTGGCTGCCCTCGGATCTGGGTGCTCAGCTAAGAAATCCGCCACTGCTTGTCCCTTAATGGCCTTTTGTGGTAAAAAGTGCATCTCATATTGGGAGAGCAATATGGCCCATTTTGCCAGCCGGCCGTTTAATGATGAAGGCTTAGTCATAAGTAACCTCAAGGGGTTAACTTTTGATATGACGTTTATAGTTTGACCTACCAGATAGTGCCGCATTTTCTGAATAGTGGACACTAATGCCAAACATTCCTTCTCGATCGGGTTATACCGATGTTCGGCTCGATCATTGTTCTACTCAGATAGTAGATTGCTTGCTCACGTCCGTGATCATTATTCTGAGCTAATAGAGCTCCCAAAGAATGATTCATTGCCCGGACGTACACCAGGAAAGGCTTTCCGGATACCGGAGCTGCAAGGACTGGTGGTTGGGTGAGGTATTGCTTGATTTCCTCGAACGCTTGTTGGCAAGCGTCATCCCAAATGAATGAGACACCCTTCTTCATTAACTTAGCGAAGGGTTGGCATCTTCTGGAGAGGTTTGAGATAAACCTGCGGATGTACGCCAATCGTCCCTGCAATCCCCTGAGTTCTTTGAGATTTCTCGGGGGTTGCATCTCTTGGATAGCGCGAACCTTTTCCGGGTCCAAATGAATTCCGGTGGATGTTACAACAAATCCTAAGAATTTGCCACTGGCCACCCCCAGGAAGGACTTTGTGGGATTCATCTTCAATTGATGAGCCCGCATGATGTCGAAGACCACCTTCAGGTCCGCTATGTGATCACCTTTAGTGCGGCTTTTCACCGCGATGTCATCAACATAACATTCCACCGTTTTGCGTATTTGCTGATGGAAAATGGCGTTCATGGCCCTTTGGTATGTTGCCCCTGCATTTTTCAGTCCGAAGGGTATGACGGTGTAGCAATATACCCCTAGAGGTGTCCTGAAGGAGATATGCTTTTCGTCATCAGGATACATTTTGATTTGAATGTATCCTGAGAATCCGTCCATGAAGGACATTCGTTCGAATCCACAAGTATTGTCAATCATGACATCTGTGATCGACAATGGGAATTCGTCCTTGGGGCAGGCCTCGTTTAGATCACGGAAGTCGATGCACATCCGGATCTTCCCGTTCTTCTTGGCGACGGGGACGATGTTGGCTACCCAGTCGGGATGTTGTTCTTCCCTGATGAAGCCAGAATCAATAAGTTTTCTGACTTCTGATTGAATTGCCTCCATTATTTTGGACGAAACCGTCGTTGTTGTTGTTTGACAGGCTTTACGTCCGGATTGATGTTGGCGGTGCATAGCCACCTGAGGATCGAGTCCTGGCATGTCCTCATACTTTCAGGCGAAGACTTCTATATACTCTTGTACAAGAGATATTAGATCCTTTTTCTCCGAAGGTGACAGGCCGTCACTTATGAAGATGGGCTTAGGGTTAGCCTCATCTCCTAGGTTGATCTGAACAACCTTGTCTTCTGTGGGTGGCTCGCGCTGTTCAAAGCGAGTGTCCCAAAGAGCATTTAAATGTTTGATCCAAGGATCTGTATCAGATTGGATCATTTCTTCATTTCCATCTTCCAGGTGGCTTGTCGAAACCATGTTCACTGAAAGTTCCTTGAAGATGTTGCCGACACTGACATCTGACTCCCAACCCCCGGCGCGTCCGATGATAATAATCGGGGGCCTTCCCTTTCGGCATAAAGGATCGAAGCAGCGTCCTCCTTCCTTTGCCGAAGTTCAACCCGGGTCTGCTGGTCAGGTCGTACCCCATGCATCTCATCATTTTGAGTGCTTTTGGTTCATAATGATCGAACTGAGGGGATTCCTCCTCGCCTTCCGATTCCTCGCGGGGCATTGGTTCAGACGAGATTCGCCCAAAAAGAATTGGTTTTTGGCCTTTCCGTCTTGCTGGAACCATAAATATAGATTCTTGCGCATTACCATTATCTTGGTATGTCTCGAAGGACGACTTCACTGGTACATGCAACGATGTCAAAGCATCTATTGCCGACCAGGGGTCATCGTCTACTTCGGTGCTAGTGTCTGATGGTACTGAATCAGAAGCAAACACAGAAATATACACAAAATCTAAATCTTCATTAATATACCAACCGCCTACATCGTCGGTGGTATTATCAACATCGAGCTTATTAGTGCTCTTTACAAGTGGTTCTAACTCCCACAGGCACTCTTCTTTCTCGGGCTCGGTGTCAGCTTCGTTACCAGAGTCTGGCTCCTCTGGTCGCAGGACTTCATCTGTCTCCACCGGATCTTGGTACAGCAAAGAGTCGGTGAAATAATTCTCGACCCCTTTGAACGGATACCTTTCGGCAATCAACGTCTGCACCTTTCCACTCCCATCAATGTATTTCATGACTTGGTGGAGAGTGGAGGGAACGATGGAGTTGCGGTGAATCCACGGTCGTCCCAGCAATAGATTGTAGGAAGTGTCGGTGTCGATGACGTAGCATGTCACTTCCGACTTGAGGCTTCCAATCTGGCATTTGAGCTTGATTTTCCCCATCGGACGGGTCTGGTTGGCATTGAACCCATAGATAGTTGTCTGAGTAGGGCTCAAACGATGAGTAGGAATGCCCAGATGTTGCATGACCCGGCGAGGCATGATGCTCAACGCGGACCCTGGATCTACCTGAATGCGGTTCACCTCAGACGATCCAATATACCCTGTGAAATACAGGGGTCGATCATGCTTCCCTTTAACCTGCATATCATCTGCTGTGAAGGTAATGCATGGAGCATTTGGGGAGGTGTGGAGGCAATCCTCTACATCCTCCTCCTTCGGCACCTGGGTCATGAAGACCTCGGCATTTGCCAGAGCTTCTTGTTGAGCTTCTCTGATCGACTTTGATAGTCTAAGAAGTTCATACAAGGTAATGCGTGCCAGGATGTTGGCTAGTCGAGCCAGGACATCAAAGCGGTAAGGTGTCGTGGATCCTTCCGCCATACCTTTCGAAAGAACTCGAGAAAACCGAGTTTCTTTCTGTTTCTCCACAGGTTGTCTTGTGGAGGGCTTGGTTAGTTCTGCAGCTGGTTGTGGAGGGACTACCGCCATCTCGCCATACTGCTTCAAGTAAGGCTGTCCCGAACGGGTTCCCGCCATCGGTTGGTTGGGCTCTGCGGCCAAGACTATTGTTTCCTCCTCAGAGTCGGTTAACGAGGGAACATCAGTCTCGGCTTCTCGAGAGGAGGCACCCACCACATTGCAGGATGAGGCCTTTGCCTTGCCTTTGGATTTCCTGTTGGTCACAGTAGTCCATTGCTGTTCATTGACAAGGTCAGGCTGGACCCACATGATTTCCCCTTGAGGTGTAGGAACGGGTACCAAGCCTTTCGCTTGCTACTGGTGAGGGTCTGTGTTGACCACTTTCAGCTCTCCTCTTGGGATAGGGACTACTCCAGAGGGTGTCGGGGGTTGTCTTCCGAACTGGAGAACTGACGTCACATTAGCCGTCACCTTCTTCTGCTCTGGTCGGAGTTTCAACACCTCCGCGTCAATCAGAGCTTGAAGGATGTCCTTGAAGACATAGCAGCTTTTGGTAGGGTGCCCCAGCATCCTGTGGTATAAGCAATAGGTGGGATTGTCGGTCTTGCCGACTTCCTCGGGGCGCCGAGCTTCAGGGAGCTTCAGTCGGTTGCTCTTGTTGAGTAGTTTAAAGAGCGAATCGACATGTTCCTCCTTGAAGGAATATTGCTTGTTGGCGCGTGGCTGGCTTGAAGAGCCACTCGCCTTGCCTGATTGAGGTTTGGCGGGAGATTTGGTCTCCGTTGCCAAATTATCCTTCCGCTTTGTTTGGAGGGATGTGTCTGGCGCACGCCTTGTCGACCTTTCCGGCCTAGGCTTACCTTCCTCCACTCTGACGCGGGCGATAATCTCCTCAGCCTGTTCACCTTGTTGGACTAATTGTTTCCAGGTGCGGCTTTCAGCAACTCCTATTTGAGTGAGGAGTGAGGTTTGAAGATTGTGGCGGCATGTTTCCACCAGGGTGGCCTGGGTCATACCGCTTGGACACCGGAGTGCCACGTTCCGAAACCTTTCCACGAAAGACTTAACGGACTCTCCCTTTCGCTGTTTAGTAGCCAAAAGGGTGGGCATCGTGACTTCCGAGTCATCTTCGAAGAAGCGTGTTAAGAACAGCTTCTCCAAATCGCCCCGGTTCTTGATAGAACCTTCTGGGAGCTTCATGAACCATTCAAAGGCCAACCCTTTCAGGGTGCCGATGAACAGACGCGCCAGGATAGCATCGTTGTCTACTACATTCCCGATTTAGGATTTGAAGTAGTTGATGTGCTGGTTGGGTGACCCCTTCCCGTCGAATGCTTGGAGGGTTGGAGCCTTGAACTTAGGAGGGTATTGAACTAAGTCCCACTCAGCCGGATAGGGCCGGACCACTCCTACTTCTTGGAGGTCTTTGTGATTGGCAAGGGCCTCGAGGCGTCGCTCCAGTTGACTCATTCTTTTAGCATGAGCCTTCCCCGGGTCTTGGTCGCCCTTTACTTGCGACGAGGACTTGGACGAGTCGGAAGTAGATCGCCGCGTCTCCTCAGAAGGTTCGGAAGATGAACTTTCTCCCTTTCTCCCTTTACCCTTTGACTTTTTAGGAGGAGACCTCCTCCTGTCTTTGAGCAGCTGTGCAATTGGCTGCTTAAGGGAGTTTATAGATTCCTGCTGAGAAAGAATCATATCCATTTGTGCCTTCTGGATCTGTTCTAAATGTTTAGCCATCTCCTCAGGAGTGCCTGTCATGTAGGCGGAGGTCTCCTTCTCGACGGAAGAGTTCGAAGCCCTCGATTCCGCTACGGCAGAGTGAGAATTATTCACTTTAATGCCATGAGCTAAGGCATTATAGTCAATTGGGGGAATGGCCCCAGTCCGGGTGCGAGTGTGTTGATACACCCCTTCCAGTTCAGAGTCAGACTCATCTGAGCTGACTGTAGGTTGTTTTCTCTTGCTCCTGCTTGTCATGTTCGCAGTGAGCTCCGGGTACTCAACGTCAGAGAAGGTTCTCCTTCTGTGGGAGCGTCTTCTTTTAGCTGACGGGGGAATCAGGGTCAGCTGTCTGACTAAAGACTGCTGATGTACGCCTGATCCACAACGGCACTCAGAGAGCATATGGATGAGCCGTTGGCAGCAACACGACGAAGTGGCCTGATTGACACTTCTTTTCTTCATCAAATAATCCCTCAAATCCATGGGAGGGGGATTGAAAAGATTAGCCTCGCAACGTCGAAGATGGGAGGCATCCATGTGCCGTACAGCCTGGACGCAGGCTTCAGGGACGCGGTTCTCGCGCCGCAGCTGTTCAGTGCGCGTCTGGCGTCTCTGTTGAGACAAGACGCGCCTGTCGCGTTGCTGCTTGGTGTGTCGGGGCAGAGACACTTGAGAGAGAGTGGGCTGCTGGGCCCCACGTCTATAGGCGCGTGCCTCTTGTGCTTGACAAGGCGCAGAGGCTTCACCTTGGCGTTTGGTGAGTTGTTCTCAGAGGACCTAACTGAAGGAATCTCGCGTTTGGGCCGCCAAACGCGGACTTCGCGGGGCGCGAGCAAAGCGCCAGTTTGTATGCTGCGTCCAGCCTCAGTCAGACAACCAGAGGTTCCAACTTGCAACTGACGCGCACGTCTCCTCTGTCGACGCTCAGCGTTCCGGTTGCGTCGCGGAGGTGGAGAGAGACCAACAACATCCTGATGCTGAACATCAGAGATTTTAACCACGCGGGTCTCCTGAGAGACGCTGACGCGGGTGTTCTGTGCGACGCGGTTGGTCGCAAAGGCAGTTGTGCTGGGACCACGCGGGCCTTCTGAGAGGCGTTGGCGCGTGTACCTTGCTTGGCACAGTTGGCAGCAGCAGCGCCCGAGAGAGCCACAGATCGTGCCTCGGGGCCATTCCCCGTCGAGACCCGGCGGCAGACGCGGGTCTTTGGGCTCTTGGAGCCGGAAGAGAGAAACTCTTCGTACTTCGCCTGGTCGAACTCGACAATGAGCGATTCGACCATCTTCCCCTTACGGAGGACGTCATCCTGCGCCACGATTTGCTCATCAGTAACAAATGTAGTCCCCAGCGGAGTCGCCATCCCTTGTACGCGCCGGAAAAGAAAGAAAGAGGTGCTGTAAAATTTCCTTGAATCAGATGAAAAATTACAACAAAACTGTTTCCCTTCCAGTTACAAGGGAGGGAGGATGTTGAGTCTTGAATCCTCCCTTGTTTAATGCTGGGTTCTTCGTGTGGCGGCGGAGAGTGAATCTTGTTCTCCGTTGACCGGATGACCGTCGGAATCGTCTGGGATCTTATCTTTGGTTGGTAGAAGGAGTAACACAGCTCTTGTCTACCAAAACACTCAAAGAGAAGGTAGGCAAAGGACAACTCGTACGCAGCGAGCTTGTTGAAGAGTTTAGCTCTCTTTCTCCTGTCTCTGTCTTGTTGTCGTCTAACTAAAGAAAATTCGACCCCTCTTCAATAGCGACGGGGCTATTTATAGGGGTTCCAGGGTGAACGTGCCCCCTAAAAACGCTCCACAACGAGGGGCTGACCTCCCCGCTATGTGGGCGGCGACTGGCCCCATAACCAGGGCGGTTATAACCGAGACGCGGGTGTCGAGCCCACGCGCCTTGATGTTGAGATGCGGGTGTCGAGCCCACGCGCCTTGATGTTGAGACGCGGGTGTCGAGCCCACGCGCCTTGATGTTGAGACTCTGCTTTTTAATGGCTTGTCTTTTAGTGATTTTTAGACAGCCTACAATTTAGTGAACAAAGCGCTAAGTATGCTCACCAGACGGAGCTTAGAAACCTGACGGTCTCAAATCACTCTCTTTCGAGATAGTGAGAGACCGGAGGTTGAAGGGTCCGGAGGCCAAGTATGCTCGGGGTTTAAGCGCACTCTCGGTGGCTACTAGCCATTCCAGGAGTGGGCAGAAACCCAGAGTCCAACGACCACGAAGGGTCGGCCACGCATGGTATAAGGCAATAAAATATATCACAGGCAGGGCATATGTACAAGAATTAAACTACCATAATACAAGCATTCGTCACAGAGCAATACATGTCCAGTCATTGACACTCGGCCATACACAAATACAGGGACTCAGCCCAATACAAAATACATTTAAACATGGAATAAAATACATGTCGACCCGACAAAGCGGGGAAACCCAAATGGAGGCGAGGACACTCGCCTAAATCTCTGGAAGAGCCGAAAACTCTGAAATCCATGGAACTCACGCACGCGCCAAAAATTATAATAATATATAAATATTTTTAGAGAGAGAAAGGGAGGAGGAGAGAGAGAAAGAGTTAGAGAGAGAAAGAGAGAGCTAGAGAGAAACCTAGAGAGAGAAGTATATGGAAAGAGAGAGTGCACAGGGAGACGCGGGTTTTTGAGAGTGAGACGCGGGGGTCGTAGACGCGGGGGTCGCGTCGCGAAGATGCCACAAACGCGGGGTTCGACACCCGCGTTCAAGTCAGGACACAAGAAGAACGCGGACGCGGACATGGGTTCCGCGTCGCGTTAGCACGAGAAGAACACAGACGCGGGCATTAGATCCGCGTCGTGTTGACACGAGGGGGACACAGACGCGGGTCTGGACTCCGCGTTGCGTCGATACAAGAACGCGAAGACCGCGTTAATCATATGTCATGAACGCGAAGATTCGCGTTAAGGGGTTGCCCGGACGCGGGGGCGAGATCCGCGTCAGCAATATACGGGAGATCTAGAGAGAAAGAGATTAGAGAGAGGAGAGAGAAACTAGGAGAGAGAAAGAGAGAATCTTGAGAGAGAGAGAGAGATTGGACAGGAGAGAGAGAGAGAGATTGAACAGGAGAGAGAGAGAGAGGACAGGAGAGAGAGTTCAGGGGGGCTGTTGCCCCCTGCGCACGAACAGCGCCCCCTCTGGGGGCGCTCGGCCTGGCCGCCGGCCAGGCCACACCAGGTGGCGGCGCCGGCCACCGGCAGGGGGGAGTGGCGCCGGCCACTCCCAAGAGATAGGGAGAGAAAGAGGGGGGCTGTTGCGCCCCTCAGCTCACGCACAGGGGGCCCAGGTGGGCCCCCTGGTCGCCCACGGCCGCCGGCACGCCGCCGGCGGCGCCCAGATCCGGGGTGGCGCCGGCCACCCCAACGAAAAGGGGGGAAAATAGGAGGGGGTTTAGGTTGGTGATGGAGAAGAGTTGTGGTGGTGGAGATGGTGATTTTGGTGGTGATGGAAGAATTGAAGGAGATGAGAGGAGGAGGAGGAGTATGGTGTTGTGGGTGGTGTTTGGGTGGAGAAGATGATGGTGGTGGTGGCTAATTTGAGGAAGATGAAGAAGAAGAAGAAGATGGAGTTGGTGGTGGTTTTGAGGAGGAAGGAGATGGAGATGGTGGAGTTGTTGGAGATGGAGGAGAGGGGATATGGCCGCCGGAGTTGGGGGTCTCCTCACCGGTGACGTGGTGGCCGGAGGCGCCGGCGGTGGTGGCCGGTTGGGGCGGGGCTTGGTCGTCGGCCACAAATGGAGGAGAAGAAGAAAAGAAGAGAAAGGAGAAGAAAGATAAGAAAGAAAGAAAAAATAAGGAAAAGGAAAAAGAAAAGAAAAAGTAAAAGGAGAAAGGGATTGATGGGAAGGGGGAGGTAAGGTCGCCCACGTGGAGGAATGGGCTGTGGAGTTGGTGGAAGAAAAGAAAAGATTAAAAAATAATAATATTATAATATGGTCGAGAAATATCGACTGCTCCAGAAAAATCCCCAAAAATACCCAGAGGTAGAAAACATCATCCTGAGGAATAATATGAAATCGGTTTTTAGAAATAAAATCCCATTTTCAAATTAAAAATCTGGAAGTCAACCGCCGATACCGGTCTACACTGGGTCGACCGGATTTTGATAAATTCTGAAAAATCTCAGAAAACATATTAAAGAGTAAAATATGATTTTAAGAAGTAAAGTGAAAGCGGAATTCAGAAATTCGATTCCGATTATAAACTAAAAATCTTGGAATCAACCAGCGATACTGTCTGACACCGAATCTGGTAGATTTTGATAAATTCATAAAATCCTCAGAAAAAGTATTTAGATAGGAATGTGATTTTAAGAAATAATGTAAAAAGACACTTCTAGTAATTCCAATCTGTTTGTAAATTAAAAATCCGGGAATCGGTCAGCGGTGTTGGTCGGCACCGGTTTTGAAGATTTACAACTTAATTCTGAAAAAATTCAAAAAATTATAGAAAATCTAAAATATTGGAAAACGATGTTTAAAATTAAAATCGGTCAAATCTAAATACCAGAAAGACCAAATCGAGTAATACCCAAGGATCGGGTCCTCGGTTCAGACTAGGGCTGACTCCGAGTCCGTGAATCCGGATCCAAGATAAAACGATCATATAATTAATTCATAATACAAAACAAATACAGGAAGTAAATCGAAAAATACGATCGAAAAATCTGAATACGCAACTAAGTACGTATTCTGGGAGCGGGGTGTTACAATCCATCCACCTTACAAAAATTGCGTCCTCGCAATTTCGATAGGGGGTAAATTGAACACAAAGAGGACAAGAACAGGAATTATACCAATTAAGATATGAAGCACTATAGGTAGGGCTCTCAAGTTGACTGAACAATAATCAGAACATAGACATCCTCTGCACTTCCGGCTGTATAAATCTTCGAACAATGCCGAATAATATTGATTGCTAACACAGCTTTGCAATAGAATTACCACTGTACTGCATACTTAATGTCGCTCTGAGGATGAGCCAGAATACTGAAGATAAAGAAATCCCTTATAGTCCTGAGCATAATAAAGAAGACCGATATTGAGAATTACGAATACCAGGCATCAATCACTCTGAAAGATATAGCCGAGAATGTAGAATATCCATAGAGAATTCTGACTACTGACTTCTGAATGATAACCCGATCAGGATCAATCCTGGGAATACCTGAGCTTCATAGAGTTGGCCAAAGAGATCATATAATCGCTTCATTCAGAACCAGCCACTATCCCTCTAGTATATCCATATCTTAAGTTGGTATAAAGGTTTCGAAAAACCAAAACAGGGGAAAGATGGAAGGGATTAGGAATCAAAGGAAGAATGATCATGAAAAAATAGATAACTCTGCACTTGTAGTTGGAGTGTATAATCAGGACTCATGCATTCCAGTTGCAAATTTCTTTACCATTAATTTGCCGTTTGGACGTACTGAGGATGTGAGAGCCTAGGCTCTGATACCACCCTGTAATGCCCCGATCCGGCGGGTACGAGGACGTTACTGCGACGTATATACGCAGGTCAGAAATACCCTCACGTATATACGCTAAGCATCAGTATAGGCAAGAATCAAAGTACGGAAGCACGTGGTGCATTATACATTCCAACATATGAGTACAATTACAAAGTTATCACCAGATGTGACAAATATTAAAATAATATTACATCATCGATAGGCGCAAATGCGAGAATACAAAGGGATGTACAAGAATGAACAGTGTAAAAGGCACTCACGAGTTTACAAAAGGAAAACTCGAGAGGCACACAGGGGGCCTAGAAGGATAGAGCTTCGGATGGTCCGCTAGAGATCCAAGCTACCGATGCGCTTTTCAGGTCAGCAACTGAGATTCTACAAGCTCCAAGCTCCGACATGTTCCAAGCTCCAGGACCTGGACATGAGAATCCAGAGGAGTCAGATAGAACTCTCCAGGCGAGTGGTGATACGAAAGCCAGATGGCGTGCAAGGATAAACACACGTGTATCGATAAAACCGAATCATAATCATGCATTGAAAACCGTATCGTGAGCATAAGCATGTGTAAGCAGGTAGATATATAACAAGTGATATCAAGCAGGAACTACTCATGGAATGATAAGATAGGAGCAGTAGACTGATGGAATGGAACATGGGTAATAAAACAGGGTATGAGTAGCTAATATGATAATAATCATAAAACCGGAAATCCTATGTAAAACCCGATGGAAGTAAACTCGGTAAAGCATACAACGGATCCATAGTTGGCATCTTTTATTATTATTATTACTCGTTTTATCCTGATGTCTAGATATGTGAACTAGCGTCCCAGCACACATATATCCACATCTGAGTAAAGTAAGGTTGTTATTGGAAACCAACGGGGATATCAACGAACAATGTTTACAGTGGGTCCCGTACATACCCGGGACCACGGCCCAGGATTGTTCCGTTGCTTGGTGGACGGAACCTACCGCAAGGCGATCAGGAGGGTCTTATAGGATGCTCTTACCAAGATGGTACCAAGAAGGAGGGAGCCAGCACTCCCCTCGGTCGCCTGGAGGCCCACAGGTCAGACCGAAAGTTTTAGTTGCACAACATGCCTAGTACCACTGTAAATACGAACATATATTGATAGCCGTAAGTTTCCCCCGACCCGATGTAAGTTGTCTCATTTTACGGTTTATTAGATGATTATCAGGTTCCGGGAATGAGCATGAACAAGTCAGGAATATCAGGAATACATGTATATCAGGAGTACTGGTTCGTACTATAATGTATATCAAGTTTGTAAGCAAGATGTCAGGTCATCATTCCCGTTATCGTGATAATCATGAGAGTCAAGTATATCATGCCGGGTGTCAAGTGATAGCATGACAGAAGGATGATATTTGACAGGTGACAAGTCATGTCATAACAAGGGCATTGCCAAGTAGTAGCATGTCTGGTGTCAGGTGATAACACATCAGTTGACAGCTGATACAAACAGGTGTTAAATAGTAGCATGTAAATGACAGGTATAAAGTAATGGCATGTCAAGTGTTAACATATCAGGTAAATGCATGGCATGTGATAGAGTAGTAGCCGAGCACAACCAAGCTGAGCAAGCTGGAGGCACAGACAGCAAACAGTATTTAACACTGGAGCGTCTGGCAAGGTTACCGGGACAACTCGACTTAAAAAGCGAGTAGAAAATCCGGCAGCATCTCGCCTAGACGAATCTAGTGGTAAAGCGCTGAATGCTGATCATGATAACCAGGCGGAGCTGATTAAGCTGGAGGCACAGGCAGCGAACAGAGTTTAGACACTAATGCGCTTGGCGAGGTTACCGGGACAACTCGACTTAAAAAAGCGAGTAGAAAATCCGGCAGTATCTCGCCTAGACGAATTTAGTGAATAAAGCGCTGAGCGCTAAGTATGCTCACCAGACGGAGCTGAGAAACCTGACGGTCTCAAATCACCTCTCTTTCGAGATAGTGAGAGACCGGAGGCTGAAGGGTCCGGAGGTCCGGAGGCCAAGTATGCTCGGGGTTTAAGCGCACTCTCGGTGGCTACTAGCCATTCCAGGAGTGGGCAGAAACCCAGAGTCCAACGACCACGAAGGGTCGGCCACGCATGGTATAAGGCGATAAAATATATCACAGGCATGGCATATGTACAAGAATTAAACTACCATAATACAAGCATTCGTCACAGAGCAATACATGTCCAGTCATTGACACTCGGCCATACACAAATACAGGGACTCAGCCCAATACAAAATACATTTAAACATGGAATAAAATACATGTCGACCCGACAAAGCGGGGAAACCCAAATGGAGGCGAGGACACTCGCCTAAATCTCTGGAAGAGCCGAAAACTCTGAAATCCATGGAACTCACGCACGCGCCAAAAATTATAATAATATATAAATATTTTTAGAGAGAGAAAGGGAGGAGGAGAGAGAGAAAGAGTTAGAGAGAGAAAGAGAGAGCTAGAGAGAAACCTAGAGAGAGAAGTATATGAAAAGAGAGAGTGCACAGGGAGACGTGGGTTTTTGAGAGTGAGACGCGGGGGTCGTAGACGCGGGGGTCGCGTCGCGAAGATGCCACAAACGCGGGTTCGACACCCGCGTTCAAGTCAGGACACGAGAAGAACGCGGACGCGGACGTGGGTTCCGCGTCGCGTTAGCACGAGAAGAACACAGACGCGGGCATTAGATCCGCGTCGTGTTGACACGAGGGGGACATAGACGCGGGCCTGGACTCCGCGTTGCGTCGATATAAGAACGCGAAGACCGCGTTAATCATATGTCATGAACGCGAAGATTCGCGTTAAGGGGTTGCCCGGACGCGGGGGTGAGATCCGCGTCAGCAATATACGGGAGATCTAGAGAGAAAGAGATTAGGGAGAGGAGAGAGAAACTAGGAGAGAGAAAGAGAGAATCTTGAGAGAGAGAGATTGGACAGGAGAGAGAGAGAGAGATTGGACAGGAGAGAGAGAGAGGACAGGAGAGAGAGTTCAGGGGGGCTGTTGCCCCCTGCTCACGCACAGCGCCCCCTCTGGGGGCGCTCGGCCTGGCCGCCGGCCAGGCCACGCCAGATGGCGGCGCTGGGCGGCGCCGGCCACCGGCAGGGGGGAGTGGCGCCGGCCACTCCCAAGAGAGAGGGAGAGAAAGAGGGGGGCTGTTGCGCCCCTCAGCTCACGCACAGGGGGCCCAGGTGGGCCCCCTGGTCACCCACGGCCGCCGGCATGCCGCCGGCGGCGCCCAGATCCGGGGTGGCGCCGGCCACCCCAAAGAAAAGGGGGGAAAATAGGATGGGGTTTAGGTTGGTGATGGAGAAGAGTTGTGGTGGTGGAGATGGTGATTTTGGTGGTGATGGAAGAATTGAAGGAGATGAGAGGAGGAGGAGGAGTATGGTGTTGTGGGTGGTGTTTGGGTGGAGAAGATGGTGGTGGTGGTGGCTAATTTGAGGAAGATGAAGAAGAAGAAGAAGATGGAGTTGGTGGTGGTTTTGAGAAGGAAGGAGATGGAGATGGTGGATTTGTTGGAGATGGAGGAGAGGGGATATGGCCGCCGGAGTTGGGGGTCTCCTCACCGGCGACGTGGTGGCCGGATCCGCGTCGTGTTGACACGAGGGGGACAAAGACGCAGGTCTGGACTCCGCATTGCGTCGATACAAGAACGCGAAGACCATGTTAATCATATGTCATGAACGCGAAGATTCGCGTTAAGGGGTTGCCTGGTCGCGGGGGTGAGAGCGTCAGCAATATACGGGAGACCTAGAGAGAAAGAGATTAGGGAGAGGATGTTGGCCCAAAGGCCTTCCACCCTAGTTTTGATGATGATTAACTCATGTAGTTATGTTTACTAATAATCTTGTGTTGTTTAAGTTTCAGATCATTAACCAAGATATTAGTTTGTGATTAGCTTCAACAAGGAGTTTAGAAGCTTTTCATAGTGATTCCAGGGCCAAAGCTTCAAGATCACACATTGCCTAGCCCATGGATGGAGTTTTGGAGCAAGTCAACTTGAAGATGAAGATCGTCAAGAAGACTTAGGTATCCATAGTTTAGATTAGTGTGTTTAGATCCATTTGTAAAGTTTAGTATAGTTGATATGCTCAAGTGCATAACACACACAAGTTTTATGTTTTGGATTTGGTTTTCATGAATAGTAGATCAAAACAAGTTTACTTTATTTCTATGTATATTAGATATGTTCTAAATATACATACATGCTTTAAACTTGCTAGACAAACTTATTTTGACTATCCTATTCATGTATTGAAAAATCAAGTTTTGTTTTTGATAAAATTTGCAAGACTCGAAAATGAATTGATATGATTGATATATGTCTTGAAATTTTTATCACAAGTTTGTGTTTCAATACAAAATGTTAAAACAAGTTTTGTTGATTTTTAGAAAACTTAAAATAATTTTCAAAATATTTTTAAACTGGTTTTCTGACCCAGATTTCTGTTCCAGGCTTGAATCAGTCGACTAGTCAAACTGACCTACTCGACTTGGGTGAAGTCGGTCGACCGGGCCGGTCGACCGACGTGCACAAATCTGTGCACGTTTGGAGTCACTGGGACGGTCGACCATCCGGGTCGACCGGTCTGAGAGCAGTGCTCTCTGTTTGTTTGGGTCGACCGGGCCGGTCGACCGTGGTTGCCCAACGGTCACATTTTTGACCGTTGGCGGTCGACCGGGCCGGTCGACCATCAGCCTGTCAGGCTGCCAGCTCAACCTAACGGCTAGTTTCTGGTTTGGCCTATATAAACCCCATCTCTTTGGGTTTTGGCCAAGATTTTCAAGGAGAAAAATTTCTGGTTTCTAAAGTATTTAAAAAAAGTTTTCAAAAGTGTTTTAGGCTTTAAACTTCCAATTTGATTTGTGTTTTGGGTTTTTAGAAAATCAAAGAAAACTAGGTTTTTGAATTTTGATTTGATCTTTCATTTTCTATCTTTCACAAGAGACTTCCCAATTAGTTTTTCTTTGTTGCTTGCTTCCAAAAACACCTTGTTTCCACACTTGAGCTATCATACTATCCTAATCTATTAGGATCATTTGTTTTGTGAAAAAAGAGAAAAGAAAAGAGAGATTGTTTGTGGTTGAAAGAAACCACTAGTTATACACCCTTATTCTTTGTGTATCCCTCTTTGGTAGAGGTGATCGGGTGATTGGTTTGCTCCCTCTAGTGAGAGGTGGAGTTTGGTTTGTAAACCCTCTTCGGTAGAGGTGTTGGTTGTTTGTTGTATTGGCTACGGGCCTACCCCTCGGTTGTGAGGTGGTTGTTTGAGAGAGGAGTTCGGTACTCCCTTGTTGTACAAATCCTTCTCGGTGAAGGTTCCCTCGGTGGGAGTCCTCGGTGGACGGTATAGTGGATTGGAAATCCTACACGGTGGTGTAGGCGGGGATGTAGAGCAAGGGTGCTCGAACCTCGAAACATATCATTGTGTTTGCGTTTGATCCACTTGTCTCTAAACTCTCTCTCTTTACATTTGTGCAAAGCATCATAGTTCATTCATATCATATTTGCTTGTGTTGAGCATAATTCATATTGTCATATCATATCTATTTTCTTGTGTTGTGCCTTGCATAATTCACATTGCTATATCTTGTATATGCTTGGTTGTTTGTGTGTGCCTCACTTGTACCTAATCAATAAGAGCTTCATATAGCACCTCAACCCATTCAAGGGGAATCAAGAGGAGTTAGTTCAGAGCCCTTCACGGGGAATTCGGCTACACTTGTTGATTGTATTAAGTGTTTTACAATAATTTGCATTAGCTTCCGCATTTAGCGCACTTAGTTTTGCATTTAGTTATAGATTAGCACTTACACCTATTCACCCCCCTCTAGGTGTTTTTTCAATTGGTATCAGAGCTAGTGCTCCTGATATTAGGCTTAACATCCTAGGAGTGAGATCCATTTGGTTGCTAATCTATTGTTTGCATTTGCTTGTTTGCACACATATAGTTTGGACCCATGGCTTTCATGACCCCTCCTATGTTTGACATTTCTAGACTTGAGATTTGGAAGGTTATGATGATAGCTATTTGAAGACCCTAGGTTTGCATGTCTTTCTTGCGGCCACCAAGAAATGCTATCTTGGAGATCGCAAGCATATAGGGGCCAATGCATTAGCCCTTGAGGCTATTAGAAGCACATTATCTAAAGATTATCTTTTACGTGTTTCTAACATTGATTTCGCCTTTGCAGTGTGGAATTTGTTGATAACCACCACCACCTCCGAGCTTCAAGTACAAATCCAAGAAGAGGAATCTAGTGGAGAATCCGAGTCTCAATGCTTAATGATCCAAGGGAATGACTCCCTTGAGGTACATTCGGAACCCCGCTTAGATAATGATGATTGTGCTACTTCTTCAAATGATAATTATGATGCCCATGCTTTGAATGAAGAACTTTCAATTGTTTGTGAAAAATTGATTGAAAAATATAAAGTTTTGAAAAAGAAAAGTCTAGGAATTGAAAAAGAAAATAAAGATTTGCATTCTAGACTTAACAATGTTTTGCAAGAGAAGGTTGAGGTCTATAATGAAAGGGATTCATTGAGATCTCAATTAGACCTTGCACTAAAAGAAAATGAATTTTTAAAATCTAAAAATGATTGTCATGTTATTTTAAAGAAAAATGAAAATTTGTCTTTAAAAGTTAATTTTGTTTTAAAAGAAAATGATTCTTTAAAAATTAAGATTGCTTCAATTTCTAAAGATTTAGAAATTTGTTTAAAGAAAAATGAAGTTTTGCAAAATAAGATTGATGCACATGTTTGCCATGCTAGAGTAGTATCACACACTTCACCTATTGCATGCCACACTTCTTCTTTGATTAACAATGATATTTTCATGATTAAGAAGAGTGTAGATTGTTTGGGCTCCACTTTGAGCCAATGTGTTGTTGGGCATACACGTTTGGAATCTTTGTTTCGAAAGAAAGAAGTTCCATCTATTATTCATGCACACCCTCCACGGCATACACATGCTCCTCACGGACACCATCACACCATGTATGCTCATGTGCACACTTGTACACATTGTGGACGTAAGGGCCACATTGCTAGATTTTGTTTTGATAGATTACATAATGTAAATTTAGCAAAGAAGTTTGTTTGGGTTAGAGAAGATACTAACCCTCATGGACCCAAGAAGATATGGGTACCAAAGACCACCCCTCGTGTTTTTGATGTAGGTGTGGGCTCTCACATGACGTGAGAGTGATGACACCTGTAACACCCCGTTCCTGGAATACGTGCGTAGATACGTATTCTGATTTTTCTATCATATTTTTTTGATTTATCTTGTATTTGTTTCTGTTTTATGATTATTGGTGTGATTGCTTTATATTGGATTTGGATTCGTGGACTCGGAGTCAGCCCTAGTCTGAACCGGGGACCCGAACCTAGTGCATTGCTCGAATTGGCATTTCTGATAATCTGATTTGACCAATTTTAGTTTTAAATATCGTTTTCTAATATTTTAGATTTTTCATGATTTTCTGGAATTTTTCAGAATTATTTACAAAATCTCCAAAACCGGTGTTGGTCAGCATCGCTGACCGATTCCCGGATTTTTAGTTTTCAAATGGGTTTGAATTTTCAGAAAACGACTTTCACAGTACTTCTTAGAATTTCATTTTCTATCTAAATACATTTTTTGAGATTTTTCTAAATTTATCAAAATTTGACCGATTCTGGTGTCGACCAGTATTGCCGAAAGATTTCAAGATTTTTAATTTGAAAATTACATCGAATTTCTCAAATCCGATTTTGTCATGTATCTTAGAATAATATTTGCTATTTTTTAGAATTTTTCGGTATGTTTCTGAAACAGTCAAATTTTTGCCTTATTTAAATAATAATATTTTACTGGCGATTTCTTTTCTGGCTTTTCCCTCTTCTACTCTCCTACTTTATGCTACCAGAAATTTTAACAAATAAAATAGATAATAATAGAAAATTTTAAACATTTTATTTTCTTTCTCTTATATTTTTTCCAATTTTCTTTCTTTTATTTCTTTTCATTTATTCACCTTGATAACTCCCCCCTAATCAACGGCCTAATTTTCGCTAAGCCGCCATGCCGCCCGACAGCCATAGGGCTGCCGCCGACGCCCTACACCATCCCCTAAACTATCAAATCTTTTCCCTCATCATCTATTAAACCACAACATCATTCACCTTCAACAAAAATCCAAAGGAAAAAGCAAGAAAACCAACTTCATCTTCTCCAACTAAATAACCCACTCACGCTACCTCACGGCCGCCGCCTCCACCTTCACCACCACCGCCTCCGGCCACTTCTAAACCACCCAATTAACTTCCCAACAACTCCTCTTCACAACACCATCTCATTCCACCACCAACAACCACCACCACCTCCAATTTCACCAAAACCCACCTCCATTACCACAACTCCATCTCCAAAATTCTCCATCACCACCACCAAATTCCCCACTCCCACCAACCCAACATCATCTCCTCCTCCTTCTCTAACTCCCCATCACCTCAAAACATCACCACCACCACTACAACCACCACCACCACCATCTTCCACCACCACCAAACAACAACTACAACAACCCCACACCTCCACCTCCCTCCCCTTGGGGGAGGCGCGCGCGCGGTCTGCACCCCCAGCGGCGCCGCCGCCGCAGCCAGGCCGGCGGCGGCGGTGGCCGCCGGCCAAACCCCACCCTCCTCCTCCTCCTTCTCTTTCTTTCTTTCTTCTTTTCTTTCTTTATTTCTTTCATTCAAAACTCCAATCAATCATTCCCTAAATAAAACACTTTTCTCTCCTTTCCAAAAATATCCCTCATTTCATTCCTTTATTTACTCCCCTATATTTACAACTCTACCCCCTTCAATTTTAATTTCTATTTTCCTTTTACAAACACCATATTTTCTCTCCTTTTTTTCTCTCTCTTCTTCCTACAACTTTCTCTCTCTCCCCTTCTCTCATTCCCTCTCTAATATTTATATAAATATTTTTAATTATATATTTTAAAATACAATTACGGGCTAGTGGATTCTCGTGCGGGTCGCCGATTTCTTGGACTTTTAACCGGTATTTCACCCCGGTTTCAGGCGAGTACAGTTATTTTTTAACATGCATCTATTTTAACATTATGCGAGTGCTTATTACTAAATTAAAAATAATTACCTTTGTACTTATAACACGATATGGACATGTGGATATTTTAAAATGCCTAATACTTGCTATGGTAATTTTAGTACATAATTGTCATGATATATTTAATTCCGATAATTGCCATGCTATATTAAATTCTGATAATTGTCATGCTATATTTAATTCCGATAATTGCCATGCTATATTTGATTCCGATAATTGTCATGTTATATTTAATTTCGCTATTTATCATGCTATATTTGACACTGATATTTGTCATGCTGCACTTGACCCGTGACATCTGACACCGGCACTCAGTATTTACACCGGCACTTGGCATGCTATATTTGACACCGGTACTTTCCATGCTATATTTGACATATGATACCTGACATCGGTACTTGCGATGCTATATTTGACACTTGATATATGACACCGATATTTGACATGCTATATATTTGTCACATGATATATAACATCTGATACCTGGCACCTGGCACCTGTATTACCTGACATATTCATGATTATTATGTGACCAGACATCTGGCACTCCTGTATCTCCTGTACTCCTGTACTACTGAACCCCTGAAAAAGGATGACTCCTGATATTATACTCCTGATATTATACTCCTGTTAACTCCTGTAGTTGGATAATCATGGTTATACTGTATACACTTGTGGACATTATCTTTGGACAATATGCATAATAAAATACTCAACTTACACTGGGTGGGGGAAACTGATGGAAACCGGTTGATGTCATATTTATAATGGATATTTCTGAAGTGTCGTGTGGGGCGCGTAATGATAAGTCCCCGGAAGCAGTAGCCTGAATCTGAAGTGTCGTGTGGGGCGCGTAATGATAAGTCCCCGGAAGCAGTAGCCTGTACTCCTGAGCTAGTCCCGAGTAAAGACGGGACCCACTATAAGGGCCACATTGTTAGATTTTGTTTTGATAGATTACATAATGTAAATTTAGCAAAGAAGTTTGTTTGGGTTAGAGAAGATACTAACCCTCATGGACCCAAGAAGATATGGGTACCAAAGACCACCCCTCGTGTTTTTGATGTAGGTGTGGGCTCTCACATGACGTGAGAGTGATGACACCTGTAACACCCCGTTCCTGGAATACGTACATAGATATGTATTCTGATTTTTCTATCATATTTTTTTGATTTATCTTGTATTTGTTTCTGTTTTATGATTATTGGTGTGATTGCTTTATATTGGATTTGGATTCGTGGACTCGGAGTCAGCCCTAGTCTGAACCGGGGACCCGAACCTAGTGCATTGCTCGAATTGACATTTCTGATAATCTGATTTGACCAATTTTAGTTTTAAACATTGTTTTCTAATATTTTAGATTTTTCATGATTTTCTAGAATTTTTCAGAATTATTTACAAAATCTTCAAAACTGGTGTAAGTCAGCATCGCTGACTGATTCCCAGATTTTTAGTTTTCAAATGGGTTTGAATTTTCAGAAACGGCTTTCACAGTACTTCTTAGAATTTCATTTTCTATCTAAATACATTTTTTGAGATTTTTTCTAAATTTATCAAAATTTGACCGATTCTGGTGTCGGCCAGTATTGCCGAAAGATTTCAAGATTTTTAATTTGAAAATTATATCAAATTTCTCAAATCCAATTTTGTCATGTATCTTAGAGTAATATTTGCTATTTTGAGAATTTTTCGGTATGTTTCTGAAACAGTCAAATTTTTGCCTTATTTAAATAATAATATTTTTACTGGCGATTTCTTTTCTGGCTTTTCCCTCCTCTACTCTCCTACTTTATGCTACCAGAAATTTTAACAAATAAAATAGATAATAATAGAAATTTTTAAACATTTTATTTTCTTTCTCTTATATTTTTTCCAATTTTCTTTCTTTTATTTCTTTTCATTTATTCACCTTGATAACTCCCCCCTAATCAACGGCCTAATTTTCGCTAAGCCGCCATGCCGCCCGACAGCCATAGGGCTGCCGCCGACGCCCTACACCATCCCCTAAACTATCAAATCTTTTCCCTCATCATCTATTAAACCACAACATCATTCACCTTCAACAAAAATCCAAGGGAAAAAGCAAGAAAACCAACTTCATCTTCTCCAACTAAATAACCCACTCACGCTACCTCACGGCCGCCGCCTCCACCTTCACCACCACCGCCTCCGGCCACTTCTAAACCACCCAATCAACTTCCCAACAACTCCTCTTCACAACACCATCTCATTCCACCACCAACAACCACCCACCACCTCCAATTTCACCAAAACCCACCTCCATTACCACAACTCCATCTCCAAAATTCTCCATCACCACCACCAAATTCCCCACTCCAACCAACCCAACATCATCTCCTCCTCCTTCTCTAACTCCCCATCACCTCAAAACATCACCACCACCACTACAACTACCACCACCACCATCTTCCACCACCACCAAACAACAACTACAACAACCCCACACCTCCACCTCCCTCCCCTTGGGGGAGGCGCACGCGCGGTCTGCACCCCCAGCGGCGCCGCCGCCGTCGCCAGGCCGCCGGCGGCGGCGGCCGCCGGCCAAGCCCCACCCTCCTCCTCCTTCTTTTCTTTCTTTCTTTCTTCTTTTCTTTCTTTATTTCTTTCATTCAAAACTCCAATCAATCATTCCCTAAATAAAACACTTTTCTCTCCTTTCCAAAAATATCCCTCATTTCATTCCTTTATTTACTCCCCTATATTTACAACTCTACCCCCTTCCATTTTAATTTCTATTTTCCTTTTACAAACACCATATTTTCTCTCCTTTTTTTCTCTCTCTTCTTCCTACAACTTTCTCTCTCTCTCCTTCTCTCATTCCCTCTCTAATATTTATATAAATATTTTTAATTATATATTTTAAAATACAATTACGGGCTAGTGGATTCTCGTGCGGGTCGCCGATTTCTTGGACTTTTAACCGGTATTTCACCCCGGTTTCAGGCGAGTACAGTTATTTTTTAACATGCATCTATTTTAACATTATGCGAGTGCTTATTACTAAATTAAAAATAATTACCTTCGTACTTATAATATGATATGGACATGTGGATATTTTAAAATGCCTAATACTTGCTATGGTAATTTTAGTACATAATTGTCATGATATATTTAATTCCGATAATTGCCATGCTATATTAAATTCTGATAATTGTCATGCTATATTTGATTCCGATAATTGTCATGCTATATTTGATTCCGATAATTGTCATGTTATATTTAATTTCGCTATTTACCATGCTATATTTGACACTGATATTTGCCATGCTACACTTGACCCGTGACATCTGACACCGGCACTCAGTATTTACACCGGCACTTGGCATGCTATATTTGACACCGGTACTTTCCATGTTATATTTGACATATGATACCTGACATCGGTACTTGCCATGCTATATTTGACACTTGATATATGACACCGATATTTGACATGCTATATATTTGCCACATGATATATAACACCTGATACCTGGCACCTGGCACCTGTATTACCTGACATATTCATGATTATTATGTGACCAGACATCTGGCACTCCTGTATCTCCTGTACTCCTGTACTCCTGAACCCCTGAAAAAGAATGACTCCTGATATTATATTCCTGATATTATACTCCTGTTAACTCCTGTAGTTGGATAATCATGGTTATACTGTATACACTTGTGGACATTATCTTTGGACAATATGCATAATAAAATACTCAACTTACACTGGGTGGGGAAACTGATGGAAACCGGTTGATGTCATATTTATAATGGATATTTCTGAAGTGTCGTGTGGGGCGCGTAATGATAAGTCCCGGAAGCAGTAGCCTGAATCTGAAGTGTCGTGTGGGGCGCGTAATGATAAGTCCCCGGAAGCAGTAGCCTGTACTCCTGAGCTAGTCCCGAGTAGAGACGGGACCCACTATAAATATGAGCCATCAGATTTATCAGTTTCCAAATTATAACTCGTCTTATTCATAAGTGGATGTATGTGTGCCGGTAGCCCATACAAAAGCATATGAATCGGATAAATAACATAAAACAACCAAACAGTAGTAATGTTAAGAACGTGTGATATTTAGTCTCTCCTTTGTTCGGGTCCTGATACTCACATATCAGACCCGGGTAAGTTCTGCAGAGTGCGAACTCTAGTATGGACTACCAGTGATGTGAGACGCTGGTAGGGAGGCGACTGAAATATCAGATGGTACTGACTATTATTATTGGATCAATTAAAATGCAACACCTGTATATTCTCCAGTTACAGTTTTATTCTTTGAGTTGACACCCCATTTTATGACACATGACCTCTGTGATACCATGGTTACTCTAGACATACTCCAGTTCTGTTACCCTGAGGGCAGCTCAAGTTGTATGAACTCAGATGATGGTGACACCGGATATGTGGTATATAGATAAGGGTTTCCTTGTTTGGATTATCCCCTTAACGTATCACTCCATGAATCCATAATCTGAGCTTATATAACTAGTTTTGTCCATGTTTATATTTATCACATGTTTAATGTTTTATTTGTCGCATGCTTTTGTGTACCTATGCTCTCTATGCCGTTCCCATGCATGTTTTTCCATTCAGAACTACTGATTTACATGTATTTACTTGATCTCAGATTTACTGTCATTTTCCTTATATTACTTGTCATTTCCTGTACTTGCATGCCTGGACCACGTCACTTGATTATGAACACGTGTGCCTGTTATGCACGCCATCTGGCTTTATTCTTTGTACTCGCTGGGGTTGCTAACAACCCTGGATTCTCATGTCCAGATCCTGGAGTCTGGACCATAGCGTTGCTGTACCTGATCAGAGTGCACAGCGGGAGCATGGATTAGCAGTTACCTATCTGGACCCTCCTTCTTCCAGCCTCCCCTTGATCGGCTCGCGAGATTCTCATCTTGCTACTCGTGAGTACTTTCCCGTATTTCATATTGTGCATCCTTCTTTTGTGCTTCTTATTGATCATATACTCTTCAGATATTATATCATACCTTGTGATGACTGTGTACTGGTGTTATTATTGCTGGATTGTATATTACCACTGTGCTTCCGTATTCTGATTCCTGCCTATATTGATGCTTAGCGTATATACGTTAGGGTATTTCCGACCTACGTATATACGTCGCAGTAACGTCTCCGTACCTCCGGATCGGGGCGTTACAACACCTTGGAGTGGATGCGTTCCGAGCTTAAAGGAAATCATTTGGATGCATCACTTTCAAGGGAAGATTTGGTGGAGAGGACCACCACGTTTTGGAGACAAGGAGAGTTGCTTCTTCAGTTTTGGTAACAATCCTTTACTCCCGTTTTATTTACATGCTTTCCATATTTATCATATATAGTATGTTTTATTGTTTGTAGATTAGTATGAAAATGCCATGCTTATTAGACTTGTGATATACATGTTTAGTCATTTTGAGACACACATGTTTAATATGGATAAATTCTTTTGTGTTCTCACTATTTGGTTGATATTACGTATATCATATTTCTAATAACATGTAGATATTCATAATAATAATGTTTTTGTTTATCATGTTGAATTTTATCATGATGATTTTTATATTTGTTTTTGATGCTTCATGTTTTGAGTATATGTTTAGATGTTAGTTTTCATTAAGACTAGTTATATACTTGTGCATATAGTGGGCCACAAATAAATCTATATATGTTTGGGCTTGAATGCTTATTTGTTCCCATTAAATGTGCTAGTATAGTCTAGTTTTGATGATTCTTACATTTTAAACTTGTATTCCTACTTTTAGATTTGTTTTATGATCATATGTTTCCATTTCATGTATATGTCTATTTTGCCAAACTTTAAGATATACATGTATACCCCTTGAGTCATTTGCCTTTCATGCAAATCTCTATATATGGACTCAATTGTGTTTAGGGATATGTATGTATACTTATTGTGTTGACAATTCATACATATACCTTGAAATGAAATTCGTTTTGGTGAAGATTTAGTTTGATTTTGTGTTTAATTGTTTAACTTCATGTATATGTCTATCTTGTCCAAACTATTAGATATACATGATTATCCTTTTGAGCCACGTGCCTTCATGCATATACATTTGTGGACTCTTTATGTTTTGGATATGTATGTATACTTTAGTTTGTATTAGACATACATATGCCATGAAGGTTAAATAAGTTTTAATGATTTTCGTGTTTTCAATGTTTAAGGAATAATTGAGCTTAATGAAAAATTTTCATGATTATAATATTCACACTTTATATGTACACTCACTTTTATTGCTTGCTCATGTTTTGTTTTCATGAGTCAAAATTGTGCTTAATTGGATTAGAGTGTTGATTTTCATGTGGATTTCTTATTTCATGAAAAACTATTTTGTTGTATTCCTTGCTTGAAGGATTTCGTACTAGTTAAAAAGATTTTCCATTTAACTAGTTACGGTATTCTTCATTTTGGTAGAGTTTTTCAAATAAAGCTTATTTTTCAAATCTATTTTTGAAAACCCCTACCATCCACGGGAGGTTGGATGGGAGTCCATGCCTTATATGTCTATATTGAAAATCATTTTAATCTTGTGCATGAGATGGGAGGATTAGTTATGTGAGTTATACCATGTTTTTATTGTTATGTCAATTGGTATCATTGAACTCTTTCAATTGGTATCAATTTGATTCTTTTGTATACTCATATGGTTATTGTGTATGTATATTTTCAATTGGTATCATCTATTAGTGATTGATACTCATTCTATTTCATACACATATACTTGTTTTATTTGTGCTTAAGATATAAATTTTTCACACAAATTTTGCTTATGCTAGAGCTTGAGCTTCAACTTCATTTCAATTGATTTAGTTTTCAATTGGTATCTTATTACAAGCCTACGCATAATTTTGTGTGGTATTTCATAAAGGGGGAGAAAATTCGTTTTTCATATTTTAATTGGTACTTGTATTTCCACTCCCTTACTTTATGATAAAAAAAAAATAGTCATTTCAATTGTTTATTTGGATTAAAAAGAAAAAATACTATCTTTTGATATCAAGATGTTTTGTGTTTTAAATTGGTATCTAAAAATTTTGTTTAAAGAAAAATATAAAAGTTTTGATTTATATTGACTATATGCAAGGAGAGCTTAACATCTCTTCTACATATAGATTCATGATGAGTGTATCTTATATTGAAGAGCTTAACATCTCTTCTTTATGTGGTACACGTGTGTAGGGGGAGCTTCACATCTCCTCTTATGCATTACATAATGTGTGTTATGTGAATTAGGGCTTAACATCCCTCCTTCATGTAATGCATATGTGTAGGGAAGCTAACTTAGCGTCTTCCTCTTCATGAATGTATATAGCATATAACATTTATTGATCTTTATTTATTTTCAATTGATATCAAGATGCTTCATTGACATTTTTTATTGATATCATGTTGTTTAAAGTCACCCCTTATTGACCTTGTTTTTGTTTTTAGACAAAAAGGGGGAGAACATTGTTTACCCCTTTGTTGATGAGTGACAAAAAGGGGGAGAAAGATTTTGAGTTTTGAGTTTGATATATGCATATTTATGTTTTTGCATATATTAAGTTTTATTGGTATCTAGAGCATCTAGTGTTTTGTTAATGTTTTATTAATTTAATTGGTATCTAGAGCTTCTAGAATATGTTTTATGCATGTTGATGCATACATGTTTATATGCATACTTGTGTTTAGTTTTCTCATGCTTAACAAATAAACAATAGATATGCATATATGTTTTGTTTTGCAAATAGGAGAAAAAGGATTTGAAGAATTTGATATGTTTTATCTCCATAGATTTGCATACATATTTTCTGTCATATATTATTATTTGTTTATGCATGAGTTAAGGGGGAGCTTCTTTGAAGCTTAACTTTAATCTATGCATATATAACTCCATGAGTTTTGTCATCATCAAAAAGGGGGAGATTGTTGGCCCAAAGGCCTTCCACCCTAGTTTTGATGATGATTAACTCATGTAGTTATGTTTACTAATAATCTTGTGTTGTTTAAGTTTCAGATCATTAACCAAGATATTAGTTGGTGATTAGCTTCAACAAGGAGTTTAGAAGCTTTTCATAGTGATTTCAGGGCCAAAACTTCAAGATCACACATTGCCTAGCCCATGGATAGAGTTTTGGAGCAAGCCAACTTGAAGATGAAGATCGTCAAGAAGACTTAGGTATCCATAGTTTAGATTAGTGTGTTTAGATCCATTTGTAAAGTTTAATATAGTTGATATGCTCAAGTGTACAACACACACAAGTTTTATGTTTTGGATTTGGTTTTCATGAATAGTAGATCAAAACAAGTTTACTTTATTTCTATGTATATTAGATATGTTCTAAATATACATACATGCTTTAAACTTGCTAGACAAACTTATTTTGACTATCCTATTCATGTATTGAAAAATCAAGTTTGATAAAAATACAAGTTTTGTTTTTGATAAAATTTGCAAGACTCGAAAATGAATTGATATGATTGATATATGTCTTGAAATTTTTATCACAAGTTTGTGTTTTAATACAAAATGTTAAAACAAGTTTTGTGGATTTTTAGAAGACTTAAAAGAATTTTCAAAATATTTTTAAACTGATTTTCTGACCCAGATTTCTGTTCCAGGCTTCAATCAGTCGACTAGTCAAACTGACCTAGTCGACTTGGGTGAAGTCGGTCGACCGGGCCGGTCGACCGACGTGCACAAATCTGTGCACGTTTGGAGTCACTGGGACGGTCGACCGTCCGGGTCGACCGGTCTGAGAGCAGTGCTCTCTGTTTGTTTGGGTCGACAGGGCCGGTCGACCGTGGTTGCCCA
Source organism: Agave tequilana (assembly GCA_038442645.1). NCBI lineage: Eukaryota > Viridiplantae > Streptophyta > Magnoliopsida > Asparagales > Asparagaceae > Agave > Agave tequilana. Next base: position 234,914 of record JAVJIF010031276.1, read on the forward strand.
ACGGTCACATTTTTGACCGTTGGCGGTCGACCGGGCCGGTCGACCGTCAGCCTGTCAGGCTGCCAGCTCAGCCTAACGGCTAGTTTCTGTTTTGGCCAATATAAACCCCATCTCTTTGGGTTTTTGGCCAAGATTTTCAAGGAGAAAAATTTCTAGTTTCTAAAGTGTTTAAAACATGTTTTCAAAAGTGTTTTAGGCTTTAAACTTCCAATTTGATTTGTGTTTTGGGTTTTTGAAAAATCAAAGAAAACTAGGTTTTGGGATTTTGATTTGATCTTTCATTTTCTATCTTTCACAAGAGACTTCCCAATTAGTTTTTCCTTGTTGCTTGTTTCCAAAAACACCTTGTTTCCACACTTAAGCTATCATACTATCCTAATCTATTAGGATCATTTGTTTTGTGGAAAAAGAGAAAAGAAAAGAGAGATTGTTTGTGGTTGAAAGAAACCACTAGTTGTACACCCTTATTCTTTGTGTATCCCTCTTTGGTAGAGGTGATCGGGTGATTGGTTTGCTCCCTCTAGTGAGAGGTGGAGTTTGGTTTGTAAACCCTCTTCGGTAGAGGTGTTGGTTGTTTGTTGTATTGGCTACGGGCCTACCCCTCGGTTGTGAGGTGGTTGTTTGAGAGAGGAGTTCGGTACTCCCTTGTTGTACAAATCCTTCTCGGTGAAGGTTCCCTCGGTGGGAGTCCTCGGTGGACGGTATAGTGGATTGGAAATCCTACACGGTGGTGTAGGCGGGGATGTAGAGTAAGGGTGCTCGAACCTCGAAACATATCATTGTGTTTGCGTTTGATCCACTTGTCTCTAAACTCTCTCTCTCTTTACATTTGTGCAAAGCATCATACTTCATTCATATCATATTTGCTTGTGTTGAGCATAATTCATATTGTCATATCATATCTATTTGCTTGTGTTGTGCCTTGCATAATTCACATTGCTATATCTTGTATATGCTTGGTTGTTTGTGTGTGCCTCACTTGTACCTAATCAACAAGAGCTTCATATAGCACCTCAACCCATTCAAGGGGAATCAAGAGGAGTTAGTCCAGAGCCCTTCACGGGGAATTCGGCTACACTTGTTGATTGTATTAAGTGTTTTACAATAATTTGCATTAGCTTCCGCATTTAGCGCACTTAGTTTTGCATTTAGTTCTAGATTAGCACTTACACCTATTCACCCCCCTCTAGGTATTTTTTCAGAGGAGAGAGAAACTAGGAGAGAGAAAGAGAGAATCTTGAGAGAGAGAGAGATTGGACAGGAGAGAGAGAGAGGACAGGAGAGAGAGTTCAGGGGGGCTGTTGCCCCCCTGCTCACGCACAGCGCCCCCTCTGGGGGGCGCTCGGCCTGGCCGCCGGCCAGGCCACGCCAGGTGGCGGCGCTGGGCGGCGCCGGCCACCGGCAAGGGGGAGTGGCGCCGGCCACTCCCAAGAGAGAGGGAGAGAAAGAGGAGGGCTGTTGCCCCCCCTCAGCTCACGCACAGGGTTCCAGGTGGGCCCCCTGGTCGCCCACGGCCGCCGGCACGCCGCCGGCGGCGTCCAGATCCGGGGTGGCGCCGGCCACCCCAAAGAAAAGGGAGGAAAAATAGGAGGGGGTTTAGGTTGGTGATGGAGAAGAGTTGTGGTGGTGGAGATGGTGATTTTGGTGGTGATGGAAGAATTGAAGGAGATGAGAGGAGGAGGAGGAGTATGGTGTTGTGGGTGGTGTTTGGGTGGAGAAGATGGTGGTGGTGGTGGCTAATTTGAGGAAGATGATGAAGAAGAAGAAGATGGAGTTGGTGGTGGTTTTGAGGAGGAAGGAGATGGAAATGGTGGAGTTGTTGGAGATGGAGGAGAGGGGATATGGCCGTCGGAGTTGGGGGTCTCCTCGCCGGCGTTGTGGTGGCCGGAGGCGCCGGCGGTGGTGGCCGGTTGGGGCGCGGCTTGGTCGTCGGCCACAAATGGAGGAGAAGAAGAAAAGAAGAGAAAGGAGAAGAAAGATAAGAAAGAAAGAAAAAATAAGGAAAAGGAAAAAGAAAAGAAAAAGTAAAAGGAGGAAGGGATTGATGGGAAGGGGGAAGGTAAGATCGCCCACGTGGAGGAATGGGCTGTGGAGTTGGTGGAAGAAAAGAAAAGGAAAGAAAGGAAAGAAAAGATTAAAAAATAATAATATTATAATATGGTCGAGAAATATCAACTGCTCCAGAAAAATTCCCAAAAATACCCAGAGGTAGAAAACGTCATCCTGAGGAATAATATGAAATCGGTTTTCAGAAATAAAATTCCATTTTCGAATTAAAAATCTGGAAGTCAACCGCCGATACCGGTCTACACCGGGTCGGCCGAGTTTTGATAAATTCTGAAAAATCCCAGAAAACGTATTAAAAAATAAAATATGATTTTAAGAAGTAAAGTGAAAGTGGAATTCAGAAATTCAATTCCGATTGTAAACTAAAAATCCTGGAATCAACCAGCGATACTGGCTGACACTGAATCCGGTAGATTTTGATAAATTCATAAAATCCTCAGAAAAAGTATTTAGATAGGAAATGTGATTTTAAGAAATAATGTAAAAAGACACTTTTAGTAATTTCAATCTGTTTGTAAATTAAAAATCCGGTAATGGTCAGCGGTGTTGGTCGGCACCGGTTTTGAAGATTTACAACTTAATTCTGAAAAATTTCAGAAAATCACAGAAAATCTAAAATATTGGAAAACAATGTTTAAAACTGAAATCGGTCAAATCTAAATACCAGAAAGACCAAATCGAGTAATAACCTAGGATCGGGTCCTCGGTTCAGACTAGGGCTGACTCCGAGTCCGTGAATCCGGATCCAAGACAAAACGATCATATAATTAATTTATAATACAAAACAAATATAAGAAGTAAATCGAAAAATACGATCGAAAAATCTAAAAACGCAACTAAGTACGTATTCTGGGAGCGGGGTGTTACAATGAATATAGCTCATAATTAAATTATATTAAGCGTTCAATGTGAGATACTGGATCTCGATCCTCTCTTCTCCTTTATTGTTAGTCTCTCTCACTGCATGATTTGTGGATAGTAATTGACCATCACACACATCGATATTGTCATAGCGTGCTCCACCGTCAAGAGATCTTCTGCATCCGAAAGGAAAACCTAGCGATCGGCCTAAGATACGCTTTCACTTAATCTATGTCCATGTGATAAATTATTCCATAATCAGACACAGAAATTTATCAGTAGCGATGAGGTTTGATCATTTGTGTCACGGCGACACTTAAGTCATCATTCCATTTTGATGTAAAAGGAGATATGCTTCGCTTTGAGGTGTTTGTTAATTAATCCGCAGTTGGTCTCAGTTCACTCATGATTTTACTAGGCAAACAAGATCTTTCCTCCAAGCACGAGAAGGTCCCTACCCAAAGCATGCATTTGGGTTTGTCCATTGTTTATGTCGTATTCTTCACGGTCGATGCCCCGCCTCTGCAGGCTGGCGGTGCTTGTCAATTTAATATTAGTACAATTTAGTATAATATTAGTGATACAATTAGTATTACCCTAGTCGGAAGCATTGCTATGTGCCAAGAAATTTTACCTTTAAGCCTTTAAGGTGAAAAATGGGTTAGTACACGAATATATTACACTTCAATTATTGTGCGTTGGGGCTTATAAGCAAACTTATTACATGATCATTTAGGACTTGCAAACTTCGAAGGCTTGCCATATGAATTATTAATCAAGAATTCAACTTTGATAGGCTTTTATCCAAGTGTAATGTTGTATATCTACGTGCAAGTAAAATGCATGTACGTGAAACTACATTTCTTTTCTATTTGAACTTCTTCTTTTATCAACAAATTTTTGTTAAGAGTTTCATGATCATAAAAATAAAATTATTTAACTGGAAGTCTATAAAATTTCACAAAAATAAAATCTAGTAGAAAACATAGGTAGTATAAAGTAAAAGTATGATTAGAAGATAAAAACAGCAACAACAAAAACTAAATATGAGAAAGTGTAAAAATTTCTTGCTCTTAAAATTTTTTTTCCTTGTCTTTAATTGTCTCTAAAGCCTTCACGAATCTTTAATGTGAACCAACACTGAATTAATAGCTCCTGCGATTTGAAATAATTCATAACATTTTCATAAGAAATCTGGCATCAAACAAAATTATCTAAGTATGAATAATATCAAATTTCATAAAAGAATTATAATACTAAATATTCCACGTATATATTTATTGTCGAATAAACTACATGTGAAAAAAACAATAGAATATCCCACACGGGAAGTCTTGTGAGCAGGAGGGATGGAACCAAGTACTCTTGTAGCATAGGATGCTCTGGCATTAGGGTACACACTGATTACTGTCCTGAAGTTAAATAATTCAGATTAAGCAATTAAAAGATCAGTTCCCTTTAAGGAGGGTGAAGGGGGGATGAACTGTCCTTGGGAGTAAATTAACAACCAGTTGCCACAAAGCAGAGCTAATTGTGCTTCGTGTCTTGAATAAACTTAAGCCTCTAAGATCTCAAATCCAAGTAAAAGGTTCATCCAATCCAGTCCCTAATCCAATGGGAGAAAACGCAGCACACAATGCACTGCCCCTCAGCTGTATGTTTACGCGCATCTCTAGATCTCTCTGCGTACAAAGTGCATGGGCTCCAAAAGTACAGGAAATTAAAATATCACTACTGGCTTTCAAATTTTCTTGCAGCATCGAAAGAAGGTATCCACACAAATACTGCATACAGCTAGCTTGGACGCGCAGTGATTCGGTTCCAGTTGTTGGTCAGCGAAGATGAGAGAGCCTTTGTTGACCCCAAAGCTCCAGCCAGCTGCCACGCAAGATGTGGGGGCCTACAGGCCTACAGTTTACTATTATATATAAACCCTTGTTCGCTCTCTCTTCTTCCATCACAAATCACAATCCTTTTCTCGAGTCTTTTAACTACAATTTTTCTCAGTTCTCGTTATGGCTTCCTGCTCTGCTGTTAAGCTCTCTCTGCTGTGCTTCACTCTCTCTTGCTTTATGTTCCATGTTTCTCGTGGGGCGAGACATCTTACCGCGCTGGTGGGAGAGGAGCAGCCCCTCACGATGACATATCACAAGGGGGCTCTGCTCACCGGCCCAATCTCTGTCAACCTCATCTGGTACGGTAAGTTCACCGCCTCCCAACGCGCCGTCGTCACCGACTTCGTCACCTCCCTCTCTCCTTCATCCAAGATTGATGCCGGCGGTGACCAGAAGCAACCCTCGGTCTCCGCTTGGTGGAAGACCACCGAGAAGTACTTTGCACAGACGAAGACCAGAATGCCTGGGCTCACCCTCGGTGCCCAGATCCTCGACGAGTCCTACTCGCTCGGGAAGTCACTTGCGGGCCCAGATATCGCCAGGCTGGCAGCCAAAGGGCCCCGCAGGTACGCGATCAATGTGGTCCTCACCTCCGATGACGTGGCGGTCGAGGGGTTCTGCACGAGCCGGTGTGGGACCCACGGGTCATCGCCCCGGTCCGAATCTGGCCGGTTCACTTACGTCTGGGTCGGCAACTCGGCGGCTCAGTGCCCGGGTCAGTGCGCCTGGCCGTTCCACCAACCGATTTATGGGCCCCAGACCTCGCCGTTAGTGGCCCCTAACGGCGACGTCGGAGTTGACGGCATGGTGATCAACTTGGCCAGCATGCTGGCGGGGACCGTGACCAACCCGTTTGGCGACGGGTACTTTCAGGGCCCCAAAGAGGCGCCGTTAGAAGCGGCGTCAGCGTGCCCCGGTGTCTACGGCAAGGGAGCGTACCCCGGATACGCTGGTGACTTGTTGGTGGACCCCGCAACTGGGGCCAGCTACAATGCCAATGGGGCCCACGGGAGAAAGTACTTGTTGCCGGCTCTATTTGACCCATCAACAGCCTCGTGCTCCACCTTGGTTTAGGAATGAAGTGAAAAATGTTAGAACTTGGGAAGGTCGTAATTCTTTAATTCATTCATTGGATGAAATTCTTTTAGCCAGTATTATAGTGTTTTGAAGTTTATGATTGGAGAAATAATTTGGACAACAAATGTTTCATTAATTTTTAAATACAAATATTAACACTTTTAATTATTAAATATATTTTAAGATTTTTGTGAGATTAGATTGAAAAAAAAAATTGACTATTTTGCACAAAACTCTTTTTTTTCCTTCTTCTCACTTTCTCTCTTACTTTCTCCCGATCTCATCTCTGCTCTCTTCTCTCCCTCTCCATCTCGTTACCAGCTGTCCCTTCACTCTCTCTCCTCTCATAACTATTTTGCACAAAGCTCTTTTTTTTTTCTTCTTCTCACTCTTTTTCTTACTTTCTCCCGATCTCATCTCAGCTCTGTTCTCTCCCTCTTCATCTCGTTGCCAGCTGCCCCTTCCCCTCCCTCCTCTCCCTCGCCCTCTCTATCTCATCACCGCCCACATACCTCTCTCTCTCCCCCCCCCCTCCCCCTCTCGATCTCGCCACGGTAGGCCACCCCCCTTTCCACCCCCCTCTCTATCTTGATTCGGCTCAATGAGGATGTCGTGAAAATGACGAAAATTAACTTTCTTTGTGTGCACAAGAAGCTGAGGTCGAAGCGACTGACGCCCATGATGATCAAGGACGTGACGAAGTGTAATGGTCCCAAAATACTAATATCTTTGATCCACATAATAATATCTGATTTTCTTATAAATTTTGGCAGCATTCACTGTAATTATTACAGTGTCCTGTATTACTGTTGTGGGTAATTCTTAAGAAATTAACGCACGTACCAAAATAATAGAGTGGTATAATCAAATTATAGAAAAGTCAACGCAAAACAGTTAATTACGTGAAAACTTGAATGGGAGAAAATCACGAACAGAGCAAGGAGAATTCTACTATAATAATGGTGTTTACAATGTGATTCTCTGGTGTGCAAAGGTTTCTGAATTTAAATGATTGATCTCTTTCACGTTGGAAGGGATTTTTCCTTTATACAAGTTGTGTCTGTCTTGATAAGGCTGCAGAGTTCAGCTCAGTTTAAACACCTAACCATGTATCACAGAAGCGGTTAGAGCTGAATAACTAAGTTTGAACTGATTGGATGAGAGTCCATCTTATCTGGTAGTACGCATCTAGTTGTAGATGTGTTTGATCTGTTTCCGAATTGTAACTACCGATTTCAAATGGGGATTTGGCTTAGAGATAAGAATGCCTACCACTGACTTTATCTCCTCATCTTATCCACACGAGCCGCTCGGGGTTTGGATCGAATCAGGACTCCCGTTTGGAGATTCTGAAAGCGTCCCCGTGTCGCTCGCCTGTTTAGTGCTGGAAGGATGTGTGGCGTGATCTCGAGGAGGTCGGAAACTGACCACTACAATTACAATCATATAATTTCGGTCACAACCGGTCTACTTATCATATTCTTGAGATAACGTCTCGATTATCAACCATTATAATATATATAAGCTAGAAAGTATTCCTTTGGACATCCTCACTACAAACTCAACAACCATTTCCATCGTCACACTTAATATAGCGTCTACAACCAAAGCTCGTGGTTTCAACATTTAAGAACGGTCCCATGGCCCCCTAAAAATGCTTGCATGCATGGCTCTCTTTCTCTGAGCGGATCGCAAGAGCACATGGGACTCAACTTAATTTGAGAAATTAACATGGAGAAAATTTAGCCATTGCCCATGACCAAATCTAGCTGAGAATCTTGGGGTACATGAGCACCTCATGCGTGCTTCTCACGTAGTCGAATTGGTACGTAATCTGCCACGTAGTATTCCGGCAAATTTAGTTTGAAAAATCCTCATCCTTATTCTGAATATCTCAATGTTTGAATCATAGTTACGAAAAAATCAAAGCGGAATACAATACATGATCTGAATATGAGACACGTACTCTCGAAAGATGTGAGAAACATATGTATTTATATATATATATATATGTGTGTGTGTGTAATATCCTCAGTTTTATATACATCAAAATTGAACTTTAGCAAACACTTCATATAAAAAATATATGTAACCTCTTAATTAAATATAATTTTTATTATATTTATTTCCAATATTTATTCTTCACTCAATACTAAGTTTTATAAATCTCTATACTTCAAATTAATCCAAATAATTTTTTTTCAAGACTTTTCTTGCATGTAAACATGTTTTTAGTATCTTTCCTCTCAATTGACTCTTAATTTTTTTTGATTTCTCAAACAATAAACCTAGTATCACTTGATTTTTCTACAATACTTGAATAGTACTAGGAAATTGTCAGGAAAATTTCCTAATATCATAAATATGGTGTTCTAAAAATACTGGAAATGTTTTTCTATCTTTTTCGATACGGTACGGTATCCATGTTAGAAACTAGTTTCCCCAAACACGAGTGTCACTCATGTATATAGTGTCCGATAACTATGATTTGCACTGTACTCAATTGGAGTCTCCTTATTATAATTAGTTGAAACTTGAAAACGACCGCATTGGTTTGATCCAAACCAAAAACTGCACCACTTGGGTCAGCTTGGGTCTGATTTGGTTCAAAGTAAAACTCAGGGGCCTGGCTAGGTTAGGCTGGGATATATCCGAACCACTCACAACCCTATTTGCCTTTTTTTTAAGACACACTTAGACACCAAATCAATACATTAATTGGAATAAACAAATTCTTCCATAATTAAGATCAGAATCAATAATTATCGAGTATATAAAGATATATTTCGAGCTTCAAACTCAGGGGTGCATCATGTGCTCCTAAGATGAGACCGGAGGAATCTCACTGGGGTTTTCAACCAGACAACAATTTTCAATCCTGTCGGAGGTTGAGTTAATTAGAAAAAAAAAGAATAAAACAATTTTCTTTCCTTGATTCCTTCCGACAATAGTGCAAATGCCTCTAGAAGTCTAGACTGCTGCCAGCAGCAGCAGCAGCAGCAGCAGCGAACTGCGGCCGCGCTGCAGCGTGTCTGATGGTTGTCACGGCCATGTTGGTTCCCTGAGCTGTAAGCACGGTGGCGTAGTGTTGAAGTCTAACCATTTGAGGCCTCACGAAGTGAAACAACAACATCTTTGAATTTATCAAATGAGGTAGCAGCTTGAAGCTAATTAGGTTCTGCTTGATTGATTAATGGAGCTGGAGCTGAGTGAGGACTTCCAGGTTGGAACAGCTTGCTGGGACTAAAATAGAGGCATGGACAGGATTGTTAATTACTTGCCTTCAAACTTGTACAAGTTTGCGTAGAAAACTAATCAAAGACTGATGGCTTGTCCAGCTGCTGGATCTTGACTACTGACTGAGACTAAACGCTATCCCCCAAACTATTTTTTATTCTCCCTGGCTTTTTTGGCCGTTGGAAAATTAAGGAAAAATGGATGAGGCTTGCATTTATTTTTTTGATATTTTTTGATCTTTTAGTTTGGAATTCTGAAACAGCGCTTAATGCAAAAAAGTTAAGATTTCACGTGGAACCCGCACACTTTTTCTTCTCAATTTCACAGCTAAACAAATAAAATGTATGTGAGGAAAAACTCGTGAGACTCACGTGTTAGAAGAAAAAAACTCAATTTTCGAACACTTTCAGGACAAAAAACACTTTTAAGATGAGGCGTTAAGCTTATATGAAAAATGTTTTTTCTTATTTTTTCGGTAAATTAAAGGTAGTAAATGTCATATGAATTTCTCCAAAATAAGGGGGAAATGGGGGAAAAAAACCGAGGGGCGTAACCACCAAGGACCGGGTTGAAGGCCCTTAGGTCGGGGTTTGGTGGGGTAAAGGCCCAGGGCCGTAGCCGATCCAAGATTGGTCCAGATCCGGCCCATTATCAAATCTTTTCTAATTGGCGAAGGCAAGACTATTGGAATAAGGCCTCGTAAGATTTCTGATTGGATCCAAAGAGACATATGACAAGCTTCGGCTTTCTCATCGCTTACCCGAGTATAGCCCAATTAGTAGCGGCCTAGTATGTTTCTGGGCATCCTAGATTGGATAGACCCAAGGCCACAGGGTTGGAGCCTCGGCCCCAAGGGAGGACCTTGCGTTCAGTCCAGTCAAATAAATGTGGCGCTGCTTGGATTTGAGTATTGGCAGGTGCACCACACATGAATACAAAGACGATACTGATTTGCTCAAAACTGATAGAAAAGATATCTATTTTTCTTATAACTTATCAAACTGAATAAAACAAAATTTTCCCGTTACTCTTTCTTCCAGTTTGTCTGTCCGTCATTCCCCAAAGAGAGTCAGAGAGAGTTGCCATCTCCTCTCTTTCAGCAGCCCTCCCCTCCCTTCTCCCTTCCCTCTCCTATCTTCCTTACGACATCGTCCAGGAGCCCGGCGGGCCCCGACATCTGCGGTCCTGAGCTTGTGGCCACCGTCGCCAATGCTGTTGCGGTCGAAATCCTCAGAGCCCTCGATTGGGTATTACATCTTCTCTTTCAGTAAATATTCTCATTTTTCTTTTTCTTAGGTTTGATTGAAGGAGACCCAATTCACATTTTTATATGCTGATCATGAGCCTTTCACTTTCAAATAAGCTAAGAAAGAAGATTGTTGGCGATTAACAATGGAGGAGGAGATCCACTCCATACAAAAGAATGACAATTGGGAGTTGACAACACTCTCACAAAATCACAAAGCGATTGGTGTCAAATGCGTGTACAAGATCAAGTGCACAACAGATGGTAAAGTTGATCGGTATAAGGCAAGACTTGTAGCGAAAGGTTACAAATAGAAATACGATATCGGCTACGAAGAAGTGTTTACACCAGTTGCTCGATTGACACAGTGACACTTTTAATTTTACCTTGCAGCTCACCACAAGTGGAAGATATATCATCTAGATGTCGAGTCAGCAATTTTCAATAGCATTCTTGAAGAAGAGGTATATGTACAACAACCAGAAGAATTTCTGATAAAAGGGTTGAAGACAAAGTATACCGCCTGAAGAAAGCCTTGTATGGCTTAAAGCAGACACCACAGACGTGGAATACCCAAATTGATGGCTATCATCATCAGAACGGCTTCACCAAATGTCCTTATCAGCATGCTGATTGAAGTTCATTTTTGCATCATTTTACACCACCTCACCATACTTTATGATAATAAAAATGGGAATTTTATTGCTTTTCTCTCTTATTTTTCAGGTCATTATTTAATAGAGAAGAAGGCCCAAATCTTAAGATTTTTGAAGAATAAAAGGAGTTTTTAGGAGCCCACAACTATGAAGCCCAATTCTGGAACGATTCAGAGAATATTCTCCAGCTTTTAGAAGCTCCAGCTGGGCACACGTAGCCCAATATAATGTCAGAGAATTCGTTGGCGCAAGGCCAAGATGCTGTCGTGGAAACGCGGCCAGAATGTCAGAGAATTCATTGACGCAATGGCCAAAATGCTGCCACGGAAACGCGGACCTGGCTGCGGATCCGCGACACTTCCTTGGCCATTGATCAAGCGTTTGATCCTACGACTGTGGTAGGATGTGATCTTCTCCTGAAGCCTATAAATATACCCCCAAGGCTTCTGTAAAAAAGGGAGGAGAGAATAGCATTTTATTTAGGGAAATTGTTAGGATTTCTTTAAGCTCTCTTTAGTTTCTTGTGTAATTTTCATTTTCTCCTTCTAGATCCAGAAAAGAGAGAGTGAGGGTGAGAGATATCTGTAATTGAAGAAGTGACAACTCAATACAAGGGCTCAAGCTTTCTTTCTTCAAGTCTTTTCTTATTCTATTGCATTACTTTCAAGTTCTTACTTTCTTGCATTTCTTTTCTCCATGTATTCTTCCTTGTTCTTATTTTCTATGGCTAACTAACTCATTAACATGACTAACTAACTCCTAACACTACTAACGACTAACTCTTGGGTGATTTATAACTCATATGAATTGTTGGATGTTTTTATTTCTAAGTCTTGTGATTAACAAGTCTTTTATTTCTAATGATGATGAGTAGTGTTTCAATTCTAGTGAATGCTTTGTACCACCTCCATATGATTTATGTGTGCCTCATTTAGAGCCTTGTCCCTTGAACAAGTGCCTTGATGGAACATGAAGATAGATCACTTTAGTATGCTAACACCTATTGTACAAGTTTCTTAATTCATGCTAGCTTGTTATAGCTTTGATGGACTAATGAATCTTACATTCTTACTTAGCATACCTAAGTGTGAATACTTATGTTTCATTATTGAGAATCTAGTGGGAGCCGATGATCCAAGGAGGCCGCCTAGCCAAGCTTAGATGCGAATACAATCTCAATTCGGGACAACATTGATTTGATAAAGGAAGATGTACCGATGAATCTACATGAGGCATGAATCACCCAACGAGCTTCGTAAGTTAGTAGTGTAGAATGTTAGTTACTCATGGCTTTCTCTTAATTGAATTTCAAACTCCTTTCTACAAACTTTCTTTTTTTTTTCCAACATCACTGTTTTTATATACCGTTTTTCATTCCGGTTTCCATTCCGTTTTTCTTTTCTTAACAAACTCTATAAAATTCTTCACTCTCTTTCTACCTTGTTTTGTTTTTCTATTTTTTAAACAAAGAAGAGCTTTTGTTTTTCTTTCCAAAAACTTCAACAAAAAAATCGTGAACGTTTTCATCGCTAGTCCTCCCTGCGAATACGACCCGTTATAGCTTGCGCTACGAACAGTGATTCGAAAGAGTAAAGAAAATCTTCATACATATTCAGAGTTTTATCATCAGTACATGGACATGAACGGTTTACTTTAAACTCTTACTCAACTCAATTCCTCCTTTCGAACACATGCCATCTATATGAAGAGAAACCATCAAGGCGAATTTCTAATAATTTGTCTTTATGTTGATGATCTGTTATACACAGAAACTAGCGCCGAAATACTTGCTGAATTTAAGGCGACGATGTTCAATGAATTTGAGATGATGAATAATGGATTGATGTCCTATTTTCTTGGCATTGAAGTGAAACAGCAGTAAGATGTGATCTTCATATCCAGAAGAAGTACAAGGAGATCATAGAGAAGTTCAAAATAAACGAATGCAATCCAGTGAATACCTCAATAGCTACCGGAACGAAGCTCTCAAGAGAAGGAGATGGAGGTCTCATGGATTCGACTCTTTTCAAGAGTCTAGTTGGTAGCTTGAGATACTTGACGATCACAAGGTTTGATATTGCTTATGGAGTTAGGCTTGTAAGTCCCTACATGGAGACACAGAACAAGTCTCACTGGCTAGCTGCAAAGAGAATACTAAGGTATATTAAAGGTTCTCTAAATCTTGATCTCTTCTATGTATATGGTGAAACTGCCAGCTAGTTGGCTACTCAGATAATGCCTGGAGAGGTGACCAAGATGAGAGAAAAAACACTACAGGCTAAATCATCTATCTTGGGTTAACTGTGTTTTCTTAGACCTCCAAGAAGTAAGGAGTTATAACCTTTCTATGTGATATAGAATATGTGGCGACTACATTTACAGTCTGTGAAGCAATTTGGTTAAAAAATATTTTAAAGGAGATGGATCATCCACAAGAAGAACCAACAATGATATTGGTAGACAACAAATTAGCTATACAGCTTGCAAAAAATGCAGTACATCATGAGAGGAGCAAACACATAAATACATGATCAGAGATCATGTAAAGTAGAAAACTGTGGAGCTGGAGTATTGTCATACCACTGAACAAGTTGCAGATATATTCAATAAGTCCCTACTGACGGATGCATTCAGGAGATTAAGAGACAAGCACGGCATTATTACGCTTCAGATTTGAAGGGGTAATTTGTTGGAGTTATGAAGTTAATGCAAAAACAAATCCGAAGCTTATTCACTCTACCAATAAAGTTAAGCAAAAGCTGTAATATATTTACTAAGAGATTTTTGTGAGGTTATTAACACATATATTTATTACACTTGAAATATCTTTGTATGCAATCCTATATAAAGAGTCATTTGGTTGTGTTGTAATATAAAAAAGAAAGAAAGAAAAGAAGAAAAACAAAAAAAAGCAAAGCAATGCATTGCAAAGCTTCTCATTTTGTGCAAAGCATTAGCTTGAGTGAGTATATCTGAGTGGAGCTATTAAAAGGGTAGCAATCCAATACTCAATAGCATTTAGAGTTAGCAAATATCCAACGCCTCTTCTCTTGTCAGTCTTCCTGTCCAACAAACATGAGTAATGATAGCATGACTTTAATTCTTTAGCAGGTGCAAGTTCTTGCTGACCGGGGAGGACTCAATCATCTTCCTCCAATTCTGCATGAGATGTCTGGTCTTTATTTCATGTATTTTCTTTTTGTTTGTTTTGCATAAGAGAAGTAGTCATTCGCATAAGAGAAGCGAGAGCACAAGCATGCAAATGCAGTTGCAAGAGTTACATCATGTCAGATTCGCATACAACTTGTATTTCAGGCTGTTGCAACAGAACTTTTGATTATTTTTTCAGGCCATGTTTCAGTAACAAGCATTATTCCTCAAATCACAATAGATATCAGTTACATTTGCAGGTTGAGTTGTTGCAACTAAGTTTTCACTTGAACATAGACAGTTTAACCCGTGTGGTGTTTGTACAGAACCGATCGTTTCTGAAATAAATTCGCCATATTCGTTCGTTCATTCCTAAGGGCAAGTCACCTTTTGGTGGGGTTGAAGTGGCACTCGCATGTGTTTCGATTCAAGGATCTTGGCTCTCTCCCATATTGATTATTTGTTGACCAAATCCAACGATGCAAATGGATCATCTTCCAGGGATTCTGGCAGCTAAAAAGCCTGGTGTGTTATGGACCACAATGCACTGCCCATTGATGTGGGGCGCTTGATCCTGGGGAAGAGAGAATTTGAGCTCCAGACAGTCTTTCCACCCTAAAATTATTGATGTCCCAGTGTGACAATTTTGGTTTTGTTTCCTTGTGTAAATTCGAAATTTAAATTATTAGTCATCTCAAATCCATTGTTTGGCCAACCACCTCGAGTTACAGCAGCAGAAGGAAGAGCTAACACGAACCATACGGAGAATACGAGCAACCATTTCTTCATTGATCCGTGTATTTTGTTGTGCGCAGGGGACAACAACCTCTCTGAGGAATCTGACCGCCAGGCGGAGACTTGATGCAGTCGGAGAAACAACCAACACGATAGAACAACGAACAACAGAGAAATAACAATCAACACAATATTTAACGAGGTTTGGTAACGTGTCTACGTCCTCGGGGTAAGGGAGAAAGAGATGTTATTGATTCAACAATCAATACAAACTAATACAAAAGAGAAACTTGAGGAGATTTGTGGGGATACAATACATGAGGGCTCTAACCCCTATTTATAACCACAGAGTCCCTGGATTTAAGGAAACCCAGATCGAATTCGATCTCATCCAGAAAAGGAATCTGAACCCAAAAGGAAAGTCAAAACGCGTCTGTCGGTCGATCGGCCGGTCGATCGACCCATGCCATGGTCGACCACGCTGGTCGACCGGGCCCAACCGAGAGCAACCTGCTTTCAGTCGGTCGATCGCTCTCTGCCACGGTCGACCGGTCGGTCGACCTGGATAACCTTGTGCACGTCGTGCACGCCGGTCGACCAGGCGGCCGACTGGCCTCCTCCACCGGTCGACCGGGCGGCCGACCGGGAGCACAATCTGCCCTGCTCCAATGCGCCGTTTCTCGCTCCTTGATTTTCGATCTCTGTGCTAACTTCCTCTACTCCTCTATCTCCTCTCTCCCTACAATTCTCCACCTCGGTGAAGATTTTTCAAATCTGAGTCGATCTCCAACGAACTCCAGTCTATCACCTAGCGAAATCGACAAACGATCTCAGCGAAATCGACACATGATATCGGCTTGCGCGTTCCGAACGAAATCTACACACGATCTCGGCGAAATCGACACACGATCTCGGCTTGAAATCTGTAACTCAGCTATCAACTGGGATGCACCACACATGCCTTCCTTACACTTCACCTTAGGAGAACTTTCATACATGCTGATCACCAAATGTGTCTCCTACTGCGCACTACATGACCTCACGAAGAACTCATCATGAGTCAACACCGACTCTCCAATTGACTGACTCTATCCAGTCTACTGTTTTCAGCTGACAGTCCAACCAAGTCTGAGTAGAGCACACCGAACACCATCATCGGCTCCAACAACTGGATACACACCCCTCCTATGCAAGCTCAACTGTTCATCGAGATCACAACGCTTCACCTCTACGTGAAGTCCACCGCTTCACCTCTACGTGAAGTCCAACTCTTCTTCTTGAGAACCCAAACAGCTTCATACAGGTTGCATCACCAAATGGCTGCGCCTTTACGGCTGCCTACATACCTTGCCCAAAGGATCAAGCCAACCGTAGTTCATTCAAATGAGCTTCATCAAGTTCAAGCACTTGTACTTGGATCTGCAGCAGCGAATCTATCTGGCTGAGTCATATGAACCTCCTCACGACCATCATGGAGAACAACGGCCTTTAACTTTAGCTTGTCGCAATTACAAACTTGAGATTCATGCTTCTTTGCCCACGAGCGTGGTTTTACCTTGGTTCCAATGGCTGCAAACAACTTGACATTCTCATCAATGTCTTCAACCTATTTAGTATCAACCCTGGCTACATGATCTCCACCCGGTGTCACATCCGGTGAAGTCTTCACTGATACCGAACCAACTAGAGATGGTGGAGTAAGATCAACCTCCACCCGCTGCGATACTTCCTTGTTCTCCGTCCTCTCCACGTGCTGAGAGACGGTAGACTTCTGTTGATTTCTGAAATCAATCTGACAACTAATCAATATCACTGAAATATCAACAATCTAATTGGCCAGGTCGATAAATATCAGGTGGGAGGTTTTCCGTTCAATAGAACGTTCCTTAATTTAAGAACCACCTTTCAATTTTTTCCTTGGTTAAACACCAATTAGACTGGTATAAATCAGTCTCAATATACTGAATATCAGTATATCCCCTGTATAAAGAAATTAATTCACTTATACAGTACTTAGAGTGAGGTACGCTTAGAGCGAATCTCCTTAAGACAATTACGACCCCCGCACCGGTGCTAACGGGTTACTGGATGCTGATCTCCCAAGATACAACACTCCTTCACGGTATTTGGATAGCACTACCAAATCACCGTATGGTCGAACCGTAGTTAACCAGTACCTTCACAAGATTATCGAAGTAGCGGGACAAAGACAAATTTCGGGAGAATATTTGCCTTTACTTTGGAGGAGCACCCACTGTAGAGGAAGAAGGAAGGTTGAAGAATATTCTTCTTTGGAAGTCACAGATTCAGACAACAATTCTATTAAAAAATGTGTTGAATTTTCTAAGCCCTCTTTCGGAATGATTTTTTGCAGAATCTCTTTTGGAAGTTGCTTCGGAAACTGAATTTCCCACTTCTCGTTGGAAGTTACTTCAGAACTTCACTTCCCAATTCAGAACGCAGAACTTCACTTCCAGTTCAGAACGCAGAGAGAGAGTGTTTTCGTTTGGCGTGTCTTAGAATGAGAGAACGAAGCGCTATTTATAGCGCTCCGGGAGGGGCAGATTGGTCCGAACCCGTCCAACAATTGCAATGATTCGGTCTGAACCGTTGCAACTGTTCGGTTCAACCGTCGCAACCGTCCAACTGCCCAACTGCCGCGACGGTTTACAGACAGTCGTTGGCGAGGCGGTTTGGAACCAGATAGCGGAGCGTGTCTGGTGGCAGGGCGGTTCGGATAGCGGAGCGGGTATGCTCGCAACCCATACCCGTGAGACCTGATTCAAAAAGAATCAGACCGGGTAGGGAACCCGAACCAGAACCCGGACCCGAAAAATTCCAAGTACCCAAAGGGCACGCCCTTTGTTCTCAATTTTCTCTATTTAAATACTATGAACTTTCATCCCATGGCCAATGTAGGACTAAATGCTTTTAGCTACCTTTAGTTCCATTTTGGCTTTGAATTAGGCAACCTTTAGACTTGAATATCTCATTCATTCGAAGTCGGAATTGAACATGTGAATATACCATGTTCATCCCCAATGGAAGGAGAACACACTCCAACCATCATCCAATTGATTCGATCAACGGATCTCGCCGTAATTCAATTTAAAGATTCATATATATATTCTTCATATTCCAACAACTTCAACACTGAAGTCTCATCAAATATGACACGCCTACTCAACACGATCTTCTTATTTTTGGGTCCCACAATCTGTAACCTTTCATATTCCTTTTGACACCCAAAAATACAAACCTCTTTGCTCGCGGATTTACCTTGCCATCCTTGGCACTGAAGTAGGTCAGACTTCCAAATTCCCGCAGCAAACCATGATCTTGAGCAGCTTTCCCAGACCAAATTTTCAATGAAATTTTCCTCCTATTGCAGTCGATCCATTTATGAGATGGCTAGTATACACAATCGCCTCAGCCCAAAACGATTTGTCTAATCTTGCATTAGACAACAAATACCGAACCTTCTCCAGCAAAGAACGGTTTATTTCCTTAGCCAATCCATTTATACCTTCTGTGAAGTGAGTATCAATACCAGTGTTCTGGCCAAATCGTAGGAATTGGTTCATGTCTCTTCTAACATTGCCAATCTGTAACTCCTTGATCTTCCTACTTATCTACTTCTCCATTCTTCCTTTCTATTTTACCAACATATCTAGGGCTTCACACCTTTGTCTCAAGAGATATATCCAACAATGCCTAGATAAACTATCAATAAAAGAGACAAAGTACCTGTGACCTCCAAGCGATGCAGTCTTACCAGGTCCCCAAACGCTTACGTGAACACAATCAAGAAGACCTTCTGAGGGGTGAGTACTGGTGCTGAATTTTACCTTCTTATCCAGAACGCCGTGTTCACCCTCCAAGTCACAGGTAGCAGCACATTCCAATGATCCTTTCTTTGCAGGAGCTTGCAAAGATCTTTCACCTCCTTGTCCGACCTTCACCTGCCAGACCTTTGTGCAACCATCATCTGAAGAACTAGAAGTCTTCACCTGACCTGTAACCGTACTACCCTTCAAGTAGTAGAGATTGTCCCGGTGGACATCCTTCGTCACCACCATCGAGCCTTTGATCATCTTGAGAATACCATCTCGTACAGATATCACAAGACCCAATGCTTCCAAAGCGCCAATAGAGATAAGATTCTTTTTGAGTTGAGGTACATACCTCACCTCCTTCAATTCTCGTACTATCCCATCATCCATCTTGATACGGACTGTACCCATCCCTTCTATATTACACGGATGTTCATCACTCATGACCGTGTAACATCCATCTAGCTTCTCAAAACTAGAAAATCAGGCCCTGTTCGGGCACACATGATAGGTGGCTCCGGTATCTAAGATCCACTCAGCATTATCTGAGTAATCAATAGTAGGAGTAGTAACAGAGAGAGAATACCGATTAGTCTTCATCCGATCCACCCGCCTGTGCGAGATTCGCCTTGGTGTTTGACTCCACCTTCTTACCTTTAACCTTCGGGCAATCAACTTTCCATTACCCTAGTTCCTTGCACAAGGCACACCGATTCCTCTTCAGATCTCTGAAGCTTGATCTGAACTTTGACCTTCCCTGCTCATCTCTTCCCTTTCTATTGAAACTTCTGTCTCTTACCGCCAATGCCTCTGCTGCTGTGTTCTCCGAAGAAGACAATCTATCCTTTCTCCTTACTTCATAACTCACAAGAGCAGCAGACACCTCACTGTAGTTAAGGGATTTCCTTCCATTGAGTAATGTAAGAGTAAAGGTCTCATACTCTTCCCTAGGAAGAGAGTTCAAAAGAATTACCGCCTTATCCTCTTCACTAGTCTCCACATCCACATTAATTAGATCTGTAAAAAACTTCGTGTAGCGATTCAAGTGTTCATTGATGGAGCATCCTCTTTACATCTGAAAACCATAAAGCTTACTTTTCAACTGCAATCACGATTCTATGTTTTTCGTCAGATACTTCTTCTCTAGGATCTCTCACAGTTGCCTCACAAATGTCTCATGCAACACCTGATACTTGATGTCTTGTATCAAACAAGACCTGTTAAGCCACACGCTGAACGGTTCATCTTGTCCGAATCTTCTTCCATTATTGATGCACGCTTCTTCTCCAACCTAGAGTGTCTTCGAGGTTTGATGCCGTCAGTGCATCTATAACCTCACACCTCCACATACCAAAGCTGTTCGTGCCGTTGAACTTCACCACATCAATCCTTAGATGTGGATTTATGGATCTCACCGATGTACTTTCTCCAGCCATCTTCTCAACTGATTTCTCAAAGCAATGCGGAAACAAACGGAGTTAGATAAAATAAACTAGATAAAAATAGGATCTTTACCTCTATGCGAAATCCTCGAAGAGTTTCAGAAGCAATCTACTCCTTTGAATTGATTCCTCGAGCAATCTACACGCTGTTTTGAGATCAACACACGATCCCACAAACAATCCCAACGCTGCTCCCAGATCGACACACGGTCTCCGCCAAATAGCAACTGATGCCCTTGAATAAACAGATGATCCCACGCCGAACCTTGGATGCTCTGATACCAATTATTGTGCGCAGGAGACAACAACCTTTCTGAGGAATCCGCCCGCTAGGCGGAGACTTGATGCAGCCAGAGAAGCAACCAACACGACAGAGAGAAAAAACAATCAACACAATATTTAACGCGGTTCAGCAATGTGCCTACGTCCTCGGGGCAAGGGAGAGAGAGATTTTATTGATTCAACAATCAATACAAACTAATACAAGAGGAAACTTGAGGAGATTCTTAAGGATACAATACATGAGGGCTCTAGCCCCTGTTTATAGCCACAAAGTCGCTGGATTTAAGGAAACTCAGATTGAATTCGATCCCATCCAGAAAAGGAATCCGAATCCCAAAAAGGAAAGTCAAAATGTGTTTGTCGGTCGACCGACCCATGCCATGGTCGACCGCGCCGGTCGACCGGGCCTAACCGAGAGCAGCCTGCTTTCAGTCGGTCGACCGGGCCGGTCGACCGTTCTCTGCCACAGTCGACCGGGCGGTCAACCGGGATAACCTTGTGCACGTCGTGCACGCCGGTCGACCACCGACTGGCCTCATCCACTGGTCGACCGGGCGGCTGACCGGGAGCACAATCTGGCCTGCTCCAATGCGTCATTTCTTGCTCTTTGATTTCCGATCTCTGTGCTAACTTCCTCTACTCCTCTATCTCCTCTCTCCCTACAAATTTAAGATGCAAGTTGCAGATGAGAAACAGGCAGAGATGGCCAACTGCTGCTGCAGGCAATGGAGCAAGATCTTGTGCTACTGCAAGTCTGCAACTGAGCAAACACCACCACATGAAGCAGTGGTCTGTGACACCTCGTGTTGTGTCGCAGTTTTCTGAACGGTCATCTCAAGGAGCTTGCCTCTCTGTTACTACGTCTTTGTTGCAATTTTTGCTAGCCAGCGAGGTACGACTCGCTGGTAAAAAAATGAGTAGCAAGTTATAAGGAGTTTCAGATTCAAGCTTCAGTTATGATTTATGTTTGGAAAATAAAAGTGAGTTACCATCTTCGCTTGTAACTTCGGAAACGAGTTATTATTACAGAAAATTATTAGCTTTTGAGACCCTATAGTTTCTTGATTTGTCTCGTTTTATGAACAAGATGAACTATAAGCAAGCTGCTTGGTCAATTTTGAGTTAAATTCCTTGCACACATTGGACCAAGCAAAATATGACAAACTCAAAAGCATCTCGTCTCCTATGCATATGAGCAAGGAAAGGAATGTTGCTTTGGGTTGAAGTTATACTTGAGCAATGCTACTTACACCTAGATCGATAGTACACCTAGTAATGTTAATTATTTTTTTTTCCTAAAAAATCACTGCACATCGCATATCTGGATTCAACTGGCGACCACTGAGGAGCAAACTCAACACCTCACCAAACTCAAGCCCTCACCAGTGGCCACAACGACTAAAATTAAATATAATATAAATGTCGTTGGGGGGCTCGAAATGGCGATCTATGGGGTGAGCGGGGCTCCTAACGAACCCAAGACCGTCACTCGGCCACATTCGCTGAACACCTAATAATGTTACTTGCCAACTTGTTCTTGTCTTTGAGAACCTTACTGGGAGATCTAAATCTATTCCCGTGTTAAGGAAAAGGGAAGGAAAACAAAAACAGAATGACAAAAACTAGTAAATCTTGATCATGAATGTAGTAAATCTAGATCATGAATGTATGGCGAAATGAGAACGGTAAATCTTTACTAATAAATGTACAGTGTTGAAGTGTCTCGTACCGATCCAGTTTTAGTGACACCGCGAAGATATGAGTTTAAAATTTAGTATCACGAGCCTATTTGATTTGCTACAAGTGTAGTGCAAGCGAGAAATGAGGATGAGAATTGTAAAAGTGTAAGTGAGAAATTGAGATTTGTGTAAGTTTACGGTGTTTGGTTGTAATGTAGAAGTATAAGTGAAAAAGTATATCATGTTTTAGGGTGATTGGTTAGTAACGTGAAAGTGTAAATAAAAAAGTTAACCACAAAATTAACTGTTTGGTGATTTAATTAACACCAATTTATTAAATTAAATATACCGTAAAAATTAAAATGTATAATAATTTTGCCAATTAAATATTAATAAAATATTAAACTAATAATAAAAATAATATAATATTAAAATATTAAAGTAATAATAAAAAATAAAATATTAAAGTAATAATGGTAAACTAACTAAAATAATTAAATATTAAATATTAAAATATTTTAAAAAATATAATATTGTTAAATTTATAATTATTAAATAAATATTGAAATACTAAATATTATTTTAAAACATAAATATTAAAATATTAAATATTAAAACATTTTATAAATATATTTAAAATTAAATTAATTTTAAAAATATTAATAACAATATTAAAAAATAATATTTTAATATCAAAAGTAATCATAACACCTTATAAGTAGAAAAAATGTGGATATAAAAGTGAGAAATGAGATTGAGAAAAAATACAAATCAAATTCAAATCTCACTTACAATTTTACTGTTTGTTTTGTTAAAACAAACGATGGAAGTGAAAAAAAAAATTTCCTACTTGCATTTTCTCCTCCATTTTCCTCAAAACAAGCACCCCCACGTTGAAAAGAGAGAAAGATGGATACATGATTAAATATATATATGAACTCATGAGTGAAATAAAGTTAATCCTTTTGAGTCAATATGAATTCAAAAAAATTAGCGCAATAAGAAACAAGGAAGTTACTTGTGATTTAAATAAATACTTTTTGCTAATGTATATTATTATCTTCTTGATTTCTTTAGACCGACCTGTATATTCTTTATTAATTGAATCAAGTCTTAATGACAACATAACTTCTGAATCAAAACATCTCAAATCTCATCAAAAATCAGTCTAATTACACTCGGATTCTTTCCCAAAGTGCTAATAAGCACGTATTGTTCACAACCAAAGAGAACACACATCACTGTGGAGAGAAAATGACAGGCTTAATTATACAGTGCTCAAGCTAATTTAACTCTTATGTGTTTGAAACTGTTGATGCGTGACATTTCATCATTTATTCTCCAAAAAACTCATCACTCATCATTTAATGGCGTCCTCCCCCATGTGCGGAGCTGTACGATACCCATTGTGCCTGGCAAAATTACACTACAATCTGCTCTCTAGCTCTCTGTTCCATTTTCTATGCAATTTTTACTCTCTAAGAACAGCTAACAAGCAATCAACACAACGGGCATTTTTGCAACAGAGCCTCCATCCCTTCGTACAAATTTCCCATTCCTCTTCTCTTCAACTCTCTCTCTCTCTCTCTCTCTCTCTGTCAACTGACCTCAACTCTCTCCCTCCCCTCTCTCTGATGCAAAACATTGAACACAACCAGCATGCAGAGACCCAACACCTCTCCCTGCTCTCCTTCGACCCATGTCTCCTCGATCTGCACGGCTTGTAAACAAATCAGGAATGCTCAGTAAAATCAAAGCCAGGGCGAGTGAGATCCCATTCTCATGATTTTCCCCCTCTCATAATGTCATTTCCACATGCTAGCTACTCAAACCAAATTCCCAAGATTGAAAGTGATTGTTGCATTCCAACCCCACCTTCATGTGATCTCTTCAGACACGGAGACAGAGACAAGCATTACTACTTATTGCTTGCTTGCTCAACTCTCTGTTTCTCTGTTCTTCTTCCTTCTTCCCCCCCTTTCTAATTTAGTCTCCCTCTCATGGTCAGATGACATGGTCCCATGACCATGAGCATGACCCATGGCCTCCTCCTCTCTTCAACCATCATCTTCTTTGCTCTCCTCGTCTCTTCATCCCGTCTCCAGACTCTCCCACTCTCGGCTCCTCAGGTGCTGAATTTGTTGAATGAGTTGGGTTGATTCTTCTTTAGTTCTGCAATTTATGTTATGACAAGGTGCAATTTGTAAAATTACAGGGAATGCTCGTGGAGGACAAGGTGAGGTTGGGCTCGACCCCGCCCAGCTGCCACAACCGCTGCAACGAGTGCAACCCCTGCAGGCCGGTCCAGGTGCCGACCCTGCCGACGACCGGGCCGGTCCATCCGGCCCGGACCCGGCCGTGCCGGTCGACCAGCCGGCATTCAACCGGTACTCCAACTACAAGCCCCTCGGGTGGAAATGCCGGTGCGGTGACCGGCTGTTCACCCTTAGCCGGTGGCCGGCCGGTGGCGGCCGCTGGGTACGCTATTTTGGTTCATCTGAGGGGTTTTTTTTGCAAATTTTTGATGTGGTACTGATTGTTATGAGTACACAATGTAGTGATTGGTGTTGATCATTGATACTTTTGTACAGGCAAGCAGTATGGTGGCTCGCTGTTCCTTTGTTTTTCTTTTTTCCAGGGTTTTTTGCAAATATAATCTAATATATTTTTCAAAAAAGTTCATGTATCTCTACTTTTTACTTTTTAGAATAGTAGATTATTTGCATATAAACCTTTATGCCAAATAGTTGCCAAGAAAAAACAAATTAATGAAGAACTTTGATGAAGTATTTAGATTAAACGATGCTATTATACACGCTGAATCGAATTATGTACATGGATCAAATTAAGAACTTCTGTCTTGTAAATTGCAAGAGTTTTTTGAAGTATCAGTTAACAGATTAAATTTAATTCATCAATGTACTTGGTTTTTGTAATTGTTGGTTAACGTTTGCAAAAATTAGCAGAACAAGGTTACATGTAGGAAGACATACAAAAATCAAGACGAAGTATTTTCGCCTACGAAAAGCACCTCTCTTGTTTCTCCAAAAAAATAGTGTTACAATGTCTAATCAATCAAAAAAAATAGGGTTTTATTAAACTACAATTAAGCATAACTTTTAGGGATAGTTTATTTATTTATTATTATTATTTTTAAAATATAGACTGTAGTGTGATGTAAGCGGGATTTGAACCCAGATCTTTTGTTATTGCCGAAATAACCATAAATATATGGGTCTCGAGTCATTTTTTTAGAGTCAAAAGACTTGACTACTGAAGATTGCAGCTGTAAAGGGCCTGTTTGGTTAGGGGTGGAAGTGAGGAAGTGAAGAAGTGAGGAAGTAGTAATAGTTCCCTTTGGAATTGGGGATTGGTTAGTGAATTTTTTCGGTGTTTGGATGTTGTTGGGAAATGTGATTTGAAAAATGTTATGTCTTTTTCGGTGTTTGGATGGTAATGTGAAAGTGAAAGTGGAAAAGTTGACTACAAAGTTGACCGCAAAATAATATTAGAATAAAAATTAATTAAAAAAATAAAAATTAGATTGTAATTAGAATGCAAGTGAGATTTACATGATCACAAAATTAACTGTTTTGAGGTACAACTTATTACAAATGAGATTTACATGACTACAAAATTAACTGTAGCACCCTGGATGTGAGGAAATGATTGTGTAAAAGGGAAAAAAGATAAGGAAAAAGGGTTTTCTCATTTTCCTTTTCTGGTGTTTGGATAGATAGGAAAGTGAGCAATTATACTTCCACATTTCCTTACTTCCGCCCACTTCTTGCAAACAAACACCCCCAAAGAAAAAAGAAAAACTTAACTCTAAGATTATACATATCCAAATTGTGATCTAAAACACTCAATGCCCCACATTTAAAACTCAATAAGCTCATTATAAGAGTAGGAAAAAAGAGAATCTACCGAGCTCTTCTTCCCACTATGCGAAATTTCTTTGCAAAATTTTGGTAGTGAGAGGGATGGATGAAAAAAAAAAAAAACTTCAGTTAGTTGAGAGGGATGGATGCATGCAAATTGCAGGGGTTGCAGTTCCCTCCCTCTTATCATCTTGGGATTCTGTGAGGGGGGCTTCGATCTCTCACTTTCATGTGCATTTCACTTGGAAGGTAGCATGCATGAGAGAGGGAGATGATTGGATGCCTGCAAATGGAAAGAGGTGGGAGTCCCCACATTTTGTTTGGGAATATTATTGTATGCTAGCCTCATTCATGACTGGTATTTTGGATGGGTGTGTCATGAAAGGGATCCATCAATGTCTTGGTGAAGCAAGGAAATGGGGAAGGGTAAATCTCCTTGGTTTTTTTTCTTTATGGGTTTGGTATTTAAGTTTCTGTTTTTTTAATATAAATCTTAACCTGATGCAAGCGAGATTTAAACTTTAGATTTTTTATTTATTCTAAAGAGATTCTATCACTGTGCCGTACTGACACTGGTGATATTTAGTCATCTAATTGGAGGTACGGTGGCCGAAGATGATGTAGCGGTGGTGGAGATGGCGGGTTAGGGTGGAAGCTAACAGTGGCCGATGATGCCGTTTAGCAATGGCGAGGTCTGCTATTTGGTTGTTGCAAAACAAATGAACAAAAAAGTGTGCGAGCTCCACTCGGTTAGTTTTTGGTGTTTCCTGAACTTTTAGCTTGAAATTCAGACGCAACACTGTAGCTGTAAAACGCTGATGGAATGTGAGATTAGAACTGATGGTCCCTTGTTTTAGCAACTGTGGATCGTGGCTAGGCTTTAAAGGTTTGGGCTTGAAGTATTTGTTCCCAGATATTATTATGGGCTTAATATTATGTTTCAGACCCCATAAAAGATCAGGCTTTTCAATAACTGGCCTGCAATCAGCGACGGGTCCCTTTCCTCCCTTTTATGATTTTATCTCTCCTCTCCCTCCCGTTGCCGGCTCCCCCGTTCAAAAATAATCCCACATCGGATAACACAAGAATGGCTGCCACCGCTTCCCTTCTCCTCTTCCCCTCCGCTTCTCTCTCTCATCATCGGACCGCCCTCTCTTCTCTCCGCCCCTCTCTCCGCCTCCGATCCAACCCCGCGCTCGCCCGAGATCCCGTCCTCCGCCCCTTCTCTGCAACGCCTATCCTCCCCCGTCCTCCTCCTCCCCTCTCCACGCCCTAATCTTCGATTGCGACGGCGTCATCCTCGAGTCCGAGCACCTCCACCGTCAAGCCTACAACGATGCCTTCGCCCACTTTAACGTTCGCTGCCCGCCGTCGTCATCGGAGCCCCTGCATTGGGGCGTCGAGTTCTACGACGAGCTCCAGAATCGGATCGGCGGTGGAAAACCTAAGATGAGATGGTCGTTTCCCTTTCTCTCTTAAACAATTGTTTTTCTTTTTTGCATAATGCCCCCTGTTAAAGCTAGAAAATAATCAAATTGCATGAATTTTCATTAAAATGAAACCGAAATTTATACGAAATTTGTGGTTATTGTTTATAATTGTTTAATTCAGTGGACTAAATTACTTAATGTTACAGTTGGTGCCTGGAAGTTCACTTGGACCAGCAAAGTTGATAGTGAATTTGGTTGAAATTTTGGTGAAAAATTAATTAAAAGAAGAGAATATAATGTTAGATTCTGAAAATGTGAAGATAATGAAGTTGGGAATTGATAAATGAACTTGAGAAAATGTTTCAGTCATGGACACCAGGATGCTTCACTTCCATTCTACAATTTTAAACTTTAAACGAATTTGGAAATTTTTTGGAGTGTACATGCACTTCATGAGTATTTTGAATGACTTGTAGCAGAAGACAATTCTTGCTTCTGCCTGCAAAAAACATATTTTCTTTAGTTATGCAAAAAGTCTCTTCCGCCCCCACTCGCCCCCCGCGCCGTTTACTGATGTCCTTGACATTGGGATGAATAGGTATTTCAATGAGAATGGCTGGCCTTCTTCTTCTATATCTGAGTCACCTCCTTCAGAGAATACAGAGAGAGAGAAATTAATTGATGTACTCCAGGTGATTTTACTGTTGAAATCTTTCTATATAAACAATTACTGATGGAATCGATATCTTAATGGTAGACATAAGTTGCTAGTTTGATATTTTTTGCCACAAATTGGATTTATAGCTATCTTGTCATATTACTGAGATTTTTTTTATTTTTCTTCTTTTGGTTAATCTTATTGCATTGGGTGGTTTGACTTGTAAGTTTATGGAGGCCTTCCTGCTTTCTTATGTTAAATGGGAACTATGTTAAGAAACATGGAAGGTTTGGTTCTTCGGATGCTAATTGCTTGCATTTGTTAATTCTCATATGGAAATAAAAAGGAGAACCACTTCCATTAAAACAGTTACCATTGTCAGATCAAAGTCAGACTGGGCCTTAGATTGGA
Organism: Agave tequilana; assembly: GCA_038442645.1. Lineage (NCBI taxonomy): Eukaryota > Viridiplantae > Streptophyta > Magnoliopsida > Asparagales > Asparagaceae > Agave > Agave tequilana. The sequence continues at coordinate 263,454 of JAVJIF010031276.1, forward strand.
TAGGATTTGTGTTAGGATTTTGCCTTGTTTTCAAAAGAGACGATGGTCCAAGAAGATTCAATGGAGTTGGAGAAGATGATGCCTTGAAGCAGAAGAAAAGAAGCAGATCAAGGAAAATTAGTCGATTACTAGTCGACTAGGCCTAAGTACTAGTTAACTAGAACAGATACAGAGAGGAAGCAGTTTACAGTAGTCGATTATATAAACCTATTAGTCGACTAATAGAAGAGATTAGTCGACTAGGCTTAAGTGCTAGTTGACTATACGGGACGTTTTCTGAAGCAGAATCAGTTTCCTTTTCAGGCGCCGATTTTTTCTGGTGGAGTACGAATAGGACTCAGTTTTTATTCAATGAAGGTTTTGTTTCTAAAAATTAAAGAGTATAGAATTCTTTTAGATTAAGGAGATCAACTCCTAATAGGATTGATCAAGATTCTTCAAGCATCTAATGTTCAAGATCATCTCATAATCCAAATAGAAGTTTGTATTGTAAAATCCTACGAATAAAGATTGTAACCCAGCATTGTAAACAACAGAGAAAATACTGATCTCAAGGAAAAAAAGTGAAGAACACCAAGGAAATCAGAAGGAAGCCAAAGAAAAAGATGAACAAGATAAAATTGCATAGAGATAAGGTAATACTTACCAATCTATATTTAGATTAAGGAGGAAGGTGAATACTCTTGTTATATCAAGAGAAAGGTTAGATCTCTTTGTATCAAGTTATTAGTAAAGCTCTCTCAAGTTCTCTCCCCGTAGACATAGGCCAAGTTTGGGCCGAATCGCGTTAAATTCTCATGGTCTTTCTTATTATTCTTTTGTCTAGGTATTGCTAGTTCGCTTTACAATAGTTTCTTTTGTAAGTACTGATAATCTTACCAAGTTTCGCATATCCTGAAAGTAACAATTGGTGTTAATAGCCCGATTTATTACAACAATTGGTATCAGAGCTAAACGTTGACGAAGGGCGATATGTCGATCATAGAAAGTTCTCCGACAAAATTTTAGGTCGAGAAGTTTAATGGCAAAAGAGGGTGAAAGCATTGCTGGTGCAACAAGGTCTTCACAAACCTTGCAGGGTAAGTCAACAAAACTTGTAGGTACGTCAAACGAGAATTGAGAGGAGATGGATCTAAAGGTGGCAAACATGATCCAACTATGCTCCGCAGACGAAGTGATGTACAACGTGATGGATGAAGAAATAGCTATAGGATTATGGTCAAGATTAGAAATATTGTATATGACGAAAAATCTCTCCAACAAGATGTATCTCAAGAAACAACTATATGGGTTACACATGAACGAAGGGACAATGACGTTGGAGCATCTAAACTTCTTTAATAAAGTCACCAGCTAGCTTCTAACTGTTGATGTCAAGATCGACGAGGAGGAGAAGGCGTTGATACTTTTCAGTTCGCTTCCAGAATCATATGATCACATCGTCACCACCATGCTTTACGGTAAGGAAACTCTCATTTTGGAGGAGGTCACGTCAACTCTCTTATCAAATGAGATTAGAAAAAGACCAAATTAAAAGGAGCAAATAAGATCGGGTTTGGTGGTCACGGAAAGAAAAGGAAAAGAAAAAGAAAAAGAAAAAGAAAAAGAAAGGTCCGAGCTCATCAAATGTGTGCCACTTTTGTCACAGGGAAGGTCATTGGAAGAATGACTGCAAGCATCGGTAAGAGTGGTTAAAAGAAAGGTCAAGCTGCAGAGGCAGACGTAGCATTGAGCGGTTTAGAAGAAAGTAAAGTATTAATGACTTCCTACGAAGACAACATTTTTTAAGATAAAAATTGAATATTTGATTCGGGTAGTACGGTTCATGTATATTCTCAAAAAGAGTTGTTCAACTCCTTGGTTGCAAAGGAGGAAGGGATTGTCAAGATGGTGGATGGCTCGGCTTGCGAGATCATTGACACTAAGACAGCCAAGGTTATAGAAAGAGATGGGACGGTGCGTGCTTTGGAAGCGGTCTGATATGTCCCAGGGGCACGCTATAATCTAATATTTATAAGGGTGCTCGACGAAGAAGGATGGCGGGTCCAAGTGCAACAAGGCGTCACAGTTAGCCAAGGAGTCAGGGTAACCCTGAAAGGAGAGAAATGTGGAGGGTTATACAAGCTGAAGGAAGGAAACTCAGTTCGAAGTGGAGTTTCAAAGATAAACTTGGAAGGGAGTTCATCGCGAGATGGAGCTTCAAGGAAGATAGTAATATGACGTGAACCGGGTCAAAGTATTGCAGGAAGGAGAAAGGGTGCATTCGGGTAAGACTTGAGATGGCCCAAACCATGGCGGCAAATCAACCAAAGGCCCTAGGGAGAGAGGGCAAGAGTTAAAATGCTTCACGGCACGGTTATATCCAAGGAAAGAATTAATGTAGTAATCCAAATCTTAAATTATTTTACTAAAGGCTTAAAAAGTAAGTTAAGGTGGAGATTGTTAGGATTTGTCTTGTTTTCAAAGGAGATGATGGTCTAAAAAGATCCAATCGAGTTGGAAAAGATGATGACTTGAAGCAGAAGAAAAGAAACATATCAAGAAAAGTTAGTCGACTTATAGCAGACTAATAAAAACTATTAGTCGACTAGGACAGATATAGAGAGAAAACAGTTTACATAAATTGATTATATAAACCTATTAGTCGACTAATGGAAGGGATTATTCGACTAGGAGTAAGTGCTAGTCGAGTATACGGGGCGTTTTCTGAACTATAATCAGTTTTCTTTTCAGACGCCGATTTTCTTTTATGGTGGAGTACGAATAGGACTCAGTTTTTATTCAATGAAGGATTTGTTTTTAAAGATTAAAGAGTTTAGAATTCTTCTAGATCAAGGAGATCAACTTCTAATAGGACTGATCAAGATTCTTCAAGCATCCAATGGTTAAGATCATCTCATAGTCTGAATAGGAGTTGGTATTATAAAATTATATAAATAAAAGTTGTAATCCATTATTGTAAGCAACAACGAAAATATGATCTCAAGGAGAAAAAGATGGAGAACACCAAAGAGTTTAGAAGGAAGCCAAAAAAAGAAAGGAGCAAGATGAATGTACATAGAGATAAGATAATACTCTTGCAATTTAGGTTTAGATTAAGGAGGAAGGTGAATAATCTTGTTGCATCAAGAGTTAGGTTAGATCTCTTTGTATCAAGTTGTTAATAAAGCTCTCAAAAGTCTCTCCCCGCGGACGTAGTAGGCTAAGTTTGGGTCGAACCACGTTAATCCTCGTGTTTTTTCTTATTCTCTTTTGTTTAGGTATTGCTAGTTTGCTTTACAATAATTTTCTTTTTCAAGTACTGATCATATTGTCAAGTTTCGCATACGTCGATTCTGAGAGTAACAATTGGTGTTGATAGCGCCGATTTGTTATAACAAATCCAATTTTGGATTTTCAAATTGGCTTACAAAATTTGACAAATGATTGAAAGAAAATAAAAATAAATCATAGTGTAAAATCTTTCCTATTATTATATACCCCTCCAAATCTGTATATGTTGACACACCCTAAGAAAACAACCTCTTAAGTTATTCAAATTACTATGGATCCATTAGTTATAGGGTACATTCGGTGAACATTCATCAAATGCATCCTGATTTGGTAGAAAGATAACAGGTAAAAGTAAGCCCTGAATATACCCTACAGCAGACAATATGAGGTTATTTGAAATCTGATGATCTGTTTCAAAATAAGAAAGATGATAATGATTGGGTTCTAAAACAAGATTAATTTTCCTCCAAAACTTTGTTTTTAATGTGAAACAATTTTCTAAAAAGTTCTCCAATGGTAGTTTATTATCACTTTCCTTTGCATTAGTATTCAATTTTGACAAAAAAGATGTGGAGGATCTTATAATATTCATAGATGCAGACCAGTAAATGCAGATGCAGCATGTGAATCCAACTTCTGGAACCAAATATAGTAAAAGATGTTCTTTTTGACCAAGTTCAGGAAGAAAGCTGTATTATTTTATTCTGCTTAAAATTTAAACCTCATGTAGAGAAATGACAAACATTAATATGAACTGAATGCATTACTATTATTAGAACACAAAAAACACATTCACGTGGTTACAATGATCTCTCCCGACACTTTCTCATGTTCACTATCTTGCTCCCTCGCTCACTTACACAACACTTGTCTGTGTTTTTATCTTCGCTAGAAATAGGAGAGGCCTCCTTATTTATTCTATGTTGCTTCATTCAATCAACTTCAAAATTTCTTTTTTGTTTAGGATTTGCTAAGATTTGTATGCTGGGCTTCTCTAGAATGTCGGCGCATAGACTTCTGTAGATCAATCAAGAAAGCTTAAACAAATCCTTTGTTGGCTTCTAACAACTCCTCCCCCTCCTAGCGCTTGCACAACGACTGTTGTCTTACATAGTTGCTTTCTGAATTTCAAAGAGCAAGTTCTTAAAATATTCACTGCTTGAGCAACCTACTTTGCGTTCAAAGAAAATTAATGATATTGAATATATACACTTCAGAGATTTTCTTCTCCCTTGATGACAAGTGACCCATCCCTATAGACATTGTTCACTTTGACATTATGACCAGTAGATTAGCTTTTCCTGTCTACTGTTTTTCAGTTGTATCTGCTTGCTTTCTAATACTGTTTTTATATCTGCAGGGCTGGAAAACTGAAAGGTACAAAGACATTATTAAATCTGGAACTGTAAGTGGAATTTCTTTTTAGCCCTGACACTGTGGCACTGGGAATGCCATCTCACTTCGCTGTCTTACAGAGATAAATGTGTTTGTATAGCAAAGATAGCTATCTTGCCTTTTTCTTCTAAGTTCTTTCCCAGTCTTGTGAATTATGAGGGACACTCCTTGGTTGCATAAGCTTAAACTGCATCGCCGGTAAAGGTGGATATACCTACATAGCAACTGGCCTTGAAGGTTATATGAGAAAGGTCCTCGCTCATCATTGCCTTGTCTAGGAATGTGGTACCAATTCATAGGGTCTGACATCAGCTAGATCAGCCAGTCATAAAAACAATCACTTGTTTTATAGATCTATCTCGACTGTGTGCATCTCCATAGTCAACCCTATTTTAATGGGAAAATGCTTAAATGATGATGAGTTGGATGATTCTGTTGAGGTAAATTTTATTGCAGCCTAAGTGAATGATTATTTCATCTTTCTTTTTTCTTCCTACCAGGTGCAGCCTAGACCTGGCGTTCTCCAATTAATGGATGATGCCAAGGGTGCGGTAATATGACTTCATACATAAATCTTACCTTTTTTTCTCTCTTTGTTATCCATTAAAATCAAGATAAAGCTATTAACTTTACATGAATATATACTCATATCAGTATCCATTCATCTAAGCGGTTACACTTGTACCAATATATCATGTTAAAGTAAACTTTGTAACTTCCATGGCAATGCTTTGAAATGATTTCTTTTGAATGTTGTAGGGTATTAAACTTGCTGTGTGCTCAGCAGCTACTAAAAGTTCAGTCATCTTATGTCTTGAGAATCTTATTGGAATAGTAATCATTTCCTGCATATTTATTTCTTTACTCCAATTAATTCTCAATTAGCATAATTTTTCATTGACCTAATTATTCATTGTGCTTTTCGTAGGAACGTTTCCATAGTCTCGATTGCTTTCTTGCAGGTATGTTGTTTTACTTTTTGAATAAAACAACATAAAAATGTGCAAGTTTGCATAGCTCATGTCTTGATAATGGTCGTGGGTTCATGAAGAAAATCCTAGTCTTCTGAATATAATAATGAGTTTATAGAAAATCAGATTTCAAACATGCATGACCGCACAAAGTTTTTGTATTCTTGTATGTAGTTGATTATGTTCTAGTTATATAACCTGAGTATGAAAGATGAAGGTGGATGCTTGATTTACGGGTGGGACGAGAGGATTATATTTGTGTTACTGAATAGAAGTTCTATGAGGACGAACAACAAGGTCTAGATGACCACGGCTGGATGTGTGCCAAAACTAGTACCGGGACTTTTGCTCATAGAGGTTCTGTGAGTACTGAAAGTGGTATTTTCATGCTTATGGTATTGTATTTGAGGGATTTTACAAATTTTGTCACTGAAGTTATGACTACTGTAGTTGGATACTTCTAAGGTGAAATCTAGTTGGCTCAACTCGAGAACCGATCTGATCTGACCTCACTGGGTTTGTTTTGTTTGTTAAACTGATTACATGAGTTGGGCTCAGTGCTTTTCCCTATTTCACAGAAATTGGTTCGGTTTGGGCTGATATGCTTCTTGCCACCCCCCCCCCCCCCGGGGGGGGGGGGGGGCGCCCACGCAAACAATCACGTGTTTTGAAGATTTCTAATTCAAGGATCACAAGATTCTTTTAGTTATACTGTCCAAAAACTGTTCATTTTGCAATCACTTGATACATAGGTAAAAGATAATAGAAATACATGATCTTTTCTTTATAGTAACATGTGGATTTATGTGAAGTGTAGATTTACATGAACGCAGCAGATCGTCCATTTTACAACACATCATGCATTTTGTTGGTAGGCAAAACCTAGTTATGCTTTGAGAGTGCTCCAATGAGAGAGTGTGTGTGTGTGTAGACATTTTCATACGTAAATATATGTGTGCATATGTATGTCTCTATATGTGTGTGGTCAAATGCTGTAAATTTATGTGTCCGACACTTGCCTACCAGCTAGACTTTAGGAGTAGGTGCTCCAGAGTCTTTACCTCTGTAACAGATCCGACTTGTGCATTGTCAATAGCCCCTTCTTCAAAAGATTTCTCTCATGAGGATGGCCTATTGAACTTCTAAACCCTCTTCACTATAGTTTTTTTAACCTCATATTTTTAGTCATCTGTCTGTTACTGCTGTGTACAACACTTAAGTGAGTTTGCTTGAATCTCTGAACCTTCTCCAACACATGTGTTCAACTTTTAAGAAAATTGCAAGATTAGTTTTAGTCGAAGCATAATTTTTAGGTTGTTCAATGCTTGATCCAAATTGGGTGCAATTTGATCTCTCATAAATGGATAAGTTGCTATGTTGTTCCTCAATAATACTTGACGGAATATCAGCACAAATAGCAAGTTCTTTGGAAAATCTTTGTTCTCTATCATCTTACATTATTTATTGGTAAATCCCTCGTCTTTATCCTACCTAACTGCAAGGAATTAGATATTCTTTCATCCTAATTTCTTATTGTTTTGTGGAAACCTTAGACCCGGCGACTTCCTTCTTTTACATGTTTCATAATGTAATTTTGCAATATATGATGGTTCTATTTTCTTTTTTTTGGAACCTGATGGGGATCGCTCCCGTTACTATTTAGTAGTCTGTTTTAAGTTGTTTTTATTTTATTTAGTATATTTTTTGTCTCACATCAATTGTGATGGAGATTTCTTTATTGTAGGGGTCTATATAAGGCTAAGTCTTGTAGTATTTTATTTAGATTATGATGAATTGAAATTAAACTCTCTTTTGTGAAGCATGCTAATTTGCTTTCAAATTTGATTTTTTGCATGATGATGTGTATAGTAGGAGAGAGATCTCTCAAGTGCTGAAACTCAAATCTATCTTTATCTCCTTAAAACTATATTTTCTGTCTATTCCCCTTCTTACTCTCGTTTCGCATCAAATTGATATCAGAGCTAAAAAAAATTTTCCTTTTTCCTCCACAAAAATATTCTTTCTACAAAACCCTAGAGCTGCTCTCTCCGTATTCTCTTCTTCTTCAAGTGTAATTCTTTAAAAAAAAAATCAAAAAAATGGAAAAAAGGAAATAAAAAAAAGAAAAAAGAAAAAGAAAAAGAAAAAAGAAAAAGAACTCCGGCTACTATTCATCTTCTCTGAACAACAACCAAAGAACCCAATTTTATCGTCAAAGCCTCCTCGTTGCCGACTAGGGGTGAGCAGAATTCGGTTATAACCGAAATAACCGATCAAAAACCGAAACCCGAACCCGAACCGAACCGAACCGCACTAATTCGGTCGGGTTTCAGTTTTGTGTTCCAAAAACCGAACCCGACCGAACCGAACCGAATCTCTCACCCTATATATCACCCTACTCAAATTCAATTTAGTGAATCATATAGTTTATAATAAAAACTGGTGGAAGCTGATCTCATTACTTTTAGTAATTCCACCTTTTTTATGTTGAATATGTGAAAGCTATGTTAAATACACCATCACAATTGAGAATAATATTTATATTAATATAGTTTTGTTTCATTCTTATCATTAAAAGTTAGTAATAATTATATGAGCTTTGATATTAAGAGCGCAAATACAATATAAAAGTTTTAGAATATGAAATTTGCAATTCACATTAAGTTTAAGGTGTTTTTCTTATTTCTAATTTGGGTAATGGATATTTGAGATTAGAATATTAAAGGATGATAATATAATGGTGATTAAAAATGCAAGAAATGATAAAACTATACTGGCCTAACCGAAAAAACCGACAAACCGAACCGAATTGAGTCAATTCGGTTCGGTTCGGTTACTAAGTCTAATCGGCTCGGTTCGGTTTTGCAAAAATTAGCAAAAACCGAACCGAACCGACCGATGCTCACCCCTATTGCCGACCCCTCTCCACGTCACCGCCGTCGATGTCACCTCCCAGCCACGACACCGTCGCCCGAGCTCGCAACCGACCTCGTTCTCGTCAACGCCAACTCCTCCCACGCCACCCGATCTCACCTCCGGCTTCGTCGTCGTTCTCTAGTCACCGGGACATCACAACGCCATCAGATCCACCCTCGTCGACCAAACTGACATGATCCTCCTCTCTCATCATCACCGACAACCTCGCAGAGCTCGTCATCACCTCCTTTGCCACCACTGACCTTCGTCGACCACCGGTGCACCACGCGACATCCTTCGCCATCGTCGAGCCCTCGCCGCCGCAGTTTAAAGATCAGAGCCACTAACATTGCCTCTTTGTCAACCTAACTCTGCCTCTTTATCTCCCGTCACCTCGAGACCACTTTGCCGCTGTCAGATCATCGCTAACGACTTTCTGTCTTCCATTGTCGTCGTCAGAAGCCGCCGCCGCCTGCAGGGTACAAAACCCTAGCTTTAATCGGGGAAGGAGAAAGGAGAAATTGGGTTGCGGGTTTCGTTTTCAAATCCAAACCCAATTCATTATTGGGTTTAAGTTGTCACACCCGCGAAGGATTCGACCCGTTTTTCACAGTCAACCCGACCCGCCAAGCAGCTGCTGACGTTAGCGCTCAAACGCTGACGTCATTTGCTTGACCTAAGCCGATCCTGAGCCAAACCAAGCTGAGCCGTTGCTGACATTAGCCGAGCTGTCACTGACGTCAGCCACTCGTCTGAGCTGCCACTGTTTATAGCAGCAACACATCAACCTTTCAGAGCCAATTTCAGGCTCATTTAGAATCTGATTTAAATTCTGTCTGAAGCGTTGGATTCACAGCTGAGTCTCAGAGGTATTGGGAGAATTTTGTAGCTTTTGGGTAGCAAATCCGACCTCCGCAAGCCACTATTTGGTACCTGTACTGTTCCTGTAACAAAAATGTAGAGATTCTTGGTAATTTCTGCGCTTTATGCATTGAGTTTCTTCATGACTTTTATTTCTATGATAGATATATAATACTGACTGTGATGACAAGTATGTTGAACGAGGTATGTTTGAGGCTGTTCCGTGTTTCAGAGTTTTGATGATTGTTATGGATATAAAGCTTAAGAAAGCAATCTTTAAGATTTCTTTAGTTATTTCTTCTCGACAACTGAGGACAAATGCCTCTGTGTCAGACTTAAGTTGGATGGAAAAGCTTACTATTGGTGAAGAGATAATCATAAGTTATGTCGATATTGGTTTATCTTGCAAGGCCTTTTTTGTACTCTGTATGCTCCACTCATTTATCCTTCTGAGCCCGATTGTAGTGAGCCCAATGTTGAGCAAGAACCCAGGCCTGAGATTCAACCAATCACTGAACTTTTCATTGCAAAAGTTGAGGTAGATTCAGAGTCTTCAGTCATTATCGAATCTTATGTTCTTGATGAGTCAGAGTCAGAAGTTTCTATTGAGTTAGTGCCATTGTAAGAAAATACTCTTTTTCGGCCCACAAAAGTAGAAGAGCCTCTTGTGGAGATTTTTACAGATCTCCAACAAAGCCTATAGTAGGCTATTGCCATCTCCACTAGCTATGAGGTTTCTGTTGCGTGCATAACCCCAAATATCATATTTACTATGATATCAATTGTTGAGAGACACAGAGATTCTCACCGACGATCTCAAGCACACCATGAGATCTACCTCAAGCATACAAGATGAATATTAAAAGATACAACAAGCAGAATACACAATTAACGTGGTTTGACCCAAACTTGACCTACGTCCACGGAAAAAGAACTTGAGAGACTTTTATGACTAAACTTGATATAAAGAGATCTAATCTTCTTCTTAATCCCACAAGAATATCCACCTTCCCCTTGAATCTAGATTTAGATTAAAAGAGTATACCTTCTCTCTATGATTCTTCATCTTACTACTCTCTTTCTTTACTTCTTTGTGGCTTTATATTGTTGTTCACCACAACTTTAGCCTCTCTTCGTCTCCTCCAACTAAATCTTAAGTTACAACTTTTATTTATAGAGTTTATAATTAAAATCCTATTCTAACTCTGAGATGATCTTGGTCGTCAGATGCTTGAAGGATCTTTACCAATCATATTAGGAGTTGATCTTCTTGATCTAAAAGAATTATAAAACCCTTTAAACTTTAGAAACAAATCTTCATTGAATAGATTTTGAATCCTATTCGAACTCCATCAGAAAAGGAAACCTTCAGACGCCTGAAAATAAAACTACTCGAGTAGAACCGCCTTGCTAGGCAACTAACCTGCTCAGTAGTTGACTGATTCAATGTATCACTCGACTAACTAAGATGTCCTCATTCTCTGTATCTTCCCAGTCGACTACAGTCGACTGGTCTGAGCATTAGTCGACTATACGATCGATTAATTTGCTCCACCTTGATTTACTTCTTCTGCTTCAAGTCATCGTCTTCTCCAATCGGACTGAACCTTCGTGGACCATCATATCCTCTGAAAATAAGGCAATATTCTAACAGTTCCATTGTCCCTGAGATTGCCTGACACGTATGACATCTGCAGATGTTCCTACGGTAGACTGATCCACATGAGATCAAGTTTCTTATGGTGTAAAGTACAATCGGCCCAGTATCCAGCGGAGATGATTTTCCTCAGTATGCTACATGTATCTTACTCGAGTTACCATCGATTGCTGTTGGTTTGTCACGAAGCCAATTCCACCTCCGCCATTGTGGCCCAGATATGATACATTGATGCTGGTTGCATAACATCCATCATGTCCTGATTGATGCGAGATATGATTCAGTTCTACCAGATCATGCTTGCTATATGTTACCATTGTATTCATCAGAGATCAATGCTTTTAAACCAGGGAGAATGATGGAGAACACTCCAGTTGCTATTTAGTAGTCTGTTTTAAATTGTTTTTATTTTATTTAGTGTATTTTTTGTTCCACATCGGTTGTGATGTGGAACTCTTTCTTATATGGGTCTATATAAGACTAAAGTCTTATAGTGTTTTAATTAGATTATGATGAACTGAAATTAAACCCTTTTTGGTGAAACATGTTGATTTGCTTTCAAATCTGAATCTTTGAATGGTGATAATATGTAGAGTGGGGGAGTGATTGTTAGACTTATTAGTTTTAAAGTCTAATTTATTTTGGGCCTAATCAAGTCAATTGGATATTTGCACCCGCCCACTTAACCTATGTTGTTTGACCCAATAAAAAATTGATCAACCTAAATGGTTTGGGTCTAGACACGTTTTCAATTACACTTAGCCATGAGTGTATTTAAATTAGAATGTGGGACTCATCTACACGTGTGAAACTCGTGTTATAAATCAAGGGCCTAGATCTATGATGAGTTGAACTAGGGTTTCTTGATGCTATATATATCATGAGTAGGGTTCCCTCTCCACCAACAAGAATAATCATCTCTCTCTTAGAGGCCTCTCATCTCCTCTAAGGATAAAGAAGAGAACTTGGTGGCTGGAGAGAAGAATCCTCTCCCTCAACTCCGGCGCCTTCGAGATCGTGCAATATTCGGCATCCTCGCGATGGAATCAGGTATGCCTAAAACCCTCCTTCCCTTTGATCATGATAAAGAGGCTTACAGTATATGTGTAGATCTTGTATGGAATAAATTTAGATCTAACAATTGGTATCAGAGCCTCCTCTTTATCAGATCATAGGGATCTACAGAAATTATGATCTCGATATATAAATATCATAAAAATATCTCCTTTGATTCAATAAATATTTTGTGTCTCATATGTTGGATCAAAAGATTAAAAGGAGTAATTTTTATTGAATTTAACATGTATATATTTTTATAAAATTTTTGATTTGTGTGTTATTTAGATTTAAAAAAAAAAAAAAGGGGCATGGCCTGTCTGCACGCAGGCGCTTGCAGGCGCCTGCATGCAACGAAAATTAAATTAAAAAAAAAATTGTGTGCCCCGTCATGCAAGCGCTTGCAGGCGCCTGCATGTCAAAAAAAAAAAAAAAATGGCTGGACGCATGCAGGGGCTTCCCTGCATGCAAGCCTTAAAGTGCCAAAAAAAAAAAAAAAAATGTGTAGATGCATGCGCTGGAAGCACCAGCGCATGCATCATGAAGGAGATTTCAAAATTAAAAAAAAAATGGTTATTTATTTAGGGTTTCCTTAATTTGAGATTATGAGATTAATTATGATTAAAATTTAGAGATTGAATTTTACTCTAATAAGGAAACTTACTCCTAATTAATTTCATATTAATTTTCAATTGGGATTGTTGAGATTGATTTGGGTATTATGATTGAGATATAATTATAATCTATTAAGGATATTTTGGGATAGAATTCTACTCAAATAAAGAAACCTAATCCCAATCAATCTCACATAAAGCTAATTGGGTTTTATTCAGTTTTTATTTAAACCCAGTCCGATAAGAAAGGAAACTAATAACTTAACCATTGCGGGTCGGGTCTGATTCAGACCCGATAAGCACTGCAGACCCGTTTTGCCAATAGAAACTTCAATTAGCCGTTACGGGCTCATCCGACCTCTGTTTTGGGCATGTAAACAGCCGTTTCGAAGCTCTTGACGAGCACTACAGTATTACAGGAACTATACATGACAAAACAGTAGTTAGTTGACATAAAGAAGGCATTGAAGTGTTTGTTTATCATGGTTATGTGTACCCTTACATGCTTCCGCTTCATCAATATTTATATTATTGCTTAAATTGTCTAGCATAATAAATATTGATGTTTATTACAATTAATAACACACAGATAAAGATATATACATGTTCAAGCTAAAGAATTTATAAAAGAGCTTATTTAATTGTGTATGTAGTTCATGCGGACAATAGCCGGCCCAAAGGAAGACTATTGTTTGGCCGAATTATGTACGGCGTCGGATACTTGATGTGGGTAATGCAAGTGGGAGAACCTTGATGTGTGGTAATCGGCCCAAAGGAAGGTTGTCACACTATTGGCCCATATTGCATTACCCTCATCAACTAGTCCGATGGCGGAACAAGAATATAGATGCATAAATTTGTGTGGCCCATGCGTGTGGCAATCGGCCCAAAGGAAGGTTGTCATTATGGCCGGGTCATTACATATATTATATGGCCAATATAGATTACTTAAACTTTAGGACCAATCCTATAAAGTGACAGTCGGCCCAAAGGAAGGCTGTTCTCTTACATAGGACCTAGACTTTAGGATATCTATATTGGGCCAGTACAGTGTTGGCATATAGAGACACAACTTATTCTGAAAGTTTAACCGGCAGCTCTATCGGTTAAACTGGTTGCATTTTCTGAAATTCATTTTTTATGGCTATTACAGTAGAATTTTATTAAATGCAATGTTTATGTTAAACTGATGAGAAACTGTACACTTATGTAGTTTAAATTGAATGGTACAAACTTTAAGAAGTGGTAAGACCACGTAAATGATCGTTCTTGAATTCATGCACCTAGAGTACACCTTAAAGATTGATGGATCTCTACTATCACTAATAAAAGTTCAGTAAAGAAAAGGTTAATTATGGTAAGTGGGAGAGATTTTACAAGAGGTGTCTAATGGTCATAAAGTACACTATTCTTATAACTATTAGAAGTGCTATGCCCGATAAAGTCAGTGCTCACTTAGCATCCAGGGTAAACTTCTAATAAGAAAAGGAAAAGTGAAACAAAAGGGAGGAACATAAACATCACTACAGTGGCTGATCCTAAGTGGCAAAAGTGCAGAAAAGGTAGCCTAAGGTCATTGCATACTTTTTCTGTAAGAAAGTAAGCCACCTCAAGTAGGAATGCATAAAGTATCAAAAATGACTATTTAGCGGGTATATCTCATATTTATGTTTTGTTTTGAAATTAATTTAGCTATAGTGCCACTTTATAAATTATGAATAGATAATTCACATAAGCGATTCAATGCGGAACTTCCAAACCCAAAGGAGGCCCAGCCCAGCTGAGCGATACGTATACATGGGTGATGGAAATAAAATTGCAATTAAAGCTATTGGAGTTTGTAGGCTTAAATTAGATTCTGGTTTTTTGTTTTAGATTTGGATGAGACTTTATATGTACCGTCCTTTTAGGCGGAATCATATTTCTATTTCATTTGTTAGACAGATCTAGTTTTGCTGTCACTCTTGATAATGAAATGCTTAGTCTACTTTCCAAACCTAAAGTTGTTGGTACTAGAATTCTAATTGATGGCTATATAAATTGAAACTTCATGCTTTATATACTGAATCTCTATATGTGAATAGCATAGGCACTAAGCGAAAATTAATTAAAGAAACATTAGAAAGTTTGGTACTAGACGAAGTTCAAGTGTCTTAATTTGGTGTATACAGACATTTGTGGTCCATTCCCTACAGCTTCTTGGAATGACCATGAATATTTCATCACTTTTACAGACAATTACTCTCGTTATAGGTACCTGTACTTATTCCATGAGAAATCTCAATCATTGGACATGTTTAAAGCCGTTAGATTTGATCATGGTAGTGAGTACTATGACAGATATGACGAATCAGGTAAATGTCCAGAATCATTTGTCAATTTCTGAAAGAGTGGTATTGTCGCTTAGTACACCATATCAGGGACACCTCGTCAAAATGGTATTGCTGAGAGATAAAATCACACACTAAAGGATATGGTTGGGAGTATGATAGCTCACACTACTCTACCAGAGTTATTATATATTGAAGCCTTAAAAATGGTTGTCACCTCCTTAATAGAATACCTAGCAAAACAGTAACTAAAACCCCATATGAGTTATGGACTGGGAAATCTCTCAGTATTAGGCATCTATATGTTTGGGGTTGTCCAGCGGAAGCTCGGCCATATATACCATATGAGAAGAAGTTGGACTCAATGACAGTTAGTTGTTTATTCGTAGGGTATTCTGAGAGGTATAAAGGCTTTAAGTTTTATTGTCCCTCCACTGAGAACATAAAGACGGATTGCTAAATTTTTTTGAGAATATTCAGAACAGTGGGAGTCAACTACATAAAGATTTCATATTTAAGAAAGAACATATTGTTATACCCATGACAATTGTTCCAAATGATAAAGTAGTTGTTCCACTTCAAGATGAAAATACAGTTACATCCTTACAAGATACATATACAGTTCATCCTGAAGTAGATCATGCTGGTGAGGTAGAAACTGAAAATTCTCAACCACAAGTGCCTAGGAGATCAACTAGGAAGAGGAGATCAGTCATTACAAATGACTATATAGTTTATCTCCAATAGCATGAGTTTGACATAAGGCTAGAGGATGACCCCGTATTCTTAAATGAGGCCAAACTCAACATTCACTCCAATAAGTGGTCAAATGCCATGAAAGATGAGTTAAAATCCATAAAGGACAAAGATGTTTGGGATTTAGTAGAGTTGCCTGAAGGAAAGAAACCGATTGGTTGTAAATGAGTATTCAAAACCAAGCGGGATTCGAAAGGTAATGTCGAAAGGTATAAGGCACATCTTGTCACAAAGGGATTCACTCAAAAAAAAAAAAAAAGAAAAAAAAAGAAGGCATTGACTATAAGGAGACTTTCTCCCTAGTTTTCATTAAGCATTCTTTGAAGGTTATTATGGCACTGGTGGTTCACTTTGACCTGAACTTATACCAAATGGATGTTAAGATTGTCTTTCTTAATGGTAGCATTGAGAAGAAATTTATATGGTGCAACCATAAAGTTTTAAAGTGAAAGTTTCATAATATTTGGTTTGCAAATTAAAGAAATCCATTTATGGTTTAAAGCAAGCATCCCGTCAATAGTATTTGAAATTTGATCAAGTAATATCCGACTTTGATTTTAAGAAAAATATAGTTGATCAATGCATTTACCATAAATTTAAAGGGAGTAGACTTATATTTCTTGTGCTATATGTGGATGACATTCTATTAGCAAGTAACGATATAGATCTTCTACTTGAGATCAAGAGTTTTCTCTCAAAGAATTTTGAGATGAAAGATCTTAGAGACGCTTCTTTTGTGATAGGCATCCAGATTCAACGTGACAGGACACGTGGAATATTAAGTTTATCACAAAAGGCCTATATCGATAAAGTGCTAGATAGATATGGCATGAAGAATTGCTCTTTGGGTGATGCGCCTGTCACTAAGGGAGATAAGTTAAGTCTACTCTAATGTCCCAAGAATGATCTACGGAAAGAGCAAATGAAAGACATTTCATATGCATTGGCGGTTGGATGTCTGATGTGTGCTCAAGTTTGTACCCATCCAGAATAGCATATACCATTGAGAAACTTGACAGAAACTTGATCAATCATGGGATTGATCTCTGGAAGACTGTCAAGAAGGTAATGCGATATCAATAGAAGACTACATGAAATCTGATCAGTTGCAGCTGATCGGATACACAGATTCAGATTATGCTGTATGTATCGACAATAGGAAGTCCACTTCATGTTATATTTTCCTTATTGTAGGAAGATGGTGGATTTAGTCGAGAGGCCATTACAGCTACACTGTGATAATAAGAGCTATAGAGCTCTACTACAATAGTGACAAGAGTTCAGTAAAGTCGAAGTATATCGACATCAAGTTTCTTGTCATCAATGATAAAGTTCAGAATCATATTTTGTCTGTTTGATAGTGATGACACTATTCTTAACATTACAGATCCACTCATTAGAGGACTTTCACCTAAAGTATTCTTAGAGCATATTGCTCATATGGGGATGACTAGTCATTATAATATCCTGATTTTGTGGGAGTGGATAATTTTATGTAACATACATTATTTCTAAGTGCACTTTATGGATATTTATTGATTCTGATAAATAAATTTATAACTGCTTTTCCTAAAGTTTACTTTTGCGCATTTGAGTTTGTTGAATTAGCAGTTAGACTCGTTGGAGTCATAAAGTGAGACTCGTTGGAGTCATAAGGCTAGACTCGTTGGAGTCATAAAGTAGAAACCAGTTGGAATTGTACCTTATTTGATCAGAGGACATTTCCATGCCACACGTCCACATTTGATCTATGTCGTTAGGGGTTCTGAAACTTGTGATGTGGAAGGTCCTACCTCGATTATACAGAAGGTAACGATCGCCATGTTCGGTGGCAGGACTCTTAATGGATCAGATTGTTTTGAAACGTGGTTTGTCGGCGGTTAAAGTTTTTTTGACGTCATAAAGTTATGCATAATATCTATTCAGTATGACTTGCTTGGCCCAAGTGGGAGATTGTTAGACTTATTAGTTTTAAAGTCTAATTTATTTTGGGCCTAATC
Source organism: Agave tequilana (assembly GCA_038442645.1). Taxonomy (NCBI): domain Eukaryota; kingdom Viridiplantae; phylum Streptophyta; class Magnoliopsida; order Asparagales; family Asparagaceae; genus Agave; species Agave tequilana. The sequence continues at coordinate 281,283 of JAVJIF010031276.1, forward strand.
AAGTCAATTGGATATTTGCACCCGCCCACTTAACCTATGTTGTTTGACCCAATAAAAAATTGATCAAACCTAAATGGTTTGGGTCTAGACACGTTTTCAATTACACTTAGCCATGAGTGTATTTAAATTAGAATGTGGGACTCATCTACACGTGTGGAACTCGTGTTATAAATCAAGGGCCTAGATCTATGATGAGTTGAACTAGGGTTTCTTGATGCTATATATATCATGAGTAGGGTTCCCTCTCCACCAACAAGAATAATCATCTCTCTCTTAGAGGCCTCTCATCTCCTCTAAGGATAAAGAAGAGAACTTGGTGGCTGGAGAGAAGAATCCTCTCCCTCAACTCCGGCGCCTTCGAGATCGTGCAATATTCGGCATCCTCGCGATGGAATCAGGTATGCCTAAAACCCTCCTTCCCTTTGATCATGATAAAGAGGCTTACAGTATATGTGTAGATCTTGTATGGAATAAATTTAGATCTAACAGTGATCTCTCGGGTGTTGAAGCTTGAATCTATCTTATCCCCTCAAAACTCTAATTTCTATCTCTTCCTTCTCTTCCCCACTCTCGTCCCGCATCAGAACCTCAGACTTAGTGACGTTCATAATGTAATTTATTCGAGTATGTTAGGGTATTCTTGTATTTTCTTATTTATTTCTCATTTATATAAAAGTGGTAACCCCAATTTAGGTTGAGCCCTCTATTCTTAAAACTAAACATGCTATATGAGCATACCCTCTTTCATTATCACTTGCACCTCCATCATTATCTATCAACTTCTTAACCCTAGTCGCCACCTTACTCTAGCCATTACCTATGAAATCCTATTTTTAATACATTAATTTCAACTACTTGTTTTGATTTATCCATCTTCCTGTTATGTTGAGGATGTACTTAACGGAGCGTCCTGCTTATTTTCGAAGTAGCACGAAGTTGTGCTATTAATAGGTGTCATGACCATTTTTAAACTCATATGCATTGCCTTAATATAATGAATTTTTTCCTTTATAGTTCCTCATGGCTATCAAAGTTTTATTGTATTTCAGGGGATGACGTCAAGGAGAAAAAGCCTGATCCGTCAATTTATTTAACAGCTGCAAAGGTAATCAGAAGCATATGAGTATGATTCTGCTTTATTGTTTGGTATATGCAGATTGTATTTGAATTATTTAGCTAGATATTTTAACTGACATGACCAGTTTTCCTTCTTAGAAACTGCGTGTGTCAGGGAAGAATTGTTTGGTGGTGGAGGATAGTGTCATTGGATTACAGGTAGTTCTGCTGCATACTTTAAAACAAGAATTGATCTTGAGCATCTGAACTTAAGCAGATTCATTGGCATTTACAGGCAGCAACTGGAGCAGCAATGCATTGTATTATAACGTATACTACATCTACTGCTAATCAGGTGAATTGTTGTTCACATTATACAGGGAAAATTGCCTCCTTATCTCTTTGCAGCCATATTAAATTTTGTCCATGACAGGCTTGACTTTAGACTCCGGCCCCGTGCTTTCAGTATTATTCCTTAACCATATTGCAAGCATAGTGGTCCTTGGTGTACCAGAACGCATATGGGAATCTTCTACGCAGATGCATATAGAATTTAACAAATAATTATTTAAGTGAAAATGTTAAAAAAAAACTAAATGTACAGAGATTTATTTGTTCAAATAATAAACTGTTAGATACTAATACATTTCATTGTTCCTGATCTAACAAGCCTATTTATATAAAATGTAAGCTCCACTGAGATAAATATGTGAAACAACTAACAGCAACTCCAGTGAACTTCATGATTTAAAACATTCAATTATAATTTATAATTATCCTATTATCCTGGTGGAAGTTTCCTGTCAACTTATTCATTCTTTTAAATGCAAGCCTGTGACAATCATCTCCTATCTGTAGGATTTTAGTGCTGCAATTGCAACCTATCCTGACTTGACGAATGTGAGGTATGTCTCTTCACATCTGTAAGTGTTTAAAAGTATATTCATTTGATGACAACTATAATCGATACAGAAAAAATCTTATTATCTTTGCAGGCTAGAAGACCTTGAACTGCTTCTTCAGAATTCTCTAGTTGCTAATTAGGTACAGATTATCTCATCATGGAACACAACACGATTCATATTCATATTCAGCATTGGCAAGGTACGTTTGCTTTGAGAGGTTTTCGTCCAATGCATATCTTCCTTTTCTCCTTTTTAAAATACATCTTATTGTATTCTTATGTTATTTTGTTGTATCAATTAAGTTACACACATTTGTGATGTTATACTATTTTCTTCTGATATTGTCTCATAGTTGAATGTGTTGTATAGTTTCCATTCACATATTGTAATTGCAAAATATTTAAGTGTTCCTAGTGTATCCTTAGATAGTTATCGAAGGAGATGGTCCATGATCCCATCATGGACCACCTCTAAGGATGATGAGATCATTTAATCTTGGTCTACATGTCATAAAATGTGTGAAAAATCACGTCATTTAGATATTTTTTCACTGTTGATTAAACAATATCATTTGTTCTATTATTGAAAAATCATTCATTTTATAAGCGTTTGATGCATTCTTAAAAATTGTGAAAGTGCAGACAATTTTATACGCAACATGTAGATCAAAATGGAATGATCCGATCATATTTAGAGATGGTTCATGGTGGGATCATGGACCGTCTTCTTAGATAACTACCTAAAAAGACATACTAAGAGCACTTTAACACACATGCACACACACATGATATTGTAGAGAATTTTCTATAATGGTGGCCTCAAACTCTAACTTTTCGGTTTTTTTCATGATCCGGTCGCACATTATCTTCATGTCTTAAGATGTACACATATAAAAAAATCATATGATTTGGAGTTAGTTTGCTCTATTTTTCTTGAGTTTCAAACATTAATGATTTTTTAACAGTAGAACAAAGTGAAACGATTAGATCAATGAATAAAGAAACTCTAAATCACTTGATTTTTTATGTGTACATCTTAAATCATGAAAATGATAATGTGCGAACGGATCGCGAAAAAAATGAGATGTTGGAGTTTGAGACTGTTCCTCTAGAGAAATTCTCTAGAGTGTCATAGTACATCCATATTCCTCTCTCTCACACACACACATATATGAGTACTTCTATTAGGTCTATAATCTAATGAGGCCGCCTAAAAACTCACAACGGAGCATTGCTAAGGATGATTCATTGCATTCATTTTGATTTACATATTCTAAAATGATTGTGTATAAAAAATCATACACTCTTGATATTTTTTATTCATTCATCAAATGGTCACAAAATGAACGATTTTTCAATAATAGAACAAATAACACCACTTGATCGATGGTTAAAAAATATTCAAACTGCGTGATTTTCTATATATAAGCATTTTAGAATATAAAAATCACGATAAATAGAGTGGATCATTTATAGGAATGGTCAATGGCGGGTTTTAGGCCGCCTCTTTAAATTGTAATTGAAAGAGACCTAAAACCCGCCTCTTTAAATTATAATCAAAAGAGACCTACTAGGAACACTTAACCATATATACACACACATACACACACACACTCTTTTGTCATTCTAAAAGGATTCGAGGCTGAATCCTTCACACTCAAATGCCAACATCCGACATTCGAATACAAGGTCCACTCCGTTAAAGTTGATTTATATTATTTTAAATATTTATAAGTCAAAAATCAAATGTTTTGAATACTTTTTTCTCATGCATCAAGTAAGGAAAAAACGAACGACTTAAATAGTAAGTTGGTTAGTTTAATGGTGCAGAACATTTGAAATCTAATAAAAATTGATTTGTAAGAGTTTTTAAATGTTTAGATTATGATCAAATAGCCGGATCAAGAATTTGTATGTCTAAAGACATAGATCTATCTAACTCACTACTTTTGATCGTCCATTTTGCGTCGCTTGATAGATGGGCAAAAGGTATTCAAAACATTTAATTTTTGATTTATAGATACTTAAAATAATATAGATCAACTTCAAGAGTGGATCTTGTATTCGAATGTCAGAGGGTTGTATTTGAGTGGGAAGGATTCGAGCTCGAATCCTTCCAGAATGACACAAGTCTATATATATATATATATATATATATATATATATATATATATATATATATATATATATAAAGAGAGAGAGAGGAAACGGGAAATCTGATATAAGAGGTTCTACCTCCTATGTCACTAACATGGCACAATCTTTGCCCCAAGTATGGGATGAGTAATATTAGTGTTTTTTTTGCAAATAATCCCCTTTAAAACCCCAACCTCTCTCTCTCATATCAAAATCATCCATCACTAACCCTAACCCCTTTCTCCCAGCGAAAATCCTAATTCTAGCCCCACTCCAAAATCGCCACCGCCCAGTGCGCCGCCGCCCGTAGCCCCCCTCTCTCATAAAAAATTCCTAACCCCAGCCCTTCTCTCTCTATCCAAAATTGCCGCCGCCCCCCCGCCCTCCCTCTCTCATCAAAAATCCCCAACCCCAGCCCTTCTCTCTCTATCCAAATTCGCCGCCACCCTAACAAAAAAAATCCCCAAAATCGTCGATCTCGCCGCCACCCCACCTCTCGCCGCCGCCCCAGTCGCTCCATTTGATATCATCATCATAAGCAACAACATTAGCAAAAAGAGAGAAGATGATGGCGTGCGTCGCCACCCTCCAAGCCGCCCTCCTCCCCTGCCTCCCCCTCTCGCGAGCTCCAGGTCATCGACCGCTCCGTCCACTCCTCCCACCAAAGTACTCTTCCTCATTCTTTTGTCGCTAATTTCTCATTAATCTTTGAAATTCCTTCTATATTTTTGAAAAGACCAGCCCTTTTGTTATATTTAGGGCTAAATATCGAATTTTTATCACGAAATGGGGTTTTACTTGGGGCTAAGCTTACAAGATCAGTAGAATTTGTTGCAGGTAAAGTCTTAGAAGTGGAATTAGACTCTTTGCGCACTTTCTTGAGTGCTTTTTTGATAGTTGCGAGCTGAATGGATACATTGTTTTGTGATAAACTGATAATTTTCTATTATTGCATTAAAAAAGAATTAATATGATGCATTGTTTAGTCCCGAATCTGATTGCAAGCTGAATGAAACTTTATTTGTGATGCAATGACGGTATAAGGCCTTATTCTGAATCCTGAAATTGCGTGCTTGAACGTAGAACTGAGAGTTATAGCTGAAGAGTCTTGGAATATTTAATTTCCGTAGCATATGGGTCACTTACGAAATTTGGACCTTTTTGTTATCTTAGCATATTAATATCACTGTGATACATTATATCAAAACCTGTGCTTTTGTTTAGATTGATTTGAATTTTACTTGTTTCTTACAGTTTATTAACTTGCATTTAGATTAATTCACTGTTAAATTTGTTTCATTTTGCGCTTCTTATCTTAGGCCAAGAAGTTCCTTGCCATCTTGCTTTTTGGTTCTTTCCTCATGTCAAACTATTGCTCAGTGCCATTTGTGTAGAAAGGACATAGTGCTCTGTGCTCATTGGCAGATATTGCAATTTTTCTATTGATGTTGCTATTGTTTTTGCATATTTGATAATGATCTTTGATTCAGATGTTCAAGTTGGTGTTGAAGTTAGTTTTCAAATGGGTCTAATTTATGATTTGTTACCTGTTTGCAGCATAGCCTGTGAAATTGAAAAGATGGGTGTCAGGAAAAACTTCAAGAAATCAATGATTGAAGGAAGAAGGGGAGAGAAGTACCGAAGAACTCGCTGACGACGGCGGCCGAGCCCTTGATGGTGGTGATGTCCTTTGACAGGGTCCTTGAAGCCATTTCTCTCCTCTTTCCTCTTTCCTCTTTCTTGATTCTTGTTCTTTTAGAGCATATGCATTTTGAACAACATATGCATGTCTAGGTATTTTCGATTGGAGAACAGATACACACATGATAAATTTCATATCTGATTCGTGTCCGAAGCACTCTTAATACCGAGCCTTTCTAGCTGCATTATACATAATTATTACTTCATGAGAAAAATAATGTACAATTTGCTCATTATACCTATACGATACTGTATCGAGTTTACATTTTGCTTGTAATATATTCTCTGGGACTATTTATCTGTAAATCTTTCATGGTGTTAAGATAAGTGGAATCGAAGTAACTTGTTTTAACTTTAGTAAAATGAACGGCGATATCACTCGGTTTAACGTCTATATCTGTATTTTGGCAAATATGTATACAAGATTTTGTCACCGAACCATATCCATACCAGTACCCGTATCCGTGATTGGCAAGCGGATACCGACATATACATGCCGAATCCAATCCATATCCGATCTGTTTGTACCCCAACTGCGAGGATATCTCAGAATTTCATTTCAGTATGTTTAATAGCTAGTATTTGATACTATGAGGCTTGCGTCAGCCAGCTGAGCCAACTTGCTTATACCACAGAAAATATCTGCTCATAGTTTCCAGTTTGTTCAGTTCAACTCCCATTGTGCAAACAAAGCTTTAGTTTAGTTAAGTTGCTGAACTTGGTAAAAAGAATGAATATGTGAGATTAGTCCCAAAGCTGATTATGAAATATTAAATATTAGTTTCAATCTAAACAACCAGTCCATTTAATTGGCACAACACTAAGCAAATATTTTAACCAATTATATATATTTGTGCTAGAATTTATGATATGTGCGAAAGAAACATAGTACGTACAAGCCAAGAAATAGTGATGGCCAACAATTCAATCGCTCCTACTACAAAATCTGGACCATGCACCATCAATTAACTTGATAATTCTAGCTGTCTCCCATATTATTTTTTGGCTACTAGCCACAAGTTTAAGTAGCCCCCCTTCACTTGTGTTGTATATTTGGCATATAGATGTATGTATGCTAATTGTGTCATTATCGAAGGACGGCGATGATAATGATGCGCTTGCCAACGTATACTGATTCCGACCAACGATATTTAATTGTATGTATTGATTCTTGACCATCGAGCATACAACAAACGATAACAGTTAAGCTAGTTGTTTCTTATTTATTTTTTTTTGTTAAATTTTTTTTTGGGGAATCTAATACTTACGAGCTTTGATTTTATCATAGTCATGAATAAAGATAATCACTTAAAAATATAGAACGGAATAGAAGCAGATGAAAGCAATGAAATTCCTAAAGGACTCCTCAAACCTACCTCTGAATATATCAATTTGAAATAATTACACAATGGCAAATTTTTATGAAGTGACATTTTCGATGCAATTTCTTTTACATAGATTTCGTGGGTTAATGCAAGTGAAATTTAAATCTCAAATATTTTGTCACTGTCAAAAAGTTTTACCGTTGTACTATAATGACACTTGTGGTATTTCCAACACAATTATATTAATATAAAAGTACATCAATCCCAAAAATCAAGATGTTAGAGTAAATTAAGTTTCTAGACAATTCGGATGCGCTCTCAACTCTATTTATAAAATAATATATACTTTAACTTGAGACTTTTCACAGCACACTTGTATTTCAAAAGGTCTTAATATAAAATAAACCTTCTCTCTGCTTCTTCCTGGTCCCCAACTAACATGGCTTCTTCAAGGCCTCATGCTGTGATAATCCCATACCCAGCCCAAGGCCACATCTCCCCCATGCTCCAACTTGCCAAGCTCCTCCACCTCAATGGCTTCTACATCACCTTCGTCAACACCGACTACAACCATCGGCGTTTGCAGCGGTCGAGGGGCTCGGAATCCATGGACGGCGTGAAGGGCTTTCGATTCGAGGCCATTCCGGACGGCCTGCCACCATCGGATCTGGATGTCACTCAGGATATCCCTCAGCTTTGCATCTCAACTAGAGATACTTGTGGGAGACCATTCAAGGAACTGCTTGTGAAGCTAAATGATTCACCGGGGGTGCCCACAGTTAGCTGTGTCATTGCCGACGGATTCATGAGCTTTACACTGCAGGTTGCCAAGGAGTTGGGCATCGCAGAGCTTGTGTTTTGTACAATGAGTGCTTGTGGCTTCATGTGTTACCTTCACTTCTTCGAGCTCATCGAGAGAGGGTATACGCCGCTCAAAGGTACTCTCTCTCTCTCTCTCTCTCTCTCTCTCTCTCGGCCTGTTTGGTTAAGGGGAAAAGTGAGGAAGTGAAAAAGTGAGGAAGTGGTAATGGTTTCTTTTGAAACTTGAGAATTGGTTAGTAAATTTTTAGTGTTTGGATGTTTTTAGGAAGTGTGGTTTAGAAAATGTTGTGTCTTTTCTGGTGTTTGTATGGTAACGTGAAAGTGAAAGTGGAAAAGTTGACCATAAAGTTGACCACAAAATAATATTAAAATAAAAATTAATTAAGAAAAATAAAAAATAGACTGTAATTAGAACGCAAGTGAGATTTAGGGTCTGTTTGGATTTAAGGAATTGGTGTGAAGTGAGGAAGTAGGAAGTAAGATTTATTTCCTTTAGGAAAAAGGGAAATGAGTAGTAAGTTTTCTGGTGTTTGGATGGTTATTGGGAAGTGTGGTTTGGAAAATGTTTTGTCGTTTCCGGTGTTTGGATGGTAATGAAAAGTGGAAATGGAAAAGTTGACCACAAAGTTGACCGCAAAATAATATTAAAATAAAAATTAATTAAGAAAAATAAAAAATAGATTGTAATTAGAATGCAAGTGAGATTTACATGACCAAAAAATTAACTGTTTTATGCTATAACTTATTATAAATGAGATTTACATGACCACAAAATTAACTGTAGCACTCTGGAAGTGAGAAAATGGTTGTGTAAAAGAGAGATGAAAAAGGGAAAAGGGGGTTTTCGTATTTTCCTTTTCCGGTGTTTGGATAGATAGGGAAATGAGCAATTATACTTCCCCACTTCCTCACTTCACTCGGATTCCTTACATCCAAACACGCCCTTACATGATCAAGAAATTAACTGTTTTGTGCTACAACTTATTACAAATGAGATTTACATAACCACAAAATTAACTATAGCACTCTGAAAGTGAAGAAATGGTTGTGTAAAAGAGAAAAGAGAAAAGGAAAAGAAGTTTTCTTATTTTTTTTTGGGTGTTTAGATAGATAGGAAAGTGAACAATTATACTTTCTCATTTTCTTACTTCCGCTCACTTCCTTACAACCAAACGCACCCTCTCAACTGTTTTTTGACTAAGAATGACTAATTAATTTTCCAAGAAAAGAAAGGAGAAACTTTGATAAGAAGAGAGCATGGTTCGAATCATTGAAGGAAGAAACAGTAGTCTTCGAAAAGGAAAGAGCTCAAAATTTTGAAGAGAAATTTTTAGGAAAATATAATTTCGTGCACATAAAGATGGTTCTTCTTTTTTATATTTCAAGCTTAAAATTTGAAAATATCTCACAGTCCCATTTTTTTAAGGGAGAAAATTCTTCTTATTTGCATTTTTTGGAAATTGAAACTTTTGGTGGCTTTTCCCTCCACTACTCTTATGCGCATATTACTGCCTATTGCGTTTTTTCATCTCGAAATAAAAAAAAATATATGATAGACTTATCTCATTAAAGAGATTATAATGAAACAAAATATAAAATTATATAGAGATGTCCATTGATGATGGTGCAACCATCAGAATGAAAATCTAGTTCCAACAGTTTTTGTAGGATCATGTTGGGTATTTATCTGCGAATATAGTCTCTTATTAGAAAGTGAAAAGAAATATGAGAACTTAAACAGAAAGTTTGATAGTATATTAAGTTTTTACCTATCAGCTTAAACTTTTGGGTCAGATTGATTCTCAATCTCTATTTAAGACTTATTATATTCCACGATGGAGACTCGTATAACTCCTTAACTGTGGTATCAGAGGTCAGGTTGTGACCCGTAAGGAGTGGTGTCTAATATGAAGCTCGAAAAGTAAGTTCAGAGTTTACTATGGTCTGATTCTCCATGAATTGTGGAGATTCCTATATGGTTTGTTGATTGTTGTCGGTTGTTGATACCAAGGTTGGTGGTAGCCATAAGGATGGTCGAGATCCGTAGACTACCTAGGATTCTCGTGGATGATGATTGAGGTATATACATACATGAAGAGAGAGATTGTTGGGTATTCACGTGCAAATATAAGTCTTTAGCTATCAGTTTAAGTTTTTTGATCAAATTGGTTCTCAACTTTTGTTTAAGGCCTATCATATTTCTCAGTGAGGACCCGTGTATACGATCACCTTTTCATCTAACTCTATAAACAATTCCGAACTATTTACCAAACACAAGAAAGTTCCTGATACCATTGTTTGTACTTGCTGAAAAAGATACGAGAGATGAGGAATTTAAGGAGGAAGAAAAACACTAGCTTCATTGAATTTCAACTTTAACAATTTCTCGTACAAAGTCAAGCCCTTTTGTGCTCTATTTATAGAAGTACACTCTCCAATCTCCTGCTACTATACAAACTTCAATAATCAAATACTACTAAAACACGAAAACTCCAAATAAATAGAATCATATTATACCTTAAATAGATTTTGACTCTCAAAAATATAGAAACTCTTCTAAATAGAAATTCTAACTCCTTGAACTCAACTACACAATACAAAATTAAATTATTAATTCAAGTAGAGCCAATGGAATACCATGGCCATCCTTTCTCACTGGACAAAAGTGACTCTTATCATATTTTTTTTCTTTTAAAAAGAAGTAGGGCAAGATGTCCGAGTCAATTAGTATAAATATTAATATTAATTAAAGTAACTGTATCATGGAGGTCAGCAAGTCTGTCTTTGCAAAAATCCTTTGGAAATTTTGCACAGTTTTTACTTGTAATTGTATATCTTGTGCCATACGCGTGGTCAGATAGAAACTATGCATGGTACATGCATGTTCTTTGGGTGATTACGTGCAGTTATACTGGGACAAGTACGTGAAATATTTCCATAAATATACGTGTTAAATAACAAATTAGTTTACACAAATTTTTTTTATAGAATAAATGGTGAGCCTATAAAGACCCTCCGTGTAATTAGTTTTTACATATTGGGCCTGTTTGGTTAAGGGTGGAAGTGAGGAAGTGAAGAAGTGAGGAAGTGGTAATAGTTCCCTTTGGAACTTGAGAATTGGTTACTAAGTTTTCTGATGTTTGGATGTTGTTGGGAAGTGTGGTTTGAAAAATGTTATGTCTTTTCCGGTGTTTGGATGGTAATGTGGAAGTGAAAGTGGAAAAGTTGACTATAAAGTTGATCGCAAAATAATATTAAATTAAAAATTAATTAAGAAAAATAAAAATTAGACTGTAATTAGAATGCAAGTGAGATTTACATGAGCAAAAAATTAACTGTTTTGTGCTACAACTTATTACAAATGAGATTTGCATGACCACAAAATTAACTGTAGCACTCTGAAAGTAAGAAAAACGTTGTGTAAAAGAGAAAAGTGAGAAGGAAAAGAACTTTTTCCATTTTTCTTTTCCGGTGTTTGGATGAATAGCGAAAATGAGAAAAGACACTTCCCACTTCCTCACTTCCACCCAATTTCTTGAATCCAAACAGCCCAAAGTTTTGCCTTGAGAATGAGTACTAGGTGGCAAGGGTACTGTGTTTTTGGTTTTTTTTTTTTTTTTTGGGCATTCAATTTTCTCTCTCCATTTTAAAAAGAACTCAAACTCCCCTCTCTTTCTTCAAGTCTTAAATCCGAAGAAACTCTCTCACATCCTCTTTTTACAACAAGCCCCTTTCTCTCCCCTCCAAAACTAAGAGGATTTTGCAAAACGAGGATGGACAATGAGCAAGATTAACATTGGCGACGACCTTTCTGTCACCACTTTCTACCTCGACGGGCGCATCTTCTAGATCGAGTACGTCACCAAGGGCATCGACAACAGGGGGTAAGGGTTCAACTTTTCGAATCTCCGTCCCCTTTGTGCTTGACAGACAACAACTCAATAGAGGATCTATCAGATCTCAATCTCAGAACAATGAAATCAAAACAAGAAGAACAACCCAATCGCAAACAATAGATGTAACGAGGTTCGGCCAACTTGCCTACGTCCTCGGGGCAATCCACGGAGAGAGATTTCAATTAGGAAGATGATTACAATGGCTCTTAGTCTCTCTCAATACAAGAGAGCTCTTAGCCTTCTAATTTCGCAGGTTCTTCTACAAGATACTAACCCTAGAAAACACTAGCAGCACTTAAATACAACAGGTTTCCGAACTGCAGATTTCAGCCCAAAACCCGACTGTCGGTCGACCGAGACGGTCGACCGACCCTTCTACCGGTCGACCGGTCCGGTCGACCGATTCCAACAGAGAGTTGGGCCCTTTACAGTCAGTCATTTCGGTCGACCGGGCGGTCGACCGCTCTCTGACACTGTGCACGTCGTGCACGTCCGGTCGACCGGCCCGGTCGACCGGAGAACCTGTTTTGCTGCTGCTGCTTGTTTTCTGCTGCTGTTTTCCTTCGTCTTCGTCGTCGGCTTCCTCGGCGATTACTCGACGACCCCTCGACGACCCCTCGACGATCCTAATCAACTTCCCCATCAATAAACTCTCTCTTTCCAACAATTCTCCACCTCGGCGAAGATTCCAAAATCTGAGCCGACATCCAACGAACCCCAGTCTATCACCTGGCGAAATCGACACACGATCTCGGCGAAATCGACACACGATCTCGGCTTGCGCGCACCGGTCGAAATCGACACACGATCTCGGCGAAATTGACACACGATCTCGGCTTGGAATCTTTGGCTCATCTATTCCTGAAAACATCACACATGCCTTCCCTGCACTTCACCTTAGGAGAATTTCCATACCTGCCGATCACCATACTGTGGCTTCTACTCCGCAACTTCATGACCTCATGAAGACTTCCTTATGAGCCAACACTGACTCTCCACTGACTAGCTCTATCTAGTCTACCTGTCTTCCACTGACGGTCCAACCAAGTCTGCGTAGAGCCAACCAAACATCATCGGCTTCAACTGGATGCACACCCCTCCTTATGCAAGCTCAACATCTCCTCTCCGGAAGATAAAACTGTTCTTCGAGATCACAACCACTTCACCTCTATGTGAAGACCAACTGGCCACACCACTTCACCGCTACATGAAGTCTCTTCACCTTTACATGAAGTCTCTCCAACTCTACGTGAAGCTCCATTGACCACACTTCTTCACCTCTATGTGAAGCTCCAAACAACTTCTCGAGAACTCATACATAGCTTCATAAGAGTTGCATCACCAATGGCTGCGCCTTTACGGCTGCCTACGTACCTTTGCCCAAAAGGATCAAGCCAACCGTAGTTCATTAAGATGAGCTTCATCAAGCTCCAATAATAGTACCTGTATCTGCAGCAGCGAACCTGTCAGACTGAGTCATATGAACCTCTTCCCGACCATCATGGAGAGCAACGGCCTTCAACTTGAGCTTGTCGCATTCACAAGCTTGAGATTCATCCTTCTTTAACCACGAATGTGGTCTCCCCTTGGTTCCAATGGCTGCACTCAACTCGACATCCTTTGCAATGTCGTCAACCTGTTCAGCATCTCCCTTGGTATCTTGAACTCCTCCCGGTGTCACCTCCGATGAAGTCTCCTCTGATGCCGAACTACCTGAAGATGATGAAGTAGCATCAACCTCCACCTGCTGCGATCTTCCCTTGGTCTTCGTCCTCTCCACCTGCAGAAAGACGATGGACTTCAACTCTGAAGTCTCTCCAACTGTGACATTCTTGCTCATAACTATCCTTTTGTCCTTGGGATCCCACAACCTGTAGCTGTTCTTCTTGACTCCCAAATAGACAAACCTCCTTGCTTGCGGATTCACCTTGCCATTCTTGGCACTGAAGTAAGCCGGACTTCCAAATTCCCGCAGCAAACCATGATATTGAGCTGTTTTTCCAGACCAATGTTCCAGTGGAGCTTTACCTCCTATCGCAGTCGTTTGATTCTTGAGATGGCTAGCATACTCAATCGCCTCAGTCCAAAGCGACTTGTCCAATCCTGCATTGGACAATAACCTCCGAACCTCCTCCAGCAAGGGACGGACCACATCCTTAGCCAACTCATCTGTACCTGTTGAGAAGTGTGTAGCAATTCCTGTGTTCTGGCCAAACTGTAGGAATCGGTCAATGTCTATTCCAACATTACCAATGTAGAGCTCCTTTATCCTCCTACCTATCTGCCTCTCCATTCTTCCGCTCCACTTCCTCAACACATCTAGGGCTTCACCCCTTTGTCTCATCGGATATATCCAAAACTGCCTAGATGAACAATCAATTATCGAGACAAAGTACCTGTGACCTCCAAGCGATGCCGTCTTAGCAGGTCCCCATACACTCACGTGAACACGATCAAGAAGACCTTCATTATGGTGAGCACTGGTGCTGAAACTCACCTTCTTCTTGTCCAGAACCCTGTGTCCACCTTCTGACTTGCAGGTAGCAGCACCTTCTACTGATTCCATCTTTGCAGGAGCTCGCAAAGATTCTTCTTCTTGTCTGACCTTTCCCTGCCAGTCCTCTGAGCCAACATCATCTGAAGAACTTGAAGTCTCCACCTGATCTGTAATCGTACTACCCTTCAAGTAGTATAGATTTCCTCGGCGGACGCCCTTCATCACCACCATCGAGCCCTTGATCATCCTGAGATCGCCATCTCGAACAGATATCACCATGCCCGATGTTTCCAAAATTCCCACGGAGATTAGATTTCTCTTCAACTGAGGTACATACCTCACTCCTTTCAGCTCCCTTTCCATCCCATCAAACATCCTGATTCGGATTGTACCTACACCCTCCACGCTACATGGGTGATTGTCGCCCATAACGACTGAACACCCCTCCAGCTGCTCAAAGTTGGAAAACCAGCCCCGATTAGGGCATGCATGGTATGTTGTACCTGTATCCAGAATCCACTCATCTTTCCATGAGTTACCAATAATGGGAGAACTTACTGAAAATGAGAAACCTGACGAGTCTGAATCTGCTCCATCTGCCTGTGACCTGCTCCTCTGAGTATTCGTCACTTTTGCAAGATTTGTTTCAGCCTTCGACTCCTTCTTCTTCCCCTTGAACTTTGGACAGTCCACTTTCCAGTGCCCTATCTCTCGGCACAAAATGCACTGATCCTTCCTCAGATCCCTATAGCCCAACCTGGACTTCGATCTTCCTATCACCTCCTTGCCCTTCCGCGATGAACTTCTGCTTCTTACTTCCAGTGCCTCCGCCACTGAGCTTGACTGTGAAGGATGCCTCTCATTCTTCCTTGTCTCATAGCTCATCAATGCAGACGACACATCATCATACACCAAGGTCTGCCTTCCGTTGATAAACGTCATCGTGAATGTCTCATACTCCTCCGGTGGGAGTGAGTTCAGGAGAATGACCGCTTTGTCTTCCTCTTCTACCACGACATCCACATTTATCATATCTGTAAGAAGCTTTGTGAATCGGTTGATGTGCTCGTTTACTGTGCTTCCCCTCTGCATCCTGAACTGATACAGCTTACTCTTAAGCTGCAACCTAGACTCCACGCTCTTAGTCAGGTATTTCTTAGCAAGAGTGTCCCACAGCTTCTTTGCCGACGTCTCATGTTGTGCAAGATATTTGATGTCTTGCGACAAGCATGAACGTATCAAGCCACATGCCGATCTGTTCATCTTCGCCCACTCTTCATCAGTGGTAGTTGCCTTCTTCTTCTCCAATAGGAGCGTGTCCTCGAGGTTCTGTGCATTCAATGCATCCATGACCTCACACCTTCACATCCCGAAATTATTAGTTCCATTGAACTTAACAACTTCAATCCTGGAGTGATTCATTGTTTTCACAGAAGCAGTTTCCTCTGCCATTGAGATTCCTTTCTTTGACCCTCTAACTATGCGGAAGATCAAATAACTTGAGAATAGATCTATTACAGAGATAAAAAAGTGATTTTTACCTCTCCCGTGAAACCCTAGCTAGAGTTTCTCACCAGATCTACTCCACCACGGATCCAAAGAGCCCACCTTGAGTCCTCCTGAGATCGACACACGATCTCCTTGAACACCAATCCTCTGACCTGAGATCGACACACGATCTCCACCTGATCAGATCTGGAGCCCTTCGAATTCTCTGAATCCCAAGCGTAGCCTGAAGCTCTGATACCACTTGTTGTGCTTGACAGACAACAACTCAATAGAGGATCTATCAGATCTCAATCTCAGAACAATGAAATCAAAACAAGAAGAACAACCCAATCGCAAACAATAGATGTAACGAGGTTCGGCCAACTTGCCTACGTCCTCGGGGCAATCCACGGAGAGAGATTTCAATTAGGAAGATGATTACAATGGCTCTTAGTCTCTCTCAATACAAGAGAGCTCTTAGCCTTCTAATTTCGCAGGTTCTTCTACAAGATACTAACCCTAGAAAACACTAGCAGCACTTAAATACAACAGGTTTCCGAACTGCAGATTTCAGCCCAAAACCCGACTGTCGGTCGACCGAGACGGTCGACCGACCCTTCTACCGGTCGACCGGTCCGGTCGACCGATTCCAACAGAGAGTTGGGCCCTTTACAGTCAGTCATTTCGGTCGACCGGGCGGTCGACCGCTCTCTGACACTGTGCACGTCGTGCACGTCCGGTCGACCGGCCCGGTCGACCGGAGAACCTGTTTTGCTGCTGCTGCTTGTTTTCTGCTGCTGTTTTCCTTCGTCTTCGTCGTCGGCTTCCTCGGCGATTACTCGACGACCCCTCGACGACCCCTCGACGATCCTAATCAACTTCCCCATCAATAAACTCTCTCTTTCCAACACCTTTCCCCAATTTTCACAATCTCATACCAAAGTTTTGTTTTCCATATTTTTTCTTTTTTTTTTTCTGGTGACTGTGATTGGGATCAACTCTAAGGATAGAATCGTGCCAGTGATTTTTATTGTCACTTTTTCTTTTTATATGATTTTTTTGGTGGATTTGGTGTGGGGAAGGCTGTTAGGGTTTTTGAATTTTGATTGGGGTTTTTTTGATTTTAGGGTGTTAAGAAACTAATTGCACCGAAAATGATGCCACCAGATCGAATCGAAGGATCCATTCAGTTCATCACAATTCGGGCATGGTAAAAAAAAATTAGTATAAAGCTCTCCAATTTAAGTAACTTTTTGTCGCTGGCGTTAAAGCAGGATGCCTTTGTTTTTTCTATAAATATTGTGATGGCATGTTATGAGAGTAGAATTTATGATGAATAGTTTAGAAATCCATTTAGAGATCAGGGAATAAACCGCATTATTTTTCTAGTGAATTTTTTCAGGTATTTTTTTTGTTTTTTCCCATAACGATTAATATCATTTTAGTTAAGAAGAATGTTATTACAATTCACATTTGTGTATATAAATTTTGCTTTAGAGATTCAAATTGATATTTATTGATATTTTTTATAAATATATAGAGAAAGGCTTTCACTTTTCGCACAAGGCCCCTTAAATCTTAGATCAGACTTGTAGGTATAGAAGAAAATAGAGGAGAACAAACCCGATATAAGCATTATCTTAATGTAATAAGTAGATGATTATGTTAATTTTTTCAGATAAAATCGTGAGACAAAAGCCCTCGGCATTTTACTAATAAGAGCTTAACGAAACAACTACAAGAAAGAAGGGTATAAAGATGTACAGAACACCTTACATAATTGGTCTTTCAGAAGAAAAATAAAAATAAAAATTCACCGGAGCACCATCGGAGCTCCACCCACATCGTTAATGTCGTTGCGGCGCATGCCCCCGCCATGAAGTCCACTAGCACTGAGTCCAATCACAGCCAATTTGTCCTCATCATTCACGTCGCTGCACCCGATGAAGAGTTCATCGACCTTGCCCGTGATCGCATCTGCGGAGCTCAACGAGTACATTCCCCAGCTTGTCGACCCCTCTGTCATCTCTGCCAAGAAGTCCGCATTCGCTGAAGGTCCCCCGACCGGACCTCAACCTCTGGCGCTGAGACCCGTCGACCTCGACCTTGGAGGAGAAGTTGGAGATATTTATGCAGATGAGACGCTTAAGCAATGTTGAAACCCTTAAAATCAAAACCACATGAAACCCTTACGGCAGCCTGTTCAAGCCCCTCGACCGGTGGCAACCCTGCTCGACTGGCCACCCCTTTCACCCTCAGCCAGATCTGGCACCCCCGGCATAGATCCACCTCGATCTCGCCGCCTACAGTGCCATCCTCGTCGCCGACGGGTCGGATCTGAGATGGGATATGGTCGAATCTGACGAGCCAATGCTGGATCCGGCAGCAAACGACACAAGGAAAAAGAAGAAAAAAGAAAGAAAGAAAGAGAGGAACTAGGGGGAGGAGAGGGAAACGGCCAGCCCCCTCCTCCCCCGCGCGCGGGGGGGGGGGGGGGGGGGGGGGGGGGGGGTGGGCGTGGGGGTGGGGGTGTTGTGTGTGTGTGTGTGTGTGCGCGCGTAGAGAGAGAGAGAGAGAGAGAGAGAGAGAGAGGTCTCCACTTGTTATGACTATTATGTTAATCTTATTCTTTGAAAAGACTACAGAGGTTTAATTAGACAAAAGATAAGATAGGCATTTTATGACTTTCACTAACTAATAAAAAGTAGTATGTCATAACGCACAAGACATTCCAAAATCTCTATCAGCAGAAAATTTTAGTCTTTACACGGAAAATGAGTCAAGCTCCACTGCTTGCAACCCTAGATTACCAATTGGATTAGCTAATTAAGTTTGAACATTCCAAAATGTTATAATAATCGCCTATCATCTTATGAACGGCCACAAGTTCTCTAAGAGGCATCCAAAACAAAAACAAAAAAATAGACCAAAAATGTTGAAACACGCTTAGGGCTTAGGGTCTGTTTGTTTACCTAAAAAAAACCCAAATTTCAACTATGACATTTTTTTTTTGTTGTTGTGTTTTTTTCATTTGGTGTGAAGTATATTCATCATCGCGCGAGCCCTTACAACTTGCCGACATGGTCAGTGTTATAGAAATCACTCGCGAGAGCTCGGAATTCGATCGAATCTTTGGGAGGAAAAAAAGTCACTGTAGCTACACTAAATTAAGTGAAAAAGCTACATGATTTGACTGGGTACCCGATTTTTGACCTTTAAAACAAAACCCCCTTAGTCTATAAAATAGTCGGGTACAAGCAGGTCGCCAGTTTCTTGAATATTTTATCTATAGCAATTAGCCGTCTTCTCCAATTTTCTCTCCCAAATCAAACTCATACAGTACTACAAGAATCAAATGGATTCTCCTCCCACAAGGCCTCATGCTGTGATCATCCCACAACCAGCTCAAGGCCATGTCACCCCCATGATCCAACTCTCCAAGCTCCTCCACTCCAGAGGCTTCCACGTTACTTTCGTCAACTCCGACTACAACCACCAACGCCTCCTCAACGCCAGAGGACCCGGCTCCCTCATCGGCCTCGATGACTTTCGCTTCGTCGCGATACCGGACGGCCTCCCGCCGCCGGATCGCGACGCGACGCAGGACATAGCAGAGCTCTGTGTGTCCACTGCAGAGCACTCTGTTGCTCCCTTCAGGGATCTTTTGTTGGGGATTGATGGGCCACCAGTGAGTTGTGTGATCGCTGATGGGGTGATGAGCTTTGCTCAGAGAGTTGCTGAGGAGCTGGGGGTTGTTGGGCTTGTGTTTTGGACTACTAGCGCTTGTGGGTTCATGGGCTACCTTCAGTTCGATGAGCTCATCAAGAGAGGGTATACCCCTCTTAAAGGTAACATGGAGTCTGAGTTTGATTGAGATAAATTTTGTAATCGATTCTTGTTTGTTCAATAGTTTATGAATGTAGGTAGCTATGAGTTACATTCATGCTTGCTTATTGATCACTTAGGTAGTTCACCGAACCATCCACTATGCTCGCCAACTGCTTGACCAAATTCCCCATCTAAAACTCTTCCTATAGGAATTTTCTGCAATCTAATGTCTTTGAGAATTTAAGTTTCAGATTTTGTGATGGATGTGTGCTTTTTTCTGAAAAAGCAATGGAAGCTAAGATGAGGGGGATATTTGTCCCTGTCCCAAACTGTCATATTATTAAGTAGAAATCATTTATCAAACATTTTTCCACTACTTGCTATAAATGATTCTTGAGAATAATTTTCTCTCTCTCTTTTTTGAGAGTATAGAGATTGTAAATGTTATCTGATTACTCTAAAACTCACTCATATTATCATGATTTCTGGCAGATGAGAGTTATCTCACCAATGGATACCTCGAAACGGTGATAGATTGGATCCCTGGGATGAAGGACATACGCTTAAAGGACATCCCAAGCTTCATCAGAACCACAGATCGCAATGACACCATGCTCAACTTCGATGGAGGCGAGGCGCAGAATGCTTTCAAGGCCTCAGGAGTGATTGTAAACACCTTTGACGAGTTAGAGAAGGAAGTTGTCGAAGAATTGAAGGCGATGTTTCCCCATTTATACACCATAGGACCTCTATCAACGTTCGTGAGCAAAATACAAGAAGGCCCTTCAAAGGCCATTGGATCCAATCTCTGGAAGGAAGATGCCCAATGCCTCGATTGGTTGGACGAACAAGAACCAGCTCGGGTTGTGTATGTAAATTTCGGTAGTATTACAGTCATGACAGCGAAACAGCTCGAAGAATTTGCTTGGGGTCTTGCCAACAGCAAGCACAAGTTCTTGTGGGTCATTAGGCCTGATCTTGTCGCTGGAGAGACTTTCGCGCTCACTGAAGACTTCAAGAGGGAAACTAGAGAGAGGGGAGTTTTGATCAGCTGGTGCCCGCAAGAAAAAGTGCTATCTCACCCTTCGATTGGTGTGTTTCTGACTCACAGTGGCTGGAACTCGACACTGGAGAGCATTTGTGGTGGAGTGCCGATGCTATGCTGGCCTTTCTTCGCCGAGCAACCAACAAATTGCCGCTATGTGTGCACGAAATGGGGAATTGGGATGGAAATAGATAGTGATGTCAAAAGAGACGAGGTTGAAGGGCTAGTGAAGGAAATGATGGAAGGAGAGAAAGGGAAGGAGATGAGAACGAAGGCGAGAAACTGGAAAGCGAAAGCGGAGGAAGCTGCAGCAAATGGTGGGTCTTCGTTCAAGAACATGGATCGACTGGTGAATGATCTGCAAATGGGAAGATTGCCAGTTTCGAAAGGTTTGTGAATTTGTTCGAATTGCTAAATTGTGTTGATCTAGTTTTATGTTCAATAAATCTAGCCTGCATAAATAACTTCAAGGAAATTGCATGCATCTCACTGCTTCAATTCTCATAAACCGGATGCAATATTTTGAACAACTTCTTATGGAAATCCCTTTAATTAGTTGTTGGAATAGTTAGAAGTATTGACTGACAAATAAGAATTAGTGGGAGTAGAATTAAAAGAAGAAATAAAAGTGATGCTATTGAATTTGAACAAGATGTGATGGGAGATCAAGTTATTTTATGAATGATTGTGATTTTTCTTGAGTGTAAAGTAGTTACGAGTGTAGTTCACGGCGGTATGGTGTTAGTTATGAGAAGATTGAATCGCAATCATTCATTAATATAATGTACAATTAAAATTATCTTCTTGACCCATCATCTAATTTAGCACAGATGAGAGGATCCAAATTCTCGTACATGTACTGTGAAAGTGTTTTATTTGTAATTTCTTGAAGGCTGTGTATGTGACATTTGATGTGTAAATTGTCAAAAAAAGTGAGCTGTAGAACAATTAGATTAGTAAACTAAAGCATATGCGAGTTTGCTCATGTTGAAATCCTCTAGCTTGTAGAAAAATGCTTATATAAAAAGATTGGTAGTTGAAAAATTGAATGAAGCCAACAACAAACCCTCTGCAACAAAGCTAAGAAAATTTTAGTAAACACTCTCTTCCACTCCTTACAAACATATTGACTGTTGGTGCATTGATCAGCAAAGTCCGGCCAACACATCAATGCTCTCCAGCGTCGAGTTCCATCCACAATGCGTCAAGAAACTGCCAACTAAAGTGTGAGATAACGTAGCACCTCTCCTTAGTTCCCCTGACAAACTCTTCGGGCAATGCTACACGATCTCCATTCACAAGATCAAGCCTAATTACCCACAAAAAATGGGTAATTACTGTTTGCATGGCCCCGAGCTAAATCAACAATTTGCTCATAAGACCCGACCACTGTTCCGGTTCGAACTGTCAAACCGAACTGAAACTGTAAAACAATAACTGTAATTGGACTTGGCGGTCGGTTCTCCGGTTCCAAACCGAACCGAAACCGGGCGCTAGCTAGTCCGGTTCCGGTTTCATTTTTAAGAGAACCAGTGGTTCCGGTCTTTGGGCCCTCTTTTTTTTTTTCTGGCCCTCTGGGACGACGGGCCTGGGCAACAACGGGCCTGGCCCGCCAGCCTGGGGCCTGGCCAGCATTTTGGAGAAAAAATGAACCGGTCTGGAACCGGAACCATAACCGATGAGTCCCGATCCGATTCTAGTTTCTCATATGGAGGAACCGAGAACCACCTCTTTCAGAACCGAGATCAGATCTACTGATTGTAGGAATATCCCAAACTTGACATAAATCACCGAACTTTTTTTTTTTGGCTCATTTACCATTGCATGTAGCCATGATCTTCTTCCCAAAGGTCTACAACACAGCGAATTAATAGGACTAGTTTCCGTAACGTGGCCAAGCAATGCATGCAAAATGCCTATCACTACACATTGGACATTGGGGAACGTAGTTCTGAAGGCATTCAAGACATCGGCTTCCAATAAATCGAAGGTGTTGAGGATCAAACCCTTAGCTCTGAGAGATCTTTCGGCTGCAGTCTTGCCATAATCAAGGAAGAAATCTTAGCTGTCGAGGGTTCTTTATGTAGCTAGGGAGGTCTCTGAGTTGAACATCTTTCAAGTAACAAAACATGTCATATTCAGTTAGAGAGCCGCGAATAAGCTCTGCAATCGCTCATTGAGTATGCTCTGAGCTCAGTGTTGAGAAATGCAATGCAGAAGCCCTGCAGTAGAGAGGCTTGGATAGTCGAAGCATGGGATTGATATGGCCTTGACCAGGGAATGGATGGAGGACTCGGGGCACCATTTGCACCATTGGGGGTTTTTACATCGTCAAACATCACCCACACACAGACACCAATTGAAGGACTTAGGGCACCAACCCAAAAGACTAGCCTTCTAGATAGAGTTGTTAAAATTCTTATATACCCAAGATCATCCCCACGTCTAACCGAGATGTGGGACTATTTGTTCGACTCAAATCTCAACAATAGAAGCATCACAATATGTGATCTTTCCATTCTCTGAGAACTTTGCCTAGCTTGGTTGAAGTGCAGAAGAGGTATCGGATATTGAAGTTTTAAGCCGTCTCCTTAAATTGTAATCTAAGGACACCTACTAGGAGCACTTGACCCATATGTATATATATATATATATATATATATATATATATATATATATATATATATATATATATATATATATATATATATATATATATATATACACACACACACACACACATATATATACATATATACACACACATATACATATATATATATACACACACATATACATATACATATATACATATACATATATACATATATATATATGAGAAAATGTATATCAGCCGACGGCTGAGAGACCCTCTCAGCTTGCGGTGACGTGGCACATTATTAGCCACACTAGAAAGGACGGTCCGCCTACCGAAATAGTTGAAATTACTAAATAGCCCTGCTGTAAAAGACAGTAGATCTGTATAGTTTATTATAATTTTATATTTCTGACGTTACTCAATTTTGTCACAATTATCTTTTATAACTGCGGCCAAACTGCAAACATTTTTTTATCAAATCACGAAACTAATTTGAATGCTTCTTTATTATTTTTTTTGTTATATGATTTGAAATTTAATGATTTTTTAATATAGTCGCAGTTTTACTTTTTTCGCATGTAATGTATAAATTTTTTTTTTTTTACATATTAAAATCGGACAAGGACTGCGACTATGATCGCAGTGCTTAATGAGAGCAAGTCGTGGTACTGCGACTATGGTCGCAGTACTCACGACAGTATTTTTTTGGGGTGAGTTTTTTTGCTAAGTTATATGTAATAACGGTGTCTAAGGATTGATACTATAGTCGCAGTTTATGTATGGTTTTATATGTTTGATCTTCACTGTAACTTATTGCATGCGAAGTAGGACTGCGACTATGGTCGCAGTGTTTAAGAACAACAGTGACAATTTTCTAATTTGTGATATACAGTGAAATATACAGTGAAATATACTGATTTGAGAGGATTGCAATGATGTTCGCAGTATTATCTGTTCATATAATTTATTTTTGGACTGCGACCATGGTAGCTGTTTATAACTTTATTGAATGCAAAACTATCAAACTGTTTATGACTGGACAGCGACCGTGGTCGCAGTTTCATATGTAATTATAATATGAGTACTGCGACCATTATTTCAGATAAGATGCAGAATTAATACTTATACGGTATACTTTATATGTATTTTAAAAATGTGAAAGATTATTTTGCAGATAGAAGTAAATTTTATTTATAACATAATATGGTGAGAAAGAGACCTTACAAAAAAAGAGCATTAAAAACTTTTAAGAGAAGACAAAATAACGTTGAATATCAGAAGATCAGGAAATCCTAATCCTCGTCATCATCACCATCATAAGCAGATTCGTCTTCTTCATTCTCCTGGTCTTCCTGTTCATCACTTATTTCCTCATCATCTTCCTGTTTTTGAGGTTTTTTTGGTTCATCGATAAACTCCCAGAATGGATCGTCTCTATCAAGCTCTTCGTCCAATCCGTTGCGAGAAAGCGAGCCTATAGCATCAGAGGACATGCTTTCATCAAGCATGCCTCCGTCAAGTGGCAGAGGAATAATGTCCTCCTCACTAACCCACATGAAAACTTCATCATCATCATGAATAGGAGGATCAGTTAAAATATTATTTGATGTAGTGAGAGAGTCAAAAGAAGTGAAGTCCAGACTGGTATCAGATTCCAGACTAGTATCAGATTCACTAGAATACCCTGAAGAAAGAGGACCGGTGGGGGATTGATTGAAGTTGAATTCTGAGTGTTCAGAGGAAGAAGATGGGGAAGACATGATTCAAGAATGAATTATTTTTCTGAAAGTTTTTGAAATCAAATTGAAAAGGAGCAAAAATATAGTTTTTAGATATGAGATAATATATTAGTTACAAACACTATATAAAGGTCAATAATGTGAAAGAACATGAATAGTAATAATAATTGTTATAGGTTGAAGAGTTATGGCTGGAGAATCCGAAGAGTTCCTTTTTTCCAGAGGTTTACTACGTGAAGTACAAATAAACTTGTTATAAAATGTTTTGCCTATATCTTTAGATTACGTATGGTGCACATCTTTCCTTTATCGTGATTAACATTAGTGCATCTCTTTTTCTAAACTGTTGTTGTATCACGGTAGATAGATTATTAATTACTTCATTAAATTCAGTGTAATTAATATAATATTTTTATAAGATGTGATATACGCGAACTGATCTCAGGGTCACATGGCTAAACTACCTTGTAAAATTATAAAAAATCTTTTACGTA
The DNA here is from genome assembly GCA_038442645.1 of Agave tequilana. Taxonomy (NCBI): domain Eukaryota; kingdom Viridiplantae; phylum Streptophyta; class Magnoliopsida; order Asparagales; family Asparagaceae; genus Agave; species Agave tequilana. The sequence continues at coordinate 306,813 of JAVJIF010031276.1, forward strand.
AGGCATGCGAAAAAAGATGCGACTTTGGTCGCAGTGCTGAAGGAGGTCGCAGTGCTGTACGATAACATGTTTTCGTCTGTTATTTTTTTATGCTATAAGGAATGCGACTATGATCATGCGTGATATAAAAAAGTTTTTTGTTATACTATGACTGCGACTAGTGTCGCAGTCGTCATTTAAAATTGAAAGTTATTTTGTATTAAGTCTGCGACCATGGTCGCAATGATTGAAAGTTTTATTATATTATGACTGTGACTATGATCGCGGAATTTATAAAACGGTGAGAATTCTGTTACAGAATGCATGCTTCTGTTTATTTCACATTATGTTCATCCAAATTTTTTTTATTATATTTTCGATGTAGTAGAATTACGAATTTTATAACTGTAGATATATTCAACTGAAAATTATTTTAGGTAATTTTTGTTTGTGGATGAGTTTATGACAGTTTAGAAGAAAAAATGGGATATTTTTGTCATTTTGATTCACGAATGTTTAGGCAGAATTTTTTTGTTTTTTTTTGCGCCTACACTCTGCGGCCGATCTGTGGCATATATTCAGCCACGTCACCGCGGGCTGAGAAACTCTCTCAGCCGTCGGCTGAGGTACAGTAACCCCTATATATATATATATATATATATATATATATATATATATATATATATATATATATATATATATATATATATATATATAATGTACAAAATTTTAGGCAAAAGCCACGTGAGAAGAGGAATCAGAATCTTATGCAAATAACGAAGTTTGATTTGGGCTGAAGTTTATTGGATTCTCTCTTGGTTTTCTGGGTTCAACTTCAATATCTAATTTTCAATTCAACCTTTAGTCTTTTAGCACATGTATTTTCAATAGTGTAGTCAGGATTTTAAACTCGGGAGCACTTTGCTATACCAATATAAATATTTCATAGTCCTACTCAAAAAAACCTATCAAGCTAATGATGAGCACAAGATTTGTTTTTAGTGTATACATAATAGAATTATAGTAGATTTATAATTTTAATAATATTAAAGGAAATTTGTTGACATATAATATGTGGTTTCTAATTCTGGGACCTGCAACAAATGAAGAAAGTAGTAGCTTCAAGAAAGATGTGATTACTTACAGTGTGATGGAGGATCTCTCTGCGAAGCTCATGTTCACGATTTCTAGCATCATCATGTTAAACAAATTTAATGTTTAAGATGTGTTGAGGTTTGAAAGTAGTGTGAGACTCAATTGCATTTTGTTGAACATAATGGTAAAGAATCAATAAGAAATTATAGAAACGAAGCAGAGAAAAAATTAAAACAAAATGAGAATAGTAAGATTTGAATCTAGATTCATGGACAATGAAGCAGAGAAAAACACCAGCTGACTTGGGCGTGTTTGTTTCGCCGCAAAATGCCGCAAAACGCAAGTCGTAAAACTTCTTTTCCATTTTCCGTTGTTTGTTTCGCTGAAAAACAAGTTGCAAAATGCAACTCTTCTTTTCCCACTTGCAATTGCTACAGTTAAATTTGTGGTCATGAAAATCTCACTTTTACACTCATATTTTCCCACTTGCAGTTACTACAGTTAAATTTGTGGTCATGAAAATCTCACTTTTACACTCATATTTTCCCACTTGCAGTTGCTACAGTTAATTTTGTGGTCATGTAACTCTCACTTGTAGTACACTTACAGTTCAAAACAGTTACTTGATAATCAATATATAATTTAATATTATTAAATATTTAATATTTTAAATAGTGTTCAATTTCTTATTTAATTATTTAATTATTTTATATTTTTAATCTTTGATTTTTTTATGTTTTTAATATTGTTTTAATATTTAATATTTTAATATTTTAATTTAATATTTTATTTAATACTTTATTATTTTATTAATACTTATTCCATTTTTTATTATTTTATTTAGAGTTAATATTTTATTAATATAACAATATCATACTTTAATATAAAATTACTATATATTTACTTATTTATTTTTTAATATAAAAAATTACTTTATTAATATCATAATATATTTCATTATTATATTAATATTTTATTATGTTAATATTGTAATAATAACTCAGTATAATAATACTATAATGATAATTTATTATTAAATTATAATTATAATTTACTTTGTTAATTTTATATTTCTATAATATTACAATAATATTATAATAAAATTTATATTATAATAATTTTCAAGTATTTTTAACATTATAATATTATAACTATATTTTATTATTGTTATAAGATTTTTTAATATTTATATTTTATTAGTATTCTTAAAATTTTATTAATGTTCTTTAGATTTCCTTAAAATTTTATATTATTTATTTAGTTAATATTTTAGTAATATTTTACTATTTATACTAATATTTTATTAATATTATTGTTATAAATAAAATATTAAGATTATTAATTTTTTATCTCAAATTTATTAATACAATTTAATTTGCAATAGTAGATTTAATTTAATAGTATTTATAATATTTAAATCACTGCTACAGTTAATTTTGTGGTCAACTTTTTAACTTACACTTTTATATTAGCAACCAAACACCGTAAAACACAATATACTTTACCATTTACACTTTCACTTTATCAATCAAACACCGTAAAACGCAATATACTTTTCCATTTACACTTCACTTTATCAACCAAACACCGTAAAATACAATATATTTTCTCTGCTACAGTTCACTTTTTCCATTCTCATTTTACGACTTACGACTTGCGACGTTTTGCAACGAAACAAACGGGCCCTATACTTCTCTTTGTTATTTTAAGTTAATTTATTTCTCTTATCTTTAAACAAAATCCCATTTTCGGCAGAGTTAACCACCCGGCTCCGCCTTCGTGTATATTTACTGACCAAAATCTAAAAGAACTATTTGTACTAGCAAAAACAAAGTATCTTTGGTGTTTGGCCGGCGACGCCGGGTTTGGTTCATGTGTGTGAGCCACACATACATACAATAAGAGAGTCAATCATGTATTGACATGTGTATTGATTCTCTTATAATATGTTATGTGTGTGAGTCTCACACACACATTATAAGAGATTATAAGAGTGTCTATCTATGTGTCAACGCGCAGGATTGACCCTCTTATTATATGTGTGTGGCTCACACACATGAACCGACGCCACCTTCGTGGCGTTAGAAGAAGCATCCACGTGTCCCAACGGTCGTGTCTTTTCCGGGCACATATCCCTGCGCGCGTGTGGGATTGTTCATCCTTATCCAAATAGGTGCTATGTCGTGAATCACACGTGTTGTGGTGTTGTTCATCCTTGCCCACGTGTGAAGCGCTTGCTGCTATTAGCGTGTATAATGGGAGGCCAAATGGTTTGCCCCAATAATAGCATAAAGTCATGCAGTACTTTGGATTTTCTAATTTACCTTAGGATTAAAAAATAATTCAAGTCGATTTCATATTGTCTAGACAGTTATCATTTTCTTTGAGGGTAATATATATATATATATATATATATATATATATATTGATTTCTCGAAAGTTTAGAGAGAGAGAGCTGCATCTTCGACCTGAAAGCGGACTAGCTCTTTCACGTGAAGACTCTGTTGTCGATTGATCATCACAGCTGGTAAACGGCTCGATGGAGAGAGAGAGAGAAACAATAACATATTTTTTGAGTTCTACCACAAAACGCGTTTTTTCTCTCCTTATAGGGTCGTCTATCAGCTGTGATGGACGGCCACAGCTCGCGAAGGACCAAGATGTCCTTCGCGCGAAGGAGCTAACCCGCTCCCAAGTGTCCCCATCACAAAACATGTTTTTATTTTTCTCTCTCTATCGCGCCATTCATCAGCTGTGATGAGCAGCCTATAGCTCACGCAAGACCATCTTTGCCTTTCGTGCAAAAGAGCTAACCCGCTCCCCTTCCCCTCGTGGCTTATATGGCTTGACAGAAAACATCGATGCTTTAGGCAATAGGAATAGGATTTCTCCCAAAAAATTCTTCAGATTCTCGCCATGTTTCTCTCTAGACACATGCCGTGGTGGCCAAGTGCACGGCCCTCTCATTGTTAGTGAGCAGGGGATTATTTGATGGGAAAGAATGGTGGCGAACCAACAATGAATTTTGCATCACATATCTAAGCTCATGTTCTTTCTTGGGTTATTCTTCTCCTATGAGATATTCAGAGTTCAGAGTGGGGTGAATGCTCTATTTGTCGCAAATTCCCAAGATGCAATTGTCGATCCTTAAAAAAGACCAAAGCGGCGAGCCTGATGACAATGACACGCTGCATTGATGCCATATATGGGACGATTACTCTTTCCATGGAATGCTTTTGGGACACTACAATTTGTACTAAAATGATGTTGTTTGTGCTCACGAGAAATGGATCTTGCTTTTGCATGATGTGCTTCTTACAGCCTTCCTTGTTTCATTAAAATCTTCTTAATGAAGCACGAGGAGGTTTTCTTCCAATCGTTTATCTTTTATGAGATAAGTTGTCTCCATATGGGATGGAAGGAATGTTGGCCTTTTATGCTCAACATGCTTGGTCTGGGGAGGAAGTGGGAAAAAACAGAAGTAGAAAAACTCATTTCTCACTTTCAGTGTCTGTTTGAAATCGAGAAAGAAAAATGGGAATACCCCTTTCATTTTCTCTCCTCTTTTATACCACTATTTTATGCTATCATTTTTTCACTTGCAGGGTACTACAAGTCTACAATTACTTTTGTGATCATATAAATCTCACTTGTAATAAGTTGTAGTTCAAAACGATTAATTTTGTGGTCATACAAATCTCATTGGCAGTCAGATTATAGTCCCAAAAAAAATACTTCATAATTAATATTTTATTTTAATATTATTTTGCAGTCAACTTTTCATTTCCACTTTCACATCTCTAATCAAATACCAAAAAAATAATATATTTTTTCAATTACACTTTCACATTACAACCAAACACCATAATACTTGCACGAATCTCAATTTCTTATATTTATTACATTTTCCTCCACATTTTTCACTTACATTTTTTTTTCCCACTTACTGGAAATCAAGGACAAAAAAATAAATAAATACATTTGTATGACACCACATTCCATAAAGTGACAAATCCAATATCAACTTGCTTAATAACAAACCCTTTCTCAAGTCTAATTTGAGGGACTATATCTGAAACATAGGTACGGTTATTGCCACCCCCAAATATGATAAGAGCGTTCCATGGATTTGGACACCCACAAATTTGATAAAGCCCCCTCCTCCGCCCCCGCCCCCTAAAAAAAAATAATAATAAATAAAAATGGCTAAAGGCCCTCTTCTTCTCCCCTCCTCCTCTTCTCCCTCCCTCGCCGGCGCCCCCTCCCGCCCGCCACCCTACTCTCGTCCTCCTGCCCGCTCCCACCCTCCCCTTGAACTCCCCCCTCGTCGGCGACCCCCTATCGCCTCCCCCTGAACAGGCCATCCCCTCTTCTCTCCCCGCTCTCCCTCCTCCTCCCCCTCCTCCCGACCCCCCCTCTCTTCCCATTCTCCTTCCCTCCCCCGCCTTCTCCCTTCCCCTCCTCTCGCCCTCGCCCCCCTCGCCCAAGCCCCCCTGTGGCGCCCCGATCCGCGGGTACGGAGACGCCACTGTGACGTATATACGTAGGTCAGAGATACCCTCACATATATACGTTAAGTATCAGTACATGCAAAAAAATAGAGTACAGAAGCACAATAAGAATATACATTCCAATAGAAAAGTACAAGTACATGGTTATCACAGAAAGCGATGCAATATTACAGGAATATTGCATCACTAGAAAATACAAGAGTACATAATGCGAAGAGATATAAAAAGCTGAGAAGTGCTCACGAGCAGCAAGAGGGACCTCGAGAGCCAAACAGGAGAAGAGCTGGAAGGAATAGCTACGACGGCGTCCAAGCTTCTGCTGCACTCTGACCACCACGGGAGGATCCGCTGCGCACTCTGATCAGTTACAGCCAAGCCACTATGATCTGGGCTCTATAATCTGGACATGAGAATTCAGGATTGTCAGATGCAATCCTGCGAGTACATATAGTAAAGCCAAGTGGCGTGCATAATAGGTACATGTGTACAGGAAATGTATATCGTGAATATAAGCACATATGAACATGAAATGAGACATTAAGTAAAGTAACTATAAGAAAATCAGTTATATAAGCCCACATTACCGATTCGTGAGATTAGTACGTCGAAGGAATAATCTAAACAAGGAAACCCTCATATATATATATATACCTATACCCTCACGTCACTGTAGTCTGAGTTTATATAATCTGACTTTACCTTCACAATAATATAATAATGAAACAGTATGAAAGCAATCAAGAAATCCAGCAAGATAGCACATGTCTAAGTGGTGAGCAGTATAAACTAAGAGTATAGCTAGTCAGTTATCAGGAGCATGTTATTATTAAGTTATTAAGACTCATCTGATTTGTATACGTCAGTATGTGTCCCATACCACATACCTCAGCATGCAAACCAGATAGTAAGTTATTGGAAACTGATGGAGATCGACGAATCATGCTTAGAATGGGTCACGTACACGCCCGGAACAATGGTCAAGGAGTATTCGGTGCTGAGCCGGAACGTACCGCTAGGTACGGGACTTGTTGTATGCCCGAATAGGAATAGGATGTCACTGCTCCACAGGAATAGGCCCAGGGGCTTATGGTGCAACCGGCAGGCAGGAGAGTAGGGTGCCAGTACACCTCACGGAAGCGCCTGGTGGCCTCTAGGTCGAATCCAAGTGTATGGCCGCGCGACATTATAAAGACCAGCATAAACATGGAGACTATATCGGTACTCATCAGTTTCCCCCATCCCGGTGTAAGTTGTCTAATTATAGAATTTGTCCAGTGATAATGTTCACAAGGTGCTCATAGTAATCCTATATTCATGGTTATCCTATTACGGGGATCAACAGGAGTATAGTAGCAGGAGTCTCCCTTTTCTAAAGGTTCAGAAATACAGGAGTTCAGGAGTACAAGAGTTCAGGAGTGCCAAATGTCTGGTAACAATATGATAATCATGCCAAGTCTCCATAAAAGTGATAAGCATGAATATGCAAAGAAATACAGGTGTCTGGTGTAATAGTATCCAGTCAGGTGGTCACAATATCAGGTCAAATATACTAGTACAGGTGATAGCATGTCAACCGTCAAGTATAGCATGATAAGTAACCGGTGTCAGATATCAAGTGATAAGTGTAGCATGGCAAGTACCGGTGTCAGATATCAAGTGATAAGTGTAGCATGGCAAGTACCGGTGTCAGATATCAATGATAAGTGTAGCATGACAAGTACCGGGCATATATATCAGGGTCAGGTAACTAATATATCGGTGAGAGTCAAACAGCAAATATCAGGTTTCAACCAGTCACATAACATGGTACAGGAGAATGGTATAAAGATTTTAAACTATTCACAACCACTTTTATAACAATAATAATTTAGTTTATAATTTAGCTATGCGGAGCCGAGTAAAGTGGGAGCAGATCTAGGCATACATGATATAATACCGGTCCAACAAAGTATAATAACGACTGGAAGCTATTTATAAAACATGATAAATTTTAGAAATCACTTATATAATAGATACCATGTAACGCCCCGATCCGACGGGTATGGAGACGTTACTGTGACGTATATATGTAGGTCAGAAATACCCTCACGTATATACGCTAAGCATCAGTACAAACAAGAATCAGAGTACGGAAGCACGTGGCAATATACATTCCAACATAAGGATTGTTTGCGCCGGAAAAAGAAAGAGGGAATTGCTGTAAAGATTTCTTTGAATCAGATGAAAAGATTACAACAAGACTTTTCCTTCCAGTTACAAGGGAGGAGGATGTTGAAGCTTGAATCCCCCTTTGTTTAATGCTGAGTTCTTCGTGTGGCGGTGGAGAGTGAATCTTGTTCTCCGTTGACCAGATGACCGTCCTGGACCGTCGGGGGTCTTCTCTTCGGTCGGTAGAAAGAGTAACTCAGCTCCGTCTCCCAAAACTCTCAAAGAGGAGGTAGGCGAAGAGCGGCTAGTACTCAGTAAGCTCGCTGAAGAGTCTCCTCCCTCTGTCTGTTGTTGAAGTCGTGCTTCCCTCTTGATGATCCTCTTGCCTGGATTCGATCGATCTTGATAATGCCTTGACCTTCTTAATTCTCGACCTTTCCAAAGCTTTCGATCCCTCCTCATAGCAAACAAGGCTATTTATAGGGGTCTCAGGGGGTGAAGGTGCCTCCTGAAAACGCTCCCGAATGAGGGGCCACTACCCGCTACATGCGCGGTGACTGGCCCCGCAATCAGGGCAGTTGCAACTGAGACGCGGGCGTTGAGCCAAACGCGCCTTGAAGTTTGAGACGCGGGCGTCGAGCCAAACGCGCCCTGAAGTTGAGACGCGGGCGTCGAGCCAACGCGCCTTAATGCTTGAGACGCGGGCTTCGGGCCTTCAGTCTGGACGCTGAGGCTGGGGCGTCGGGCCGACGCGCCTTGATGCTGAGACGCGGGCTTCGGGCCGACGCGTCTGGACGTTGAGACGCGGGTGTAGAGCCAACGCGTCTTAATGCTGAGACGCGGGCATCGATTCCTCGCGTCTAGAGCTTGAGACTCTGCTTCCTTAATGGCTTGTTTGTTAGTCATTTTTAGACAGCCTACAGAACCCCCTCCAAAGTTTCTGATATTCGTAGTGAATGGGACGGATTTCGGAATACTTTGGATCTTAGCCGTGTTCGCCTTTATGACTGGACTGTTGATGCTTCGGCTTGAATCTTATCTGGAATTGGTCTTCGTGAGTGTACTGTTGAACTCTTTGAAGCCGTCAGAGTTGATCGTGTTGAGTGTCTAGATACACAGTCTAGACCTCCCCGATTGCTTTTAGTCTGTCACGGGTGCGCTTTTGGCCGGGAGTGGTTGGTTGTCTGTTTGCGTCAGTGTACTTTTGAACTGACTTGCAGAAAAGGAGGACTGGACGCAGGTTCCCTTTTGAAAAAGCAGAGACTGCTTTAAAGACGCGACTTCCATGGGGTAGACGCGATGTTTGGCCCGTTTGAGGGGACGCGGACTTTGGAGAGACGCATCTCTTGAAATGCAGACGCGATTTTCTGGGTGCATTTATGATGATGCTGACGGGGCATGTCCACGAAGAGCCGCGTACTTTGGGGCGCGCACTGTGCCATGTCATGATTACGCCGCCAGCTGGCCTGGGAAACGGCGAGATTTCGCCTTTTGGCGCGCGGATTTCCCGGTTCATTAAATGAACTGCTCCACGTGTCAACTTCTGACTTGTGGCGGGGTCGCGGACGCATGATCTTCCCTGTTCAAACAATGATTGGCTCCACGCGTCAGGCAGCGATTCGCTGCAGCGTTTATTGGGCCAAACGCTGCGTATCTTCGCGAATCTCTGTGCTATAAAAGGCAACAGTTAAGAGAGACGCATTTCTTCTCCGAACGCATTTGCTGAGAAAAGAGAGCTTCCCTCCTCTTGTTTGTTCATCTGTCCATCTTCGAACTCGGATTTCTGAACATCGATGGCTCCCAAGACGAAACCGACTGCATCATCCTCAAGGGCGACCGTCGCCGAGGCTGAGAGAGATGCTTCCTCTGCGCAGGAGGGTATTTTCTGAGGTAAAAATGTACCTTCGGCGTGGGTTCCGCCATTAAAACATGTTCATAGAACCCTAAGAACCTTTAACACAAGATCGTGTTTGATTCTCGGACGCTGTCCTTGAGATGATAACCGGGGCGCGGGCCTGATGATCCGACGCTGGTGAACTCTGCATTCTGGATCCTTCACTTAGAACATTTCTAATTGTGAAGGTCTCTGGACGCGATTTGCAGAACGCGGATTTGATCCGTGCGTTCTGTGCCGCGTTTTGTGCCATCAGGCGCCGATTTGATGAATCTGGCGTCTGAGTCCAAGCACTTTGAAATTTCACAAGTCTTGGTTTGCAGAACGCGAATTTGATCCTTGCGTTCTGTGTCTTCAAACCGCCGATTTTGTAGAATCTGGCGTTTGAGTCCAAGTACTTAGAATTTTCATAAGTCTTGGTTTGCAGAACGCGGCTTTGCAGGTCTGGACGCGGGTTCGAGAAATTCCTGCGTCCAGTATCTCTTCTGCGTTTTGGTGCAAGTTCGCAGGTCTGGACGCGGATGATAACTCCTGCGTCCAGTGTCTCGGTTGCGTTTTGAATTATGAACACTTAGCGTCTTCCCTTATTTTTTGGCAAGATCTGACCAAGTGTCTTTTTCTTTTGCAGTGCCGCATGTTTCAGGTTCACTTGCCAAGATGCACCACTTTGGACGCGTGGGGGGTGCCGACCAACGTCTGACTTTTGCACTGCGAAGGACCATACTGTGACTGCTGACAGGTCGCCAGTTCGCAGGGAAATGATTGCCCATGTTAATGAGAGGACTTCTCGGGTGCTCATGACCGATGCAGTCTT